>VFLP01000030.1:0-504604 GCA_007182795.1 Xylaria flabelliformis | reverse complement strand
ATTAATAATAAAATTAATATATATTATTTAATAATTATATATATATAAAGATATTATATTTATATTATTATATTATTATATAATTAATTTATTAATAAATTAAAATTTAAATAATTTTATAATGTTAATTAAATTAATTAATTAAACTTATAATATAAATTAAAGTTAATTTATATTAAAAAAAAATAGTTATTATATTAAACTTTTAATTATTATTAATTATTAAATATTAACTTATTATTTTTATTTATATTATAAATTTATTTCTTTTATTTTTAAACTTTAATTTTATATAATAAATATTATATTTTTTATTAAAACTATTATTATTATATTTAACTTAATCTTTTTTTACTTATAATAATTATTTAAAATATATTATATAATATAAAGTGTTAATAAAAATAATAATATATTATTTAATACTTTAATTAAGTGTATTTTTATTATTATATAATAAATAAATAAAAATCAGCAAAATTTAATTAAGTTAAAACATAAATATACAGTTAACTTTAACTTAAAGGTTAAACTAATTAACTTAGCTTTAATATAACTATGATTAACACCTTATTAAAGCGAACGCTTAACAATAATAAGAAGTATGCGTTAATGATTTCGAATGTCCAAGATGTATTTAAGGCAACATTATCCAGGGTATCTTGCCTGTCTGACCCCTGACTGTACCACCGGCCGACTACACGCCGCCTATTTTCTTTTCCCCATCAAAATCGCACAGTTCCTGCAGGTTGGCTATAACGTCAAGATCCTGCTCGCAGTTCTTCACGTTTCCCTTAATGCCGACAAGGCACCCAAAGGAGGCTTTGAAAGCCGGGCGGAGTTTTACGAGCACGTCATTCGTACCCTCTTCCACAGTGTTGGCGTTAACCTGGATCACCTCGGGTTCGTTCACGGTCGTTCGTACAAGCTGTCGCCGGCAGCCTCCCGAGATCTCCTGCAACTGAGCTGATCAGACGTGATTTCGACGTAGACAAGGAACGGCAAGAAATCGCAAGTACTGCTTCCCCGATACATCAAATAACAACGCGAGGAAGCAAGACAACATAGTCAAGGGGAGTTCGAAGAAGAAAAAGACCTGTGAATACTTCCACTTATGCTATAATCACCAGGTAACTGGCGCAGGCCTTGGGGGCTTGTAATAGCCTTACGTAGTAGTGGCCTTTCCTATGAATCAAACAATGATGTCACAACAATAATCTCGAAGAGTCTAGTTCCCACGAGTAGAAGATTATAAAGAAGGTAAAATTAAGTAGTACTCTGCGGCCGAGTAGGCGATAAGATAAAAACAGGTTGCTTAGAAAACGTCTGAGAAATGCGGGATTCTTAAAATACGCTTGTTACGCACATTATAAATCATAATCCTGATAACGACTTTACCCATCGCTCCCCGTCACCCCGCGTCTGTCCTCCAGTCCTTATATGGCCAAGGAGGCCTCCGACCAAGATGTAGCAGCTCGCCAGCATTCTGGCTATAGAAACAGATCCAGAATGCTAACCCTTGAAATCTTTAAATCTTTGCTACCCGTGCTTGGGCCCGATGATCTAACTCATAGAATACTGTATTCCGCCGCAGACTTTGCCTAGTTATCCGTAAAGAGCAAGGCCGACTAGGTCGTACAATCGTTGACGACGTCTTGGAAGAATTTTCATCAATCTTGAGCGTCAAGTCCTGCTCTTGGTCATCCACCAAAAATGGTGGGTGCTGTATGCGATGGGGGCTGTTGGGGCTGGTGGGACAATCTTGCGCAATGGGGCGGCGGCTCGGCTTTCTCAGGTTGCGCCTTTCTAATTTCTGCGTATATGCGAGCCCGAATACCTCCTCGACCCTCGGATCGTCATTGTCAAGGCCAAGCATAAGCGGGGTACAGCCGAACTCGTCTGCATCTGAGTCGAGCGGAAAGTCGTCGTCCTCCGCGTCGGAAGACGCCGGGCTCGGAAGGCGCTGTAATCGAAATCGCCTGTATGCTTCGCACTGGAGGTCGCGCCGTTTCTCCCATCTATCGGTCGCCTCTCTCATCTCTTCAAATAACTTCTGTTGCCGCATCACCTCTAATGGATCATCTTCGTGGAATTCTCTCTCGATTATGAAGAAAGATTTATCGCCGTCGCTGGCATCTGAACTATAGTCGCTACCCGAGGTTTGTTCGTGTTCGATAGCTGTAGCCTTGCCCTCCGTTCTTGTTCTCTTGTGAACATGTTTATGCTCTGTTTCGTCCTTGACTTCGAGTTCGTCGATCATGGGCCGACGGCCGACGCTACGGCTGGCATCTGAACTATAGCCGCTACCTAAGACTCGTCCATGTTCGATGGTTTTTGCCTTGCTTCCTGTTCTTGCTCTTTTGCGAGTGTGTTGATGCTCTGTTTCGTCCTCAACTTCGACCGTAGAGGCTGGCCGTTTGGAAGAGCTGGGAGGTGGGTGAGGCACGTCTGATTCGGCGGTGGCGTCTAATAGTGGATAGCTTGAGCTCGATCTCGAGGCTTTCCGTTTGGCGCTCGATAACTTGGAGGTAGCGTTGGCTATTTCTTGTTTACGCATTCTGATGATTCTTCACAATGTGGCTAAGAAGAGGGTGGGTTCAGTCGTCTTGCGAGTTTGACGTCAGAATCAGTGTTAACTACCCAACGTTTAATTCTGCCGCGGAGTTCTTTAGGCTAGGCGTTGCGCGTCGCGTGGGTGTTGGGCTTTTGCGGAAGATTGTAAGGAAGAATGGGGTGAGGTTGCCTGTTCCCTGAAGCAGCATTAATTGCCAGACGGCTAACTATCCGCCAACTGTCCGCGATCCGACATACCGGGTTCTAAACCTCGAGCCGCTAAGCTAATCCCAAAAGACACTAGTGTGTATTTATGTTCCCGACTACCCATATAAATCCAACCTTGCTAGGTTACATACCTACTTCCCAATCACCCGACCCCTCCACACCCAATATCACATTGTTCCCCAGCACCCATTCCAATCCTTTCAGTACCTATCTTGCCTATCCTTTGATCCCCACACCTACCTAAATAGGTAGCCAGCTACTTACTCTATCAAGAATGGAGACGAGTCAAGAACAAGATCAGCAAAGTGAGGCGTCACAGATAGAGATAAAGGGCAGCAGTCCAAACCAAACATCGCCAAAAACGTTGAACTTTGCAACTTTTGAGCCTGGAAGTACGTCGGCCGTTCACCTGCTTGAGGCGGTCAAAACCGCGGCTTCGCCCGACCGCTACTTATCTCAATGCCTCATTAGCGACGACGAGCATATTCTTTATTTACTCTCCATACACCCCGTAACCGGCGATGGGGCAGCCTCTGCCCTGACCCGCAAGGTAACATGGCGGATCGGAGCCGGTCCAACACCCCAACTGCGAGAGAAACTGGGGGAGAAAGGCGTGCCGTGCTGCGAGGTGGATCTGCTCATCTGCCCCCCGGGCCGCAGTGCAGGGTCTAAAGTGGCCCGCGAGTCCATCGGCTCCACCCATGCCATGTTGCAGATCCACGCTACGTCCGGATCCCTGCTACTACGCAGCACCTGCAGAAAGCCCATCATCTATCTGAGGGGACATCCAGACGGCAGGCATCTCACGCTCCGCGGTGGCCAATCCTGCTTACTTTTCCATCAAGACAACCACCTTTGCTTTGGCGACTACGAATTCGTCCTTAGCTTCAGTTTAGATAGCCCTGAGGACCGTCATAACTTCAGACTGCAGCGCAACAACCTTCTCCTGGATAGTTACGGCTCGTGGCCATCGCAACATCTTGATGTAGTTCCATCGCCATCTCACAAGATATGTTCTGACGTGAGCATCCACCGCACACTTTCCCAAGATTCCGGGCGCCGTACATTCAGCGGTATCCGTTTGTATACCGGCGAGCCCGTCCTCCTGAGACAAATACATTGTAACACAGGTACACAGCGTTGCGTCCAGAACGAGCTACATGTGACCGCTATGTTCGACGCTGCAGCTTGCTCCGGCGTAATAGGCATGCTTGGTCAAGCCTGGTGCCAGCACGGAGCATCGCCGCCATGCCAGATCGAAAATGAGGCCCCTGCCGAGGACGTCTACTACGTGACTCAACTCGTAGAATATAACTTCTCATCCATGCCCTGGCCCAAGCCAAGATCGCGAATGGATTCCCGACTCAACCGCTTCCATGAAACACTGAAAGGTCTTGGTGAGCTGCATGACAAGGGGCTCATACACGGCCAACTTAGGCCGGAATCGCTGGTGCTTGTGCTTGCGCAAGAAAACCCCCAGGAAGGCAACCTGAATCGGAACCTTCCGCCTTTAAGTCACAACTTTTCACTCTCACCAATGACAGCCGCAATATCCGACTTGGGCTGGGCCAAGGCAAGTCCTTTTTGCGATGACAAACCTGATATCAGAGGTGTTTGGGTTGCGCCGGAAGTCTGGACAAGTTCCGCTGAGGCCCCGTTTACGAATAAGGCAGATATTTGGGGCCTGGCTATGTCCTGGCTGTCCACGTATGTGTACGTGCCTACAGACGTTAATATTACGCGAGCAAATTTCAAGATGATTCAAGATGGCATTAATGTTATTTTCAAGAAAGGTCATGTTACTAAACCATTTTGTAATCTCCTCTTATCCATGTTGGCATGGGATTCAGATGATCGGCCCAGCATTCAGGGTATTTTGGCTCACGAAGTTTGGAGGGATCTTCAAAAGGAGAAAGGATCCAAACAAGAGATGGCAAGAGCAGAAGGAGAGAACATTCTGCAAGATCTCGGTCCTAATGCAAAGAAAGTGAGAGTCTTATCACCAGAAGTTGAGGAGTAATAGCGGCCTCTTTAAGGAGCCTTTTGCAATAGAGCACCCCACTAGTGGGCGTCCATTCATCTAAAGGGCTTGTTTGGATGTGACCATACTGGCTGTGTTAGGAAGCTCACAATAAGTGAGCTTGCTATCATAACTGCTGAGACTACGTATACGCGGGCACACGTATATTCAACAGATGAAAGTTCTACACAGACTAAATAGATCAACAAGACAATCGCCTCAACTGCTCTGGCAAATTCACTTGTGCAAGCGCTGGTTTATGAGCTCGTCTGTTACCTTAGTGCTGGCATAAGAAGGAAGCAAATTCGGAGAGAACGTGCACTCCACTCCTTTTAGGAGATAACAGTCCTGATAGTCATAGAATCCTCGAGGTTCTTGCTTATCTTCAAGCCTCAAATCTTACAATCCATTTTTAGCACCTTTACACAACAAAATTTGCATTTAAACCTTGTACCCATGTTGCCCTATGTAAATGAAGTAAATTTTCCACTGTACTTATAGCCTGGAGTCGGCCAATAAGCTTTCCAATTGTGCGAGTTCATTATCATGGCGAGGGAAACGAATATCGATGCCTCCGGAATGGACATCTATTGTCTTCCCGGTCGCTTCATAGGCCAACGCAGAGCATTCAATGTGCCATCCTGGCCGCCCATGACCCCACGGACTCGGTCATGCTGGCTCGCCTGGCTTGCTAGCTTTCCACAGCACAAAATAATTCTCGCTCTGCTTTATTGATATTCCCTCGATAGTGAGCCTTCACCATCGGCTTGAAGGGCACCGTCGTTCTTGTTCCACGATCCCAGCCGGGTGTAACTATGCCCCGTCTTCTCAAACGAGTCTATATCAAAGTATACGGAACCGTCAGTAGTAGCGTAACCAAAACCGTCTGCCACAATCTCCTCGACAAAACGGACAATTTGGGGAACATGCTCGGTTACACGAGTGAGTAGTCGGATGCCTGGACATTAAACGCATTCATGTTCGCAAAGGATCGGCGTTCGAATGTCTGGATTATGTCCAGGTACATCTTGTAATTAATCGATTTCATCTCTGTAATACCATGCCAGGCATCGAGATATGAGAAAAACAATATCGTTCCTTCTTGGCGAAAAATTCAGTCAGCTTTCCTGGCGCTTACAGGGCCTCAACAGCCAGCCGTACCGTTCCGATATGTGCTCTCAAAAGCAGGTCAGCGACATTAATAGCTTAGTCCTGCTTTGCTATCAAGGCGTCGGCTAGAGGCAGGGGCTCAACATTTTTCTTATACACCTTGCCCACGGCCTCGGAAAAGTATCTAGGGTCGTATTCGCGGGGAGAGAGGGAAGATTCCCGCCAATATAGTACCAGAATGCAGCCTCGACCTCTACTAAGATTGAATCGCTCACAGAGTCGTCCTCAGCAGTATGCTCCTGCTTGAAGCAGGCAAGCAGGTATTGTTGACGGCCCTGGATGATGATTTTGTCGTCGATATCTGTCGTATTCACGACGAACATGACCCACAAACCGAAGTAGTCGTTCATGATGCAGCGGATAATGTCTGTTGAGACGTAGGTCTTGGCATGGCATCTTCGTACACAGTCTGACCACACGAGTACCACGTTACATTCCCTATCGGATCAACTGGAACAAAATCGTCCTTGCTGCTCGTCAAGCTGTTTTGGATCTTCAGTCGGGGCAGCTGGACGTTGTGTCGGGCTTGAGGATGGATTCATGGCGGCTGCTTGCAACTGTCGGAGGCCATGCTAGGTACGCTGAACTTGTTTGAGATTGAGGACTGTCAGCGTCAAAGAGCGCTTATATAAAAGAGAAGGAAAGAAAAAGAGTCATTACAGAGGCCAAAGTCGGAGCGAAGAAAAGGATTTCACTGCGTATTGCGCTATTGTACAATTTGATAATTCTTGGGATTTGTCTTATGCTTATGGGTCATTTTATCTGTGCTTCATATCAAGGCGGGAAACACCCGAGCAAGCTTATTCCTTGTCTGCTATAACAGCTGCTAACTTTTCAAATTCTATGTACTTCAGTCTAGTACATTTTTAACCCATCATAGTGAAACAGAGCTATCAATCAGTCTATGCGCAAGGGGGTTTGATGTATCATTCTATTGTGATCTAAGTTATTAGTGGATGAGATGTCAAGCCCAAAATTAAGCCCAAGTCGTCTTACAGCAGCGACATTTACATTCCTACACTAGTTCATATGGAACAGTGGTATCAGAGCGGAAGGCAAGCCGCAAGCATTATCGTCAGATTGTTTCGTTAGTAGATTACGTACTTGTTAAGATGGCTCCCACCAGTCTCCTGTGTACTTATTGTTCAACAATCCCTCATGCTTTTTACTACTCGATGTTAAAGCGTTAGCAATTTGCTTGAAATGGAACGCTTTAAGGGTAAGAGTCCTGCCCGATCAGCCATCGCAAAAAAATCCTTTTTAGAAGAGTATCGTTTGCAATAGTTAGGTATAACTTAATCAAGAGGATAATCTAGTGAGATCATTAACGATAGGAATAAGACTGCGTAAATAGATCAGGATGAACCTGATCGAATCTCGTTTATTTACAGGTATGCAGGCGAGAGGACGTAGTTATATATAGTATCAGTCTTGTGGATCCATAGGTCCGCGATCATATAAAGGAAGTGATCGGCGCTTTCCAGATGGGTCACCAGCAGTGTTTTCAGATGATATAAAGATTAAGTTCTAGTTTCAGATGAGGGGAAGTACAGACATGTTATTTATACTAGAGATCACTTGGACTATAAGTTAGCCCATTCCCTTATTAGGGATCTGTTCAGATATACTTATGCGTGACAATGAGTGTATTAGTACAAGAAGAGGAAAGCTAATTACGAAACATATGCTCTTCATCGCTGCTTACCTTGCTCTTTTCTATATTGATACGCGCACTGCGCCGAATCCTGTTGTCCCTTTACGCATGTCCTAGGTATCAGTAACATCTCAGGCCTGTGAGCATCCATGGTGGGTCTTTGTGGCCCTTGCCGTGCAGTACCTTTCTTCTGCCTCTTGGTCGCAGATGCCATTAACTTGTCAGTGGTTTCACCTCTGGCCTCATCATCGTCGTCGTCACGACTCTGCTTTCCAATCGCCCTGCTCAACCTAGTCTCCTTAGCTGCTCAGTTTGACGCGGCCACAGTAATTCTTCATCCCCGCTTCAACTTGAGGCATCTTGTCGCTGATTGGCCACCCGTCTCTCTGCTCTTTTATGCTTCATGCACTCTTTTTTATCCCCACCACCTAGGCCCTTCCACTTAAGTCGAATAGGCCCCATGAACTTGTCCAGCCACCAGCATCGATAAGCCAGTGGTAGCAGCGAATCTGGTCTTCCTTGACTATCCCGGGATCGGGAGATAGCGTTGGTGACGTTGTAACCGGTCGTGACAACGATGAGAATTTCCGAAGTTGGAAGTCCCTCTCTTGAGGGGTGCCCGTGAGCTTTGCTGTAAGCTGTGTGGGATCAAGAAACTGGATGACTTTGACTTGAGGAAAGTCAGCGCCGGGTTACCCCATTGGCCAAAGCGGAGAAACCCGGTTGGGATAGACTAACAAGCTTTATACAGTAGCCTCTCCTGATGTTTCTTCTTCTGGGTGTCGGGCGCGTGATCCCAATCGGTTATGTTCGAGATGTTGAAGACGCCGCCGCCACCGTAGGCCTCTATCGTGTATTGGATAAGAGCTTAATTGTTCAAGGCCAGTATTTGCTGCATCAAATATTCTACTGCTATAGGTCCATATGTTGTCGTGGTCAGCAAGGTAGCGTGTTACTTCAAGGGAAAGGTGGAAAGGGAGAAGTAGGGCGAGAGTTCATCAAGAGTATGCCGTGAGGCGAGACGTGTTATTCAAATACACTGCGGTACCGCGTATCTATAGCATACTTCGAGGAGTTTACTTGCGTGGAGATCTCTCCCTCGACGGGGAGATCCAAGGTACGTGAGCGCTGGCTAGATGCACTTACATGTTTCATCTATGCAAGTATATCCTACTACAATATTGCTCCCAAGTCGTCGCCACTAGCTCATAACCATTCCTGCCGCAGAGAAGTTCATTTAGCGTAAGGCCTGTTCATAAAAGCGATCTCCATAGCAATATGGCCCTATTCAAGCTCGTGGCCGGCTCCCGAGTTCCGGCAGACGTGGTCCAAAGGAGCTCCTCCAATTTGAGCAGCTCGTAGGCGAATCTTAGGTGCGGCTGGATAATGATGTTCAGCCGCCGGGCGCCGTGGGCGCGCCGGAAGGACATGTTCAGCGACCGCATGACCTCGGTAATTCAGATCGTTGCGCTGTTGCCCACGCTTTTAAAGAAGGGCGATCTAGCTACCGTGTCGATCAAAAATTTTCGCTACCAATCTCTAATACTCGCGAAACATGTCAATCGTTATGACGGCTACGCCGACCTGAGGTGCTTGGAGACCACCCATAGCTATAGTGCCAGGAGGTGGGTATGGGTGACTTCGGTTTTTGTCTTCATTCGTATGTAACCCTGGCGGGGAGGAGAAGCCTGGATGTCTTCGTTTCGTGCCCTGCGGTGTCGCCACACGTTGTGCCATGGTACAATAGAGGTTAATGCGGGTGCGAGGCTATGTTGTGGCTTGGGCGTTGAGTAGGAGTTGTTTGCATGATGGTCTCGTCTCCGGTGAAGCGCGTTCCAACGTCCGCAGTCTAGTTGACTTTACACAACAGCCCAAGAACAACAACCGGTGCAAACCAGTCACAAACACTCTAATATCTATCTTCAACTGATTACAGTGTAGGGTGCATTGGCGATGTACGCTGCCCCATTTGCCTCGTCAGTCATACATGTCACATCCCGACTGCCATCGGGCAACAGCGTCGATTTTCGTGACACACCCGGGTAGTCTTGTGACTCTGGCTCGATATGCAACAGGTTTTCCGATATAAGCTGAGCCAGCTCATTCTGGGTGCTTCTGGAGTACTTATCGACTTGACGGCAGACGTCTCTGCCCCGAAGCTTGTAATTATTGGCGTGGTTTTCGGTTGAGCTTCGAATGGCCGCACAGCAGCTTAGTGATGCAGCTAAAGACCATATATCAATGTTCTGGGAGCATTTCGACTTTCCAAGGGACACATTTAGATTTGTATTGTTAGAGTACATGGGCGGCATGAAAGGCCGTGCACCGACGATAGTATTCAATTCTGGCCCCTCTTTCGATACGCCGAAATCCCTCGAGTACACCCAAATACTGACTGTTCTCTATATGGTTCCGAGAAGATCCAGAAGATCTAACATACGAGGATAATCTCGAAGAGCATTTCTTGGCCCACCTGCATGAACTTCTAGTCTCACTCGTTGATATCAGTGGTTTTCTTTCGGTTGTTTAGTTCGCCCTCGTTGGTAGAGGGAGAGTCGTTCTTAAGGATGGCGGTATAGCCTTGAACCCAATTATTTTACAGAGCGAACAAGAACGGACGGTTCAGGAGTCGAAACTAACATAAAAAAGTCGGCTTGTGACAGTTCCTCTGGAGGCTCTCTGACGGCGCATGCATCCTCCGTTTTAGCATTCCGAACAAGGTGAATGATTGCAAAGCCTCCTTTAACGATCAGATTTTTTTGAACGAGGAGATTGCCTTCGAATAGCATGCGAGTCCCGGTTGGGATGGCCATAGTTGAAGCGCCATTGTGTGACTGTCGACACTGAGCAGGGCTCGTCGGAATCCTTCTCACTACCCCCAGCTACCAGCTACTGCAGATAGTTGTCAACCAAGCCAGCGTCCAGGGAGGCACGCTTTGCGAAGGAACTTCAAAATAGACCAGGGACATTAGATTCCTTCAAGACTCCCATTCCAGCCAGTATTTTCAGCCTTCCACTGACGTCGTGATCAAGACAAACAATATGAACGATGATCAAAGTAAGCCCATCAATAAGAACTTACCAACGAGTTGGAAAACAGCACACAGAACACATCTACACCTTTAACTCAAGCTTCCCTGGTTCGACAGATGGCCTGCCCTAGCCGTCTCACCTCGCCGCACACGTACAAAATGAGACGGCGCGATCTGTTAACCGGTACATGCTCTCTCATGATACCCATATCCCTTACTATACTCCCTCCTTTAGGGCCCCGGTCGATGTTTCCATTCTCGTCAGCCTCGGGAGGTTTAGTGGAGCAGAGGGCTGCTATAGTGAAACGATACTAGGAGAAGACTTTATCAGCAATGAGTCGCTTCAAAGAGTTGGCGACAACAGGTGAGAGGATTTAGTGGTTCAACATGACGGTACAACTACAGGTTCATTAGAGTCTTCCATGGCACACCCGTCCGTTATAGAGGCGGTGCAGTTCTCTCTCTCCCTTGCAAGTACTCGTCAGTCGGATGATACGCCTAGCTGCTAAAGACGCAATCGAAAGTATGGTACCTTCGGCTAAAGGTGGCGCCGCTAAACGCACCCGACAGCCAAAGAGGTCGGACTTCGCCGAGAGAGTTGCGAACCCGCTGGACCTCGGGAGATTGGAGAGGGAAATCGCTCAGCGCCACGGCGTATATAATCCTCCTGAGATACACATGGACTTAGCTGATGAGGTCATCACACGGCCACGTACACCAGCTATTCTTCAACTCACTATGGCACCGGCCGTACCAATGGCACTGGTCAACTACTATTAGCCAATTCAGGCCGCTTGTTAGAGTTATGGTGAGCCTGATATGTCTGGTGGCATACAAGCACCCGACGAAGCACGCGACCAGGTGTAGAGTTGGTGATGACGGTCAATACCGTTACAACAAGTGTGCTTGACAATGCCATGTTCATATTCATGTGAGTTGTTCTGGGGCTCCCTTTCTAGGGTGCTTGCCGAATACCGGTAGCTGTTACTGTCAGTGACTGTGACAATCACTGAGGAGTTGCCACCACCAACACGGCCATCTGAACCTGGAGTCGGCACCATACTGGCACCCGGATCACCCGAACCAGTTAAGCTGATGGCGATCCCTATGGGCCCACGATACTTTTTGGAGGCGCTTGTCGGCGGCAACCCAATTCAGACACTCATTTCTCGGCCTTCAACGGAGCGCCAAAGCATACGTAATCAACTTCCTGAAGACGCGCGATAATTGAATCCATTGTATGAATTCCTGTGTCTCCTAGTAACACCACATTTAGGATGGGAGTGTCGGCAATAAGCTCGGTTATTTTATGTATAAGAATACTTCAGAAGGACTCAGCAAGGCAAACGCAATTCCTCGTCAAATGCTGAGCGAGTTATACAGCGTTTCGATCTTCCAGTATCAACACGGACTTGAAGTGGTGTCCAACACTGTGACCGCGCCTGCCACGACCTCAGAGACGCGCTCAGGTCTGGGTTCCGGTTGTGACGACCTAGAAGCGGCGTTGCGTGGCTGTTAAAACTGAGCAGTGTAGCAAAATCATGCACCGACTCTCTCATTTTAGTTTCGACCCCCATCCCATCCAAATAATGATGAAGATTCCGACGACTAAGATGAACTTGACGACGGCCCCAGTGACAAGGCCAAGTCCAAGAAAGAAGGAAAAGGCTGAGGTCCTCAAGAAGCTCATTGCCGCTGCCGAGACCGAAGACTCAGACGAGGACATGGAGGCCGGTAATGCCAAACTTGACGTGCGTGCTATCATGCAATCATTTTTTCGGCTACCATTTCATTAAGCGCTGGATTGACTACAAAAAAGTACGGCTTTATTCACTATCCCAGATATCGATTTTTGCTCCCTATCAAGCTCAGACATCTCTGTGACTTTTGCAACTTTGGTTGTGAAGATCTTGTGGCCCTTGTGCCAAATACACGAATGCACGTCCTCAGTTATGATGTTAAGACTCTCCTGTATATATCGCCCGAAGCCTCTAGATTTTCGATGCGGGAGTGAACTTTGGCGTCCCAGACCATTGTTATAGTTGCGCGAAGAGCAAGCTGCTTTAAACTTGGGAGCAGATTCGCCGACAACATAAGGCGACCGCCTTTTTTTGCAGGACAAACGCAATTCCTCGGCAAATGCTGAAGAATTTTCTCTAATCTTCCGCCTAATCTCTATATCTATAAGCGAGCGAACTAGATGCCGCCACTAAGGAATCATCAGAGTGAAAGGAGAAGAATGCTGCGTCGGAAGACAAGTACAACAACGTCACCAAGGAGTTAGAAACCTATCGGAAAGAGATATCAGACTTGACAACAGAGCTAGAAGGTGCGAAGAAGGGCTCTTTTGAACTAGAAGAGAAACTCAAGACCCTACAGGGTGCACAGATGACACATAGGCTCAGCGATACAACCTTCTCAGAGCAGAAAACGACGGCGCAGAAACGAATCGAAACCCCAACCAACACCTGCACAAGTCGACTCTGACATGGAGCCTGAAATATCTTCTGAAAAATTGATGCAGGACTGAAGTTGGCTGGCTTTAGGCTGGTGCCAGATACTTAACCAAACTTTGGTGCAGCCAGAGATATAGATCGATCGTTGCCGGAGACAGCGCAGAGGCAAAGTCACAGCATGACTGCCTTTGAAGAATCTCAAGTCGACAAGACACATGGCGACGGCGCTAGTCGAAACTGGATGCCAGTCTGGGCTTGGGCTGTCTTTGCTGCTAAACCCATCGTCTTTGTGCCTCTGTTCCTAATTATATGTGACGGCCACTCCTTGTGTTCGCCCGCGCCAAATCCAAAGCGAACATCAACTGCTCATATCTCGGGGGAAGAATGTCGAATCTGCTCATATCGTTTCCATGGCTCCTCTTGCTTTTGCGACATCGGGTTCCATATCTTGGAGACCTCGCCGGCTGCACTTTCCCCTTGTGGTGGATGGATTGCGTCTGCCTGAGATCATTGAGTACTCTTGACTATGGTTAGAGCTACTGGAGGTGAGAGGGCGAGAATGACTAGAGTCGGTGCTGGCTGGATTGGCGGTAGCGAGGCTCTTCTGTCGATATTAACGCTTGCCCGCTTGGCTTGTGATGGACACGCAGACGTGGTAGGTCACTCGACTGGTATGATGGGCGAAATGACAGTATAGCTAAAGAGCGCATTTGATGGTGCTTCTTGGCTATCCCGCCCCTTCAAGCGATGAACCGGCGATGCGTGATGACGACCTAGGTTTCCTGTCTTGAAGGGTGGGGAACGTTCCCTCCAGACAGAAGAAAACCAAGAAATGAGGTGCCGGTCGGCAATATGCTTCCTTGTTGGGATAGGGACTCCTACTCCTCGGCCTGCCGCTCCAAGTGTTCGAACCGGCGCAAGCCATAAGTCCCATATGCCAATGATATCGTCCGCGAAGCAGTAGCTACTGGAACTTCGGTGGAGGGATTAAATGCCAGCGCATTGATATCATATATCATCGGCTTCCTATCGAAAATTAGGGGTTGAGCTGGCACGGGTGGGCGTCGTGACCTGTGTTGCTGCGACTATGAAGTCCTCATCGGCGATATCATTGCCATCGTACTCATGCGAGTCCATTGCGAGCCCAGCTTTTGTTGGTAATTACATTATACAAGGTCGAAGACAGCGTTGTCAAGAATAGTGGAGTGAAAATTGGAATTGGGAGTAGGGGAGGATCTGAGTGCGGAGGAAACTTGAAGAGATTGGCCGTGGGATAAGACGCAAAGACGATGGGAGTAGGGCGAAACTAGCCGAGAAGGCTCTTGTTCCTGAACAGTCCGTCGCCTTCTGTGTAGGGAACTACTTCCCTGCGGAGAAGACTTGAAGAAATTGGCTGGAAGATACAACGCAAAGACGATGGGGGTGTGTAAGGAAGCCGACCGAGAAGGCTCTCGCTGCTCAATTGTTGGGAAGGGCTTAGGTGTCGGCCGTCAGTCAGCCTTCGGGCACATGCTGCGGTATCTTGAGCATGACACATCTGCCGCTGTATCGCGGGTTGAAAAGATGAAGATACCCAGAGGCGGAAGACTTACGTAACAACAACACCCGCATCGCAAACTTCGATGACGATTGAGCCTCTTCCGCGGCATGGTATAACCTGACCTGACCTAGAGGTCTTGGTGTTGTTTCTATATAAGATATGAAGCGGTTGCATGTGCAGCCAATGTCTGTATTGCTGTGCGTGGACGCCAGAAGCTCCATATCGTCCCGGTTGAGGCCTATTGGGGAATTGACTCTGAGACTGCAATAGATCCCAGATGTTCTCGGAAATCTAGGATATCGGCAAATAGTCGAGGTAGTGTGACTCCATTATCGGCGTCGTCGTTGGCCGATGAAAGACCCCTTCGATCTGGGGGATGAAGTGTGCATATGTTGTCACGAGTGGCCACAGGCTAGATGTTAGAGGACGACCCCAAATCTCGTTGGCGATGGATTTAATTTCAGAATCTGTATTCGAGAGAGAGAGCAATCTCGGAGGTCTAAGAAGAAGCGAAACAATAAGGTTGATAGGATCAATTTTCGAAAATTGTAGGAGATTCCATGACGGACATTCATGCTTGGAAATCTGCCACGCCTTACTCCGTGTCCGAGGTCGACATGTGTGTAAGATGGAGATCAAAGACTCACATGACTCTTGGGGAAGGTTCGTGTTGGAGTGGACCTGGATGCAAGTTTTCGTTTTTTGGGACTCGGTTCTCCAGCCATGCCATCGCTGTCGCCGTCATCGAGCTACACTAGGCAGCCCAACTATCGTCCCTAAAGACATAGAGGAGGAGGAAGCTGGTATTGGATCAGAGAGAGACATTGCTAGTGGAAGGGAAGGGAAGATGGAGTGAAACGGTTGGTGTTGGTCTTGGTGTTGGATCAGGACAGAGAGACTTCTGATGGAGATGGAGTGAAGACATTGGTGATGGATGGGTCCGAGAGAGATACAGCTGATGCAGGAGAAGATGGAGATGAAGTCAGTTCGGTGTCGACGGCGATACCTACTTGCTTTGCTATCCTCCAGTCGAGCCTGGGATTTGGATGGCGATGGAGACGGCCACGAGAAGAACGAATCGAAAGACTTACCCTTTACCAAGTCCCAGATTCACAAGAGACCAACATCATCCAGCATCTCAACTAGGATATCAATCTCTTCCTACCCAACCTTGGAGAATTGATATGTGGGTGCTGGCTTATGTAGTTCCATTTTGATTATGTCATATATGAGTATAGATAAATAAAGTAGTAGGAATGGTACGTATTGCCGGGCCATGTTTTCCGAGGAATGTCGTTGAGGGAGGTCGTTGATGGTGATCTAAGAGCGAAAAAATATCGACTAAATGTGCTCGCGGGCGCCACCGACACTACAGATCCATAATGTCAATGCCCAGTTTGTTCGTATGAGGAAGGTCGTCGAGGATTTTTGTTAATAATGATCTTTGAGGTTAGTGTTAAGAGATTAAGTTCTACCGTTCAAGACTTACAGCAAGAACAATTCATCTTTCACCACGTCCCAGTATAATAACCCCCCACCCACCAAGAAAATTACCCACGGCTCAAAAAGGAGAGGAGTTCTGGGGAGAGAGGAGGCTACTTATGCTTTTCCGAAAGTGCGAAGGCAGCGGCTTAAGTTTGGGCTCGGGCTTCTTCACGTGTTCTAGGCTGCCAGGCACAGGCGTAGACATGGGACGAGAAGGTTCGGTGGGTATCACAATAAATGACTTGCAAGCCGAATGTAGATGATTGTCACACTCCGGACCCCATTTCTCGCTTGCTGGAACGTATCACACATCTTTGCGTACCTGTCTTAACCTTCCACAGCATACAGACGTGTATACGATCATGATCATGACCAAAGACAGTAGCAGTCCGACCGAATTCACACTCAAGATGTCAAATTTTCTTCGGCAGCATCACCAGAGATATGATGAGATGAAAACGGCGATGCATTATCATCGTCGTCGTCGTCATTATTATCGCGACATCAACCGACCCAGGCCATGTCTTGAAGCTTTTTCTCCGCGTCGATATCTGCCAAAGTTCCCTAATGGTGTTTGCTCGCTTCCTCATTCAGAGTCATACTGCGGGCGTCCAATCATGCATCATGGGTCGGAGGTGATGTTCGAAATAGCTTCATGACCAGTCAATTTACGCAGCGTTGCCGTCATTCATCACGTGTTCCGGATGGTGCCTGTTCTTTCACATTTTAGCGGGGTAGGTGATCGGATGCCTACCTAATAGCAGGCGCGTATTCGTAGTTTACATATGTAGTAACAGAGTATCACGGCATGTGGGTGATGAAACAAGCTGTGGCGGAGAGCATCTCGGGCATTGAGATTTTTGACTCTAACATTCGGCGCCAAAATGTGATGGAGTACCACATATGCATGTAGCAGTTAATATTAGGTAGAGAGGTAGAGGGGTAGAGGGGTACCTAAGAGGGGTTGCAGCTATGTACCTCTTAGCAATCGATAAGGTACCTTAGTAGGTAGATAAGTTGCAATGCTGTATGTATGTAGCGAGGGGGTAAGACAAGCTGTCCAATGGCATCATCGTCATTTCCGCGCAGTAGTACAACATGAGGCTGTAATAGGTACTGGCTTCACATCTCTCCTCACTGCCACACCCCGGTTTCCCTGCCTCACCTCTGCGCTCATTACGACTTACAAGCAACACATTAGGTAATACGGACGACAAGTTGGTACTTTTGCCTTTTTTTTATTTTTATTTTTTTTAGAAAAATTGCTCCTCTCCTGTTGTTCTTCAACCAGCCAACCAGTCAGCCAGTTAGCCAGTTAGCCAGCTATACGCAGGCGCGGACGCGGACAGGTGCAGGTAAAACCTACCACATTAAACCGTCTGTCTCATGTCCGTCCTCTGGGCTTACCACAGCGCTCTTCCTAGTTCTAGGTCATCACGAACACTCACGAACACCCACGAACCCCCTCCAGCCGCCCCGCAGAGTGTGACTTTGCCCCCGAACCTCCTCCCCCCCTGGTCACCCGACTTCACCGCTCCAGCCCGTTGAGACTCACAACCTACTACGATGTCATCGAGCAGGGCCCGCCGTGTGGCCAAGGAGTTGAGCGACATGACCAGTGATGCGGCCAGCTCCAAGATAATGGCAGAGCCCGTGGCTAACAGCGACCTAACCCACCTCAAGGCCAGCATCCCTGGCCCCCCCGGCACGCCGTACGAGGGCGGCAAGTACATCGTCGATGTCGTCATCCCCATCGAGTATCCCTTCCGCCCGCCCATCATGAAGTTCGACACCAAAGTCTGGCATCCCAACATCAGCAGCCAGACCGTGCGTTCGCTTCCTCTTGGCCTTGACACCCCTTCATTCACGTTCACATGCTGACACGGCCCAGGGCGCCATCTGTCTCGACACCCTCAGCACCGCCTGGTCGCCCGTCCTCACCATCAAGTCCACGCTGCTGTCTCTGCAGTCTCTGTTCGAGAGCCCCGAGCCCAAAGACCCCCAGGACGCCGAGGTCGCTAAGATGATGATCAACGATCCCGAGGGGTTCAGCAGGAAGGCTCACGAGTGGGCTGTTTCCTACGCTGGTGCGCCGAGGAACGACAAGTTCCACCAGGCCAAGGCTCGCACCGGCACCGTTCCCCGTGAGAGGATCGATGACAGCGCGTGAGATTGCTACTACCTTTTTTTTAGGTCAAGCTGTACGAGACATACTGACCCTCCTCTCAGGTACCAAGGCTATAACAAGGATCTCATCAACCGATTTGTAAATATGGGGTTTGACATTGATCGAGTTGTCGAGGCTTTCCAATTCGTCGGCATCGAAACCTACGGCGGTGAGGATATAGAACTGGAGCCGGAGTATATGGGTGATATTACAGCTCGATTGCTGGGCGAACCCTGATACTACCAGCATGTGACATAGAGATTGCCTTGGGATGGCGATACCTCCTGTTTCTTACGGTAAACCTGAAAAGGGGCAATCTATCCTTTCCGGCATGATTAACAGTAGCATACGGTACACGATTCCCATCAGAAGGATATTGCCCATGTTACTGCCTCCGACACTATTTCGATTCGACACCGGCAGACTCGCGGCATATTTAACGGACTTTTTGCATCATCGAGGTGTCCGGCGTTAGGGGGCTTTCATGGCGACAAGGCTGGATATTCATTAATGCAGATTCGGTTTGCTCGTTCCCTTCTCCTTGTTTGCCATCGCTGCACCGTTGGTAGTAGAGTGTGATATTCTTCGTCTTAAAATGAATGTTTCCACTCCAGTCATGATGATGACACCGTTTCGCTGTGATAGGAATAACCCCAATTCTTAGACCTTGCCGGTTATTTCTAGCTAGACAGGAAAGTAGTGAATGTAAGGGATTCTTATATATATTTTTTCTTCTCTCCTGATTTTCAACATCCTCTTCTTCAACATATTAGATAAAGTGACGAGAACATTTGGGTCGTCCGTCAGTGGGCACTTGTTAGTAGCGCACGGTACCTGGACAAAGCATGCAGAAATTGATTCCTCTCCAACACAAGCTCGTGTTCATCATATTCGTCCTACACTAAGATCTATCTCGATTGGAGAGACCTGATGCTTCACTACGCCCGACTTAGTACGGTCATCAACTATACTCATAGAATCAAAAACTTAGGACAGAGTAGAACCTGACAGGCCAAAGTTAGGTAGTAGACTATGATTATAGACACCATCCATCCATCCCTCCTCAATTAGGACGTGAGCCTTTGACATTCTGCTTCCGTCACATCCATACTTAATCCCTAGATGGAGTCGTCACAACCGAGGCTTGTGCATTTTGTGGGTTAGGTGTGTTCGGGGAGATTACTACCTACCCTTAGTCAAACCTTATAACCGGGTGGTACCTACTTAACATGGATGTCCTACCTAAGCCATGGCATGGCCACTTTTAGCCTGAGCGTGGTTTCTGTAGTACCTAGGTACTACCTGTGCTGAAGTGTAACGAAGGTAACTACCCCATCCATAACGAACGGATAATACCTATTAGAACGAACAGTTACGGTAGCGGTTGCATTCCGTCAACGGACCTTAGATAGGTAAGTACTTAAGTTAGATGGTCCACCCCATTTCAAATCGTTACAGTTGGTTAGTGAAAGAGCTGCAAAGTTTAAAACCTATGCAGTTTCTAATACCAACAGAGTTTCGCCGATTTCGATTTAATAACAATCAACCAGTAAGCGCCGGGAATATATTAATGGTTAAGGCCAGCTACGGTTGAAACTACCTACCTAGTACGGTTACTAACTGCATTTATGTACATACATACATTTTGTGCACACTTGCCAGTATAGAGGTTGGTTGGTTCCACTTTAAGTTACAGTAGGCCCGCTATAGATAAGGCCCACAGCAATTAAGGTTGAGGGGCTTACTGCTAATGAGAGCACAATCATTGTCAATCAACGTTGTTAGCATTGCAGTAGTTACTACTATGACAATACTACTCACGACGTAAGTCTTTTAGATCCGACTTATTGATGATCCAAACTAAGTGAAGACGACAATTTTGGAGTTCGAGGCCCAGATAATGAATTTCTTCATTTACAATCTCTCATCTTTGACATCAACTGTCACAGCAGTAACCAGAGGAGGCAGTCGTCGGAATCTAAAGAAAAGGGTACGAAGGTACGCGATCAGCCCCAATCTGCACTATCCTTTTGCCTGCTGCGTCGGCACCACGACCTATTTTGACCCCTGTATAGACCCACAACCCCCTTGCTAGCAAAGTGACATCATAAATATAGACTTTGATTAAACCTTCAGTTTTCTAATACTCCTTGATTATTTCATTAAAACAACTATTTCAATTAAATTAAATATATTAATCGAAAGCCCGTAATTAGTACTATCTACGGATGAATTTAGTTTTTAAAATTTTGTTGAATTATGGCTACGCAAGAGGCTTCAAAAACGATCAAAGCACTTAAATTAGAAGCGTTGTAAGATCAATCTGCTTAGAAAGAGGTCCTTTTGCAAGATATTTTCGACCAATACAGCTTTGCTTTAAAAACAGGCACTAGGTACGGGTGCAATAAGTGCAATATAGCACTTTGTAACAATAGTTATTGTAGTAACATCTGGCACGGGCAAAAATAGGTGTAAATACAGGTACCTTCAATTTAATTGATTTGATTGGCTATAGCATCCCTGTCAAATGTACTGGTGCCGAGGCAGCAGGCAAAAGGATAGGTAGTGTGGAGTATACAAGTTAGTGGCTAGTACACCAGTAGTTAGTCACACCCGTAACATCAACTTGATAAACATCGACAGTCTGCTCTCAATTAGACATCTAATCAATTCCTAATGCTTTTGTACACTTCTACCGGAATTTTTTTTTTCAAGGGCATAATGCGGTTGAATACAATAGCGTTATCTGTTCTGTCCGAATCTAGCGCCTGCCGTCAACTAAAGCGATCAATACAACGGTAACAGAACAAAGGGTGAACAGTCTACAAAACAGGGGACAATCACTTAACAAAATAGGTAGGCAACGCGCATAGCCTGGAACCGGACGCTGTCAGGCCCAAAGTCGCCCGTCTTCTCAGCTTCCGCCTCAAGCCACGGCGCTCGTCGGCGCACCTCATGATGGATGCCGGCTTCAATCATGGCGTTTAGCCAGATTGTCTCACTTCCTGAGGCTAGGAATCTACTTGGAGCTGATGAGGGCTTTTGGCCGTACGATTGCGTACCTCGGCCGTAGATGAGCCTTCGGGCACTAGATGGATAAATAATTTGGGCTTCTTAGTATCTCTATCAAAAGCAGCCCGGATCTCCTTAACCACGCCCGAAGCTTCGTTTGTTGTAAAAATGACCGCTTGATGGGGAACGGCATATAGAGAATGCTTATCAGACGCATAAGCAATCTTAGCTGGTGTGAATCCCAACCATCGAATGGTATTCTTAATAATGGAAACGAAATACTCTTCTCTCTAGGCACCTGGGTCGATGTTGAACTCGTCTACTTTGACGCCCGTTCTGCTGGTCGACGATGTATTAGTCGAATGTTGACCGCGCGAAGCAGCCTTGGCAGCTTTCTTGGCTCGCTTCTGCAGACGCTTTCTTAACTCGTTCTTTGATACTATTTTCCTAATCTCTTCGTCAATCTGTACCTAAGCAGTGCTTTCGGTAATCGTGTCTACGGTTGTGAAGGACGCAGTCGATAAGAGAGTATGTTATAAGGAAGGGTACTGGGTTTTGTGACTGAACATCAAAGGGCTGTAGATTCGCTTCTCATTGGTGTTTTGAGGTGGCACGATGACCTTAAGGAGGGCTACCCCGCAACTTGTCAGATAGGGGTTGATAAAGCCACCCTGCATAGATGTCATCTATTAATATAAGAATAAATATTATAAGAAGTAGAACCGCATTAAATGATGTTTATATATATATATTGGTACATAGAGTGAACGAATAGGCTATACTGGTGAGGTTCATGGAAGGTGCGCCTGCGCACATACCAGGGAAAGAAAAAAAAGAAGTTGTCTTCTTGATACCCTTGATGAAATATACCGATTGATAGATTGCGTGACGGGCAGAAGTACGGGCGAGAGTCGGAGACGGAGGTGGTAGCAGTCCAGAAACGCGAGCAGAGATGTCTGTAGAAGTGTCTGCTGTTATCATTGTTACGGACTGAGCGAGGAGGTTGTGTTGATGCTTGATGTTAGCTGGGCTGCGGTATGTGAGCTAAATTTAATTCGAGTTGCGTCATATCAAGGCGTTAAGTCCAAATTTATAGTTTTTATCTCCTAAATTAACAAGTCTATTGTTATTACCAAGGGCTAAGATCATTGACCTAGCCACTATTGAATTGCGGCTTGGATATTCGGCGGTTTCTTCTCGACATTACTTAATCTCACCGCTCTATCTCAAGAATTTTACACCCCTGAATTCTTGTATCACGTGGACAGGCCGTTATGGCTATTTGTCCCATAGCGAATATAGCTCTACTACGTCTTTGATTTTAAAAATTGTTGAAACTAGGTAGCAAATCTTGCTACTTTCGCAGTGTCCAGAGAAGTTTTCCTTTCGAATCTATAAAAAAACAAGGAATCGACGTACAGAAACCCCATCTCTATTTTTCGTAAAGACACCCATCACAATCCCATTAATCCTAACTCCATGACCTTTATCCCCGATTAAATCAATGCCATCCAATATTTCCCAGTTTCCAGTAGCTCCCAGTTTCATTAGCCACTCATCTAGTCCTGCCAAAGGAAAACCAGACTTTTAATACCCATCTACCGTTCCACTCTTTTTGGGCAAGACGGCATCATGCAAACTGAAACCACCTTCGAAAGCAACAGTCCGCCAGCGCCGTCAAAGCACATGAAATTCCCGCCCAAGACACACACGGTTGGTCTCACTCGGTCTGCCCTTACTTAAGGTTGGTTAGGTACTCCCGGCGTTTCCCCTGGTGCTCGAGTTGGCTTTCGCCTGATACTGACGGTCCATGCTACCCCGGAGATCCCTCTGCCAGTTGGGACCGAAGGGGGCAGAGTAGGACATGAGAGGGCGGTCCGCGCCGCTACCGCCGGTAGATGATCCTGACGATGTTCTTGAGCTGGAGCCGTCCGCGATTTCGAGCTCTTGCGGGTACGAAGGCGCAGTTCCCGAATAAGTGAGAATGGAGTCCGATGACGCGGACGTTGAGGAAAAGGAGGAGGCCGTATGAGGCATTGTAGCGTAGTTTGGGTATGCGTTTGTACGTGGGTAAGTGTGAGTAGGTAGAGAGATGAGGCTTCTCGTGGTGCTTCGATCTCGGAGTATGAGAGAGTAAGTAAGTAAGTAAGTGAGTAAGGATTGTTGCAAGGTGTCGTTCGTCGGCTTAAGTCTAACAACCCTTCTCTCTCTCTCTCTTATATATAACCAACCTTGCCCATCCCTCCACGTTTATATATAGACATTCACATTGACACCGACCTCGACAACCGTTCAGAAACCAAAATACCTACGCATTCTGTTTCAGCGACAGAGGGAGGGGAAGGCCCTCGAATTCTGCCTTATCCAGGGGAGACATTGTCATTACGACGAATCTCCTACTATTAGCAATCTTCTCGGTTCCGATCGGGGGCTGTTTGCATTTTGAAGTTTTGTCTGTCTCCTCTTTCTCGCCTCACCTCAGCCGGACACAGACACAGCTGAAGTCGAGCCCGGCTCTATGATGGACGGTCCCGGGAAGGGGGGTAGGGGTAGGCCAAGAGGTTTGATCTGATTCAAATCTCGCAGCGAAAAGCTGCACAATGTGAATAGATGAAGTGAGCAACTTTGGGGTCGCCTTTTGTGCGTGACAAGGTATAGCGATACGAATGTCTATAATTAATGCTGCTGCTGCTGCTGTTACTGCCGGGTTGCCTACCTATTATTGCCTTACTTATGATACTTACCCTGGCAGCCTGCTGATCAGCGGGTGTACTTACATACATACGTAGCTGGCTATCTGGGGATCTAGACATGCGGCATCAGCGTCGCGAACAAACCCACCAAATAGAGAGATGGATTGAACGGGCTCTCATGGATATGTAACGTAGTCACATACATATATATATATTAACAGACAGAGAAAAGGACTGAGAATGACAATATACAGCAACACCAAGGGCGATCCTGTCGCCATGCTAATGGGCTTCGTTCATGCCAACGGTACCTATCTGCCAGTAATAGCGAGCCAAGATGTTCGAGAAAAATTCTAACAGGTTGCAGAGCCTACATACATACAGTAGGCAGCGTTACATCGCCTCCCCCGAGGGCCACTCTCCATCGACGAGCGTAGAAACGTGGCAAATCGAGTTTCCGTTTCCGTCCAGGCTGCAGAAAAAAAAAGGAAACTCACAGCAGGTCGCGGTAGCAGATCAGGCAATGAAAGAGGTAAGTAAGTAAATAACAATTCCTTTTTTAGACGTGCACATTGGTCATCGTGATTACGAAACTATCTGCTTCATTACCTAAGAATGGCGTGTGCCTTGCGTGTGTGTGTGCGTGTTCGTGTTTCAAAATGGGGCGACTTGTACGTGAGATGCTCCTATACCTTAAGTAGGTACTTGTCGGCCTCCAAACTCGGGCTCTGGTGTGGTGGTAGTACTCACCTAGTGATGAAATAGTTAGAGAGCGAGCCTCACGATCACGACACTTACGGGACTTGGGATGAATCCAACCCATCTACCTAACCCACCCACCTACCTACCTACCTATTAGGTGGGATCTATCTCGACGTTGCTACCTCGGACTTCAAACAGCACGAATGCCAAAGAGAGGAAGTACCGTGGCAGGCGGTGGGAGCTATAAATAAATAAAACCGTACCCCGATCATTCTGTTTTTAGGTGGAATGCAAGAATGAGTGAATGATTGAATGAATAAATGAATGAATGAATGCATTGTGACAGTCACCTAGGGAAACACGAAAGGCCAAGCAATTCCAAGTAGGACGGACCAGGAGGCTTGGTTCCGTTCAAAACAAGATGCGGCGAAAGCGCTGCATAACATTCTTCTGACGTGCATACCTCTTCACCGGCGAGTGTGCTGCTTAGTAAAGTTCAGCCACCCGTCCACTAGTAAGGTAGAAAATGGCACTTTTCAAATATAAGCATTTCACATACAAAAGCCTTGTACTACCTACATAGGTATGTACCTAGCAATCGTGTCGAGCTGCGGTAACCGCTCCCGCGCGGGATGTGCCTCTGGTCTGGGGGGGTTGTGGTGGGGGTAAGCTGTAAGCGGTAGTTAAGCGGCGAACGGCTCGTCCCTCAGCTGGCTAACTTATTCTTAAACGAGGAAAGTGCCAGCCTCCAAATTCATCGGCACCTATACTACCTACACAGGCAAGACGGGTAGGTACTTGACAATTGCTTACGGTATTGCCCGTATTCAAATCATGACGATACCTATACATACCTATGTAGGTATCGCATTCAGATAGGTATTGCATGCGACTAGCGTTTCAAGATGAAGCTAAACAAATCGCGGGGCTTATTGCTGCCGTTGCCCAAAACCATGCTTGCCATGATGTCAACTATTTAAAGATGTACTAAAGTTATACCTAGTTGCCTAATCGGGATAGGGCTTGGTCTGGATTGGGACTCTAATCTATTCTTCCATCAGCTCCCTCAGCTGAAATTGTCTGCTTCGCACTCTCTTTCCTTCCTTACCTCTTCGTATACTTCTATAATAATAGTAATAAAACGGCTCTCATTGGTCCCCAGTTGCATCTGCTCTCCTTCTCGATCTTGGTCTTGGCATGATTGACCCATAAACTCCTTGTCACTTTCAGCCCTTCTCGCTAGACCAAGCCTCCTGCCGTGCACTATCTCCACTAAACGTCGATCACATAACCGTAACTATCCCTGTCGACGCCTAACATCATCATCATCATCATTATCATCAACTACCGTCACCACCACTTCCTTGGTCATGCCCGGCCTTACTGGTGAGAAGATGCCAGCAGCCAGCGACGACACCAGCACTAGGTCTAACACGACGACGGCAGCTAAGGCCAAGGCCCAATCTCGAGCTCACGACGTGCTCGCCTACGCCCAACGCCAGATCGATCGCGTCGTGAGCCCCTCGACGCGGCAAAAAGCTATCGAGTCAACCACGGCCTTCGCCTCCAAACGGCCCCTGTTATCTGTACGTTCGGCCCGAATCATCATCTCTCTCTCTCTCCATGTCCGTTCTCACTTCATTCAAATAAACGTCAAACAAAAACTCCACAATCCATAAGTACCATGCATCCTACCCCCACCACCATCACTATCATCCACCATCATCATCACCACCAAGACAATTTTGTCGCAGATCAAGCACACAGACAAATAGACAGACAGACAGGCAGACGCCGCTAACTCATCCCGCCGCCAAACCCCCAGCTCTTCATCGCAGCACAGCTCACGACAGCCCTGCTCCCCATCCTCCTGTTCGCGACCTTCGTGCTCACGACGACGGCCCTCACCTTCGCCTTCGCCGTCTCCTTCGCGCTCTTCTGGACCGGCGTCGCCCTCCTCGTGCTCGTGCCCACGCTCTTCCTGACCTTTGGCCTCGCCCTGCTCGTCTGGCTCTGGGCCCTCGGCGCCTATGTCGTCTTCCGCGCCGTCTACGCCCGGCTCCCCGCTCGCCTGCGCCGCGGCACCCGCGGCACCCGCACCACTCCAAATACCAATGGCACCGACACCGACACCGACAGGCGTGTCATCTTCTTCTCCAAAAACGCCTTGTCTTCTTCTTCTTACGACTTGGATGACGCCGTGAACACAGAGGTCCGCGAGGCCCGCGAGTAGGTCGTGCGCGAGGTCGCGTGGGCCATCACGGGCATCTAGTGGTTCCTCATCCGTCGCGGCGTCACCGACTTCTTTTCGTTCCGCATTTTTCGTGTATTTTAACCTGGGACGAGGGAAAAAAACACAGTCGCTTGCTTATATCTCTCTTCGAAGCCGGCGAGAGAAGGTGGAGAATGAAACAAAATGAATGAAAATAAAATGATATGGTCGGCGTTGGGACTGGGGTTGGGTTTGGACTTTGGACTTTGGCGCAAAGGGGAAGGGAAATCGGGGACACACAGATATACTTAGTATATATATATACGTAGAAGAACTTCCTAGCGAAGAAAGTTTCGACTACCAACCTATGTAGCTTTCCCCTCCTTACTTAGACTACCGGCGCTTTTTGTTGTTACAATAAATGTATTAGGTAGGTAGGTAGGGTTAGCGCGAGACAAGAAAAAAAAAAAGAAAGGAAGTCCGCGTAACTAGCTCAGCATTGTTATTTATCTATTTATCATCAATAATTCCTCGTTACTGCTACTACGTATCAAGTCTTCCTTTCTTATCTTGTGACAACTGACCTATATATATATATATGTATGTGTGTATGTGTGCATGTGTGTATGTGTGTATGGTCCTAGAGCTCTAGATAGGTAGAAAAACACCAAAAACTATCTACGACTTCGTTGATACCAATCCTTACAGGCACTGTGGGAAGGCACATGGGACAGTGCCTATATGGCTACCTCTCACAGTGACTGCATGTGAATTACCTCCATTACCTCTACAACATCAAATATCCAATTGAAACGAGCACAGTACCTAAGATTAGGATCACAAGTTAACCAATTAACCAGGCATTCCCCTCAAAGCCCGTGTAGTCCGCAAGGCGCAATCGTCTATTGACTGACTGACTGACTGATTGATTGATTGATTGATTGATCGATAGATGGATACTACGTCAATCTATTTCCAGCCCAGCACGGCACACGATCTATGATTCCCCTCGGTCCCGTCTGTACGTTGTTTCTTTCTTTCTTATTATATCCCATCCCACCCCATCCCATTCATCTATGTAAAGAGAAATCTATCCAATCCAATCCAATCCTGTATGTACTATCTATCTATCTATCTATCTATCTATAGGTAGGCAACCTCATCCCATCCTATCCCATCCAATCCCGCTTACGTACCTACGTACGGATGTACGGTACGGACTTGCTTACTTTGCTTTACTTTACTTTACTTCCCACCCTTCCCACATGAAAACGATACGACGGCCCACTTACCGCTCCAGGCCCATTTTCGTGCGCCGCTGCTATCGTCCCCGCGCAGCCTCTCGTCCATACCGGGCGGGAGCCCCACCACGACGTCGGCCTTGCATGTGCGGAGGGCGAGCACGTTGACGTCTGATCCTGGTCCGAGCGGACCGATGGCTTTTGCAAACGGTGTAGTGGGATCCCAGGCTGCCTATAGTAGAGAGAGAGAAGCGGGAAAAAGGGTTAGCTTTGTTCAGTCCAAATTTTTGTGCTTTTTATCTATCTACCCCCGTTTCCCGATAACACACACATAAACACATACGCAGCACATGAATCCTGTCAGGGGCCGGAATAAATCAGGACGGAAAGGGGGGGAAACAAAATAGGTAGATATACGTACATCGCCAGTTAGTTTGCGGTAATTCAAGTCGCCCTTGAAGATGACGAGCTCGCTGGAACAGAGATCTTCTATCAAGTCATGCCCCTCGGCAAACACACGCCAGAAGCTGCCGGGATGCGTCCAGAAGCGGTTGGGGCGCAGGATGAGCTGGCCCTCGGCATGAAAGCGAGCCCACTCCTGGAAGAGGAAGCCGAGCTCGCCCACCTCCTTCTCGGACAGTGGGGGCGGGGTCTTGTCCAGCAGCCTCTCCTCGTCCGACGGCGTCTCGTAGAACGGGCGCGGGTTCGCGAGGGCCCCGAGGAGCGCGGCAAAGTCGCCCGGCAGCACGTCCGAGACGAACCAGGGGATCGATTTCGGGTGCAGCACCACGACCGTCGCGAGGCCCGAGGACAAGAGGTACCCCGCCAGGATCAGGTCGACGTACAGCTCGAAGCCGGCGTTGTCGAGCACGATGTCGACGCGCCGTTCCCTCTTGCCGTCGCGTTGCGCCCTTCGGAGGGTCTCGTAGGCGGCGGGGAGGTCGTTGACCAGGATGTTCTTCTCCGAGGCCTTCCTAGCTTCCGAGCCCTGCAGCTTCTGGATGTCTTCGTATGTCAGACTCGTGAGGAGGGAGAGATCCGTCGCGTTGCCCCAGAGACAGATCTCGCACATCTCGGTGAACAGCAGCCTGCGCGCCTCATCGTCGTCGTCGTCGCCACCTTCGCCGCCGACGACGTTTGTTGCCTTCTTCCTGTCTTCGTCGGCCTTCATCTGCGTGACGATGTCCTTGTAGCGGGCGGCAAGCTCAAGTACGGCGGGCCGCGACGAGCGGAACGTGTTAATCTTCTGGCGGGCGAAGACGTCGTAGCTCTTCCAGTGCGTCGACAGGGTGAAGGACGTGCTGATCCGCCGGTACAGATAGCACTCGCAGTACAGCCACGGCACATTAAACCAGGTTGGGGTGCCCAGCGCTTCGAGCTCGCGGTTGTAGAGCGCCACGTCGGAGTGGCCGTCGTCGCGGATCGGACTGTGCCGTTTTGTTGTGATTAGCACGTACCGGGACTTGATGGACTTAATGGTCTCTCCCCGGGGTTTGAAGTCGGGAGGAATCGTGACGGAATGAGGAGAGGAGAAGGAGACTCACGTCAGTTTTCTGTCATGCTGCATCTCGTACTTCAGCACCGCGAGCTCCTCAACGATCGTCTTGCCCTCCTCGCTCTTCTCGGCGTCATCGCATTGGGCAATGGAGCGGTAGGTGTCATCTATGGCGCCGGTCTACGTAGTCACGGAAACCATTCGCAAGTCAGCGGGAGTCCGTGGGTTGGTCGGAGACGACGACGACACCGGGTGTGTGTGTGTGTGTGTGTGAAAATGAGAGAGAGAGAGAGAGAGAGACAGAGAATTAGACTCACGACAATGACGGGCCACCGATCGCGGGCTGATATGTATGCGAACGAGGTCTTGTCGCTCGTCAAGTACGGTGCTGTAAAGATAACTTCAATCAACTAGCTGAACAAGAACATGCATATCGCGTCCTTCGGTGGGAATAGCTAAAGGCTGGTTGCGAAGGGGTCTTGTCTTAGAACGTACGAGTTTTCGTGTCGTTTTCCATCGTTACCGCCGAGAGCGTAAGAGCACTATTCTGCGTCTTTACTTCAAATCTCCTTCGAGATATGCTGTCAGTTTAGTATCCAAGAAACACAGTCAACAAGTTCTTCATGGTACATGAGGTTGGTTGGTTGGTTAGTACCTATGGAGGGGTGTGATGACGATGGCGGGGCATGGCACCTTTAAGTTAGGTGGTTGCTTTTGCTGTTGCTGCTGCTGTTTAGCGCGGGGCAATCAATCCCGAGCTCGGGATTGACCTGCTCGAGGTACATAATTAGGTACTTACTAACATCCAGAAACCCAGAGCGACGATAGAGTCGTAAACTAAGAAAATATCCGTCTCTATTTCAACAATCTTTTATCTTTATGTCTCCGCCATTTGCCGTGCTAAGTAAGGCGTACGGTTCGTGTTCACACACTTATCAGCGACCTAACGCTTAGATTGAGGGGTTATAGTCTCTGCATCTGCATCCGAATTTCTTCACGGAGGAGAAGGGGAGAAGTTGATATAGGTGGCTGCAAACGCCTACAGTATGACTTAAAAAGGAAAGGGGGGTATATTCCTATGCTAGTTTGCTGTTGCTGCTCCAGGAGAAAGCAATTAATGACCATTTTAATACGCAAGGATCAGGCTCGAGCAGCCTGTCCCTAGGAGCTGAGCTACCCATCACGCGAGAGGTTTCTTAACAGGTAACTGCGCTTGAAGTATTCGTTGGGATGTACGATAGTCTCAAGCTGTGCAGAGGTCATGACGCCCTCGTCCTTGGCTTTTTTGATCTCATTCTTATGAATGTGCTCGAAAACCCTAGGTTCCGCCAATTAGTGCGAACGCCAACGAGACAGCAAGAAGAAGAGAACGGGTCGTACCGGTTGCAGGCCATGTGGAATTTCTGGCTTTCCTTGTCTTCCTTGACACCATGCAGAACAGACCTGTCCGTGATGCCCACGCCCTGCAGCAGCGCGGTGAGATTCTCGAGGCTGAAATGCCGGTATGGACACCCGTGTGCCTCGCCAGGGCCGGGCGGGTGCTCCATCAGGATCTTCTGGCATGAGTACGGCGAGTAACCGCCGCCGCGTCTATTTGCGTCGCCACCAACGTCACCATACGTGTGACGCACGTTATATCTGTATTCCTTGTTGAATGTGTCGTCGGTAATCTTATGGAAAGCGCTTCGCCAGAAGATCAAGCATTCCTCCAAATTCAGACCGATCCCTTTTAGAAATAGTGTGTACTGCAGACGCCCAAAATGTTTGAGATGGGCGTCTCGTCTGAGCGTCCTGTGTAAGTTCTGCATACACAGTGGGAAGTGCGTGGACAGCGTATCGATATTCCGGGCCGATATATCAGCGCCCGGTACTGACGGCGATGAACTTGCGTAAGATGCGTCGGGCGTAACAAAGTTCTTGGAGAGGTGATCAAGGATTGGTGTGAGCCGGTCATCTTCGTCTAATCGCGGTAATGCGCGAGCCGTCAACTAAGCCGCGGTTAGTTGTTACTACCCATCCTGGCAAATAACTAAAGAGATGTGGAGAGATACCTCTAATGCGCGGTCCAGTCGCTTTGTAAACTCGGCGATGGCCATGCTCGCCTGTTCTTTAGAAGGCACGTAAGCCTTCCCGGCCTTGACAAACACGCGCCTGGACTCGACTAAATCCGGTACTCTCTCCCAGTCCACCTTAATCCATGTCTCCTCTTCAGCGCCCTTTTTCAAGCCCGTCACAGCCGCCAGCTCGGCCCGATACTTATTCCGCTCGTCCTCGGTTACCTGATCGCAGTCTAGGTTGACGGACTGTATAAATGCATTCTTCTCGCTCGGGCCCTCGTCGGCTAGTCGCAGACGAAATAGCATTGTCTCGACACGGCTGAACCTCCGGCGCAAGTCTTCGGTCGAGGCAAAAGCAAGGCGTAGAATGAAATGGCTGTAGTGGTCTTTCTGGCGCTCTTCGAGGAGCTTTGACGAAGACGACGAGTTTGGCTCGAGAAGGAGATATTTCTTGAGGAGCGGCTCCATATGGGACGCTGTCTCGGCCTGGGATTTGTTGCGAAACGAACACGCCTCTAGTTCGGCGAGAACTGCCGAGACACGTCAGCAGGAGAAGAACATACAATGTTGACATGCCGGCAAACGCACTCCTTAACCTATCAATGGCCCATTGTTCAAACTGTTCGAGGGTGATATCGGCGGTTGGAGGGGTAGCGTAGAAGTTGAGGCGGTGGTGATACTCGGTCTCCTTGTATGTCGGGTCGGCGAACTGTTTCTTGCGGTAGTCGGCGACATTGCGCCGCTTCGGGTCGGGGCGACTGTATTCCTGTCTAAGCATCTTGACAGTGTGCGATAGATTACTGATGTGCGATGTCGTAGACACACAATTGATGACGAGCTGTTGGCAATGTACCCATAGACTGTAAAATGTACGCGACTGGCGGGACGAAGGACGCGTCGCCAGGGCTATCGTAGAAAGCAATACCGCGTTAAGTGCATCGCGTTAATTGCATGGGTCCTTAGTACCGGGTACCTAGATACCTGCTGACGTATTCACCACCACCAATAAGACGCAGTTGGACCAGCTCCGCCCATCTTTATCAGCACACGACCAATAATCTACCTACCTCTTATTTTCGTTCCTCAGCCAGTCGGTTCCATTGAGAGGCTCAGCAAGCGGCAACAACGAAAGCGGCGGAGAAGAAGAGAAAAAAAAAAAAAAAAGTCTTCAAATCGCCATGACTTGCGTACTACAGTTTTGCCGCTCGACAATAGTGTCCAAGTTCCCAGCTCAGTCACAGCTCCCCGCTTTTCGAGGCAATAAAACGGGTGTACGATGATGTACGGGTGGTTATACGTACCGCAGCATGTCACTCGATTGCGATGGAAAACCCGAAGGCGCCGTCAATAATATCAAGAGATCTGCGACAATCTACGCATTAGATCTCAACATTGCGAGGTTATAACATGCGAACCCATCGCTCGCGGCACATTCGAGAAATTCCAGCATGAGGATGATAAGCCGCCAACGTCAATCATCAGACCATCTCCACTTGGGATTCTGACCATGACTTGCGGATTGCCTCACTTCTCTCGCCCACCTACCGAAACGGAAGTGCTTGTGCTTGTGCTCGTGCTCTGCTTATGCTATAGGCAGAACTATAGGTAGGCATGAGGCGTCGAGGGCATCGAGGCATCGAGGCATTGGCTGTGGCTCGGAACAGCATCTCCCTTGGGCAACGCTAGAATAAGCATGCTACCTGGGACTACCTGGTTGTGTCCTGGTCATCCCCTCGGCAGCAGCCAATCGAGACAATAGTCTTCTGCATGTTGGCTGCTGCTTTCAGCTGCTGTAAACCTTACCAACGTGGTTTTCAGCCCGCATGTTCACGCTAAAAGCGTCAGTGCAGCTGACTTATTTCCCCATTGGGCAACCCCCTGCCTCGCCCGCCAATCACCGCCCGCGCCGGCATCCCTTGGGGCGTCGTCCGCCTCCGCTTTTGTTGCTTTGTATCAAGTCTGCTTCAAACTCCATAACCTGAAATTAGATAGCCTCTGCTTCGTGGCTAGCTTACGAGATGGCAAGCACAACAGCCGCGCTCCGGCTTTTTAAATCTTGGAGAACCGGTCGCAAAATGATCGTATTAACTCGCGGTATCGTATCAGATTTAACTCTTTGCCAGCCATCACTGTCATGCAAACCGAACCCGGCGAATCTTCGTCTTCCAAACGATATGCGACTGCCGAGGATTGGCCCCAGTTTCAGCATGTCATCGTGCGGCTCTACGTCGAGGAGAACAAGACACTCGATGAGGTCAGGCAGTATATGGAGGATAATCATGACTTCATCGCAACGTATGATAAGACCCAAGGGTTGGTCCGAACGGTGGGGGGGCTCTCGCTAACTTTTTTTTTTCTTTCGAAGCATATCCATGTACAAAAGGCAGCTCGCCTCCTGGAACGCTTTCAAGAACCTGCGTTTCGACGAAGTCTTGCAGATCCTTCGTTTAAAGAGACAGAGGGAAGCAGAGCACAATAAGAGATCTATCTTTTATGTAAGGGACCGAAAGGTGGAGATTGACAGTCTTCAGATATATATATCCCGGAATCCGTCGCTCTACGCAAAGCTCGAGTCCGGAGAACAGCCCCACTCAGATGCAATCCGGGACGTCAGCTGTCGTACCCCGGCTCCGTCGGAACAAGAACAACTCAAGAACGCCGAGGAGAGGGCGCCAGCAACCATGACGAAGCCTACTAGTGAGCTTCACGAGGACTTGCTACGGTTTCTTCGACTCCATCTGTCTCAGGGCTTCGAATCGGGCACATGGGTCCGGTCCGCGAGTAGTTGTTGGAGCTCGCGAGGACGTCAAGGCCCCGCGGAGTTGCTGAAGTCATTGTTAGACAGGTGTATGACAGCAGCGTTGTCCGTGGGTCGTCAGGTCGAGCCCGTCGCTATACGACACACGCTTGATGCTCCCTTTAGTCTACTGATCCGGGTCTTCAAGAACCCTCCGCCAGAGACGATACCCAGAATACTCTGTATTGCCGCTCGCCTTGAATTGATTGGCCGGAAGGAGATACAGGGGATATTGTTACAATTCTGCTCAGACCTCGCTCGAGCTCTATACGGTCTGGATCACGCTCTCTCCAGTTTTTGGCAGACTTTCCTTGACGTGCCTGCTGCTGAAAGATACAGGACCATCGAGGTTGTACTTACACAGTGCGTATCTGAATTCGAACAGCACCTTGGCGCCAGTCATTCTCTATCAACAGAAGTTTACCTATTGTACTTTGACGCAGTTGAGAGACAGAAGGACCCCAAGACACAAACCGATAGCCTCACACGGCAGTTGTCTAAAGTTGACGCTCAAACTGTCGATCCTTCTATAATGGCCATGCTAAAGTTGGAAAATGCGTTAGCAACCTCTAAATTGGACCTGGCTGAGGGCCAGCTAGATAAAGCCGATGACGTCTTATCTCAATTAGACGTTACAGCGCTTTCTCCCAAGGATGACTCGTTTCGCTGTGTTTGGCTTGGGTATGTTCGATGGATGAGGGGGGACATCGCGGCCGCGGAAAGAGCATATAAGGACTCGGTGCAGGCGGCGAAGTTGACCGGGTCCCGGGATTGTGTCTGCGAGGCTCTCTTTCAGCTTGAGAAGTTCTATCTATACATACAAGAGCCTCTTCAAGCCGAAGGCATACGGGCCGAGAGACTCAATGCGCTTCGCAAGCTGGAACCAATCATGTGGATGGATCATCATCAGGAGACGGAGACGGGGACGGAGACGGGGACGGAGATGGAAACGGACAAGGAAAAGGACGCGGAAACGACGGGCCCGACGGTGACCATTATTCATATAGGCTCCTATGCGGGCAGCAGCGACACGTGGGACCCGGCGGCTTCGACCATTATGATAGAACATCACGAGTTACTTAATCAGGTACATACCGGCGTTTAGGCTTAGAGCAGAGCATGCTTAGAAATAACGATTTACTTACTTTTTTTCCAATATCTCATTTACCTGTTGGCCAGTTCTCATGTATTTAAGCGAGAGGCGAATTGATATATATATACACTCGAGATCAACGCCGGATCCTCCTCTTTCATCCATTGATCATTACTTCTCCGTTATCCCTCATTTCCAATTACATGTTGCCATCTTTACCTGATCCGACGCCTCCTCCTCCTCCTCCTCTTCTTCTTCTTCTTCTTCTTGTCCCCGCTCTGCTTTCCCTTTTCGTCATCATCATCTACCTCGTCTGCCTCATCCATCTCATTCTCCGTGGTATCACGCGGCATGTCAACCGTCTTGCCCTTCGTCTCGCTATTGTCTATCTTTTCATCACTGCTGTTCTCTTTCTCATCGACTGGGTTATTGACCACGTCGTCTTCTGTGTGCAAATCGATGATCCAAGTAGGAGAGGCAAGGGGAGCAAGCACCCGTTCGAATTCTCGGAGTGTCCTCTCTACGTCGATCCGAAATAGTATCGTATTGTTTAGGGTATAAAGACTTCCAGCCACTACGAGGTTCGGTCAAGGTCAGGTCATGGCTTGCTCTTCGGTATTCAGCTGCGTGTGACGCCAACCAGCTAGTTAGGGGGTTAGGTCGGCAATAGAAGAAGTTTACTTACTAATGCTCGCACCAAAGATAATTATGAGTCCTTCAATGCGCTCGCTGAGCGAGCCAGAAATCTCAAGCTCCAGTCGTCCACACCGCCAGTGCATATCAGGGTTTTCTCCTTCCCCGGCGCATTCCCTCGATGCGTGGGTGACGAGTTTCTCGAAATGCTCGCTGTCTGGACTCCGGTAGATGCGCAGGCCTTGGCTTTGGGGCGCGACGACGGCCTTGGCCCTCTCCTTTCTTCTGAACTTGGCCTTTCTTGGGCCCCTCTTATGTGACGTGTTAATCTCTCGGCTGTAGCACGCTCTAGATTCCGAGATGTTTCTGGCCGGGAGGATGATGATGATGATGATGATGATAGTTGTGATAATTCTCTACTATGCTCGCGGCGGTGATAATGTGATGCTTGGGAACGTGGATTTAGAGGATTTGGATACATACTAGTAAAATACGGGCTATGTCGTTGATGACAGGTTAAGGCTGCTACTTTTCTCCTCGACATGCTTGTCTATGTCGTCGTGCTGTGAGAAACCGTATTACTCGTAGGAGCTAGACGGTTGCTTTATCATCATCATCACCATCATCATCCTCTTTGTAGAATTTGTGGATAGCTCCTTTGAGCTTTGCCAAATCCCAATATTTCGTGTGCTTGGAAGCGATGGAAGTGAAAACTACGACGTGACAACGATGACGAGCGATGAGTACGACGAAACCCTCCAGGCTGCGGTTTCTAATTTGGCAAGAGCACAGCGTCATGGCTTACATTAACTGCATGTTAGACGGATTGAAGTCAAGGTGGCTTGATAGAGGCATATGTCCTTATAAACCAGTACATGGGTATATACGTGCTCTTGATAGTGTGCCATTATGGTCATGTTGACATTCAACCTTCGAACATATACACCTTTACCTAAATTCGCCTGTAAGAGACCAAAATTACATGCTGATTCAAAGTTCAATTCGAAATTTCTAGGCAGGGATGATAAGTCCAAACATATCTATAAATTTGCATTGCCGAATGGTTAGCGCTAAGGCACTACCTAGCGATACGGGTATGCTTGCGCGTTCTATCTATAGTTACATGCGAAATATCTATCGTCTTAGAGTGTAGGTACCTTGCGAGTCAGGTGCGTGACTGTATGTCTTGGAATTATGTAATCGCGAGTATCTTCACGACCGGTCCCGAATCCGATTTGAACTTCAACTACTAGACCGAGTCGAATCTTGCCCAAATAAGGGCAGTTACTCCCTCAACCCGCTGAAACTAGGGCCATCACAGCCTTTGGCTGAGCTTCTGAGAGACCCGTGACGATCCGTGGCCACCAGCTACCTTGATTCACACCAAGTGTGTTCCAAGCTTCTCTCCGGCAGTATAGTAGTCGAGTTAGCTCCTAGCTGAGACACAATGGTATCACATGAAAGGCGATCGGTGCAGTAATATGCAATTGTAACCGACAACCATCTTGGCACAGGCTCAGCTCTCATCGATTTTGCCACCACGTCAAAGTGGCGAGGTGGCGTTATTTCGGCACATGTCCACGCATCTTTTCTTCTCTCTCTTGGACATCGACCAGCGATGTCAATCAATGTAGACTTATTGCCCCTCTCTCAAAGCTCTCAGCTTGAGGGGCCAACAACAACGCCAATGGATTCATTGTGGGAAGTGCCACAACTTCAACCTCTCCACCACACTATACCCGAGCCCCAGGAAGTCGCACAGAGCGACCCATGTCTGCGCCTGGGCATGAGAACCATGGGCGAAGACGTCGAGCTCGAGAAGCTGCGAAGAACCCCTCCCAGCATCCTCCATCCCGGTGAAGAAAGCACGGATCGAGTCCGCGCTGTCAGGCCGTGAATTCTCTGCCGGTTGTCGCTCCGGGAAAAGTGCGCCCAGCCAGGAACTCGACCCGTCTGCCGCCTTGGTGGTGGCTGGCAAGATGAATCGCGCCAAGGGGTTGTCGCGCGATATATTCTGGTACGACACGGTACCGGGCTCTAGCACGGCGTAGGTGCTAGGGTCTAGACCAGGATCACTGCTGCTCCGTGTAGACTCGTAGTAGCTGTACCCGAGGGTGTTGAGCGCCGAGGACACGACTGTCAAAGCGGGGGGATTACTTGGCATGAGGATGTAGACAGAGGGTGGAGGAGAAGGAGGAGGCGGCGAGGTGGCTCGTGCGATGACCAGACTCGCCAGCGAGGCCGGAAGGAGGAAGAAAGCCTTCATTGTTTGCTCGCTGCTGTATAACTAGTTGCTAGCAAAAATGGCGGAAATCCATGAGATGGAATGGCTAGCGGCTAGATTCGATGTCGGTGAGACCCTCCCCCCTTTTGGAAGAAAATGGGAAAGATTGTCGTCTAGGTCTGTGGAAAAGTCGAGCTGAAACGAAAACGAGTCGAGAGGTCTCAACACTATTTATTTATTTATTGCTTTGCTTATCTTTTATGTCTTACGCTACACTACTTATTTCGAAGACCACTAACGGTAGATCTAGGCCGGACGATCAGGGGCTGGGGGGGGACCCCTGACTGAAATCGATGGAGCGTCTCAGCTTCAATGTTTTATAAAACATGATATCTGATTTTTTTTTTCTCCAAATGTTGCATTGCTGGTGATCTCTTATTTAAAAAAGTATCGATGTATAGGTATCCGATTCGGCGCGTAGTAAATGAAATCCAACACTTTTCTGTTCTGACAAGAACACGCCCAGGTACTTACGTATGTATGTACATAAGGGAGGCGGTCAGGGGCTAGGAGCCAGCTCCAAACTTCAGGGACCCCTAGTTCTTGGCATTTTTAGCGTCCTAACGACGGGCAGGCAAAGCTTCAGCTGCGCCTCATCAATAAGTCATTCTAACAATTAACATTATACGTCTTGGGTTTTTTTCATGAATGTTTCGAGTTGGATATATCGGGATAAATCATTAAATAATCATCATGATTTGCAAAACTCTAAACTGGGATAGAAAGATAAAGGATAGAGAGAGATGAAGGATAATACTTTCCCCAATACGATTCGTAGGTAATGTGGATAAAGATAGCCGCCCCCATTTTGTGCCAATGGACTCGCCCCCCACGTCCCCCTTAAAAATAGCATTTTCTGCCGATGTGAAAGCTATTTCCGCATACTACAACAGTAATGACTTCAGATGTGCTAGCGATTCTCGGCTGTGTAGGCGAGACTCGCTTTAAACTCGTCCTACTTCAAGGACGACTTATAGAACACTTTATGGTATGGTAAGTAATGGTAAATGCGAGTTGAGGAAGGTAAGATTTCATCATATGACAATAATAATATAGTGTGGTTATATATATATAAAACCCTGGGAATCGCCGCTGTTAATGCGAGAAAGGGCGCATCTTCAACCACGGGTCATCTTCAGGTCGTTTCTCTAAAGGCACGTCCACGAACTCAGGCTCGATATACCATGCAGGATCACCCTGATATTCGTCTCGCCCGTCGCTCTGTTTCTGTCCGTTGTCTTCAAATTCAACCTTGGTATGCGTGACGCTCCACCCATTGCCCAGCCATCGCAGCCTATTCGCATTGCGACTCTCCCAGTCGAAGTCCTCCCAGCGAGGGGCACGCAGTGCCTCCAATGCATGCAGAGTACTACCGGGCCAAAGTCCGATGATCCTATCTCCCGTGCCGCCGTCGCTCTTATACCAGCTGTTGCACCTCTCCGTGTACACGGTATTCTTGAAGTACGCGTGGCAGTACTCGCCCCAGTCGCGCACTCGTTCCGGCTTGACCGTCATGGTCGCGTAGTCTTCTTTCTGTAGCTTGCGGATGCATTTCACGATGTAGTCACCCTCGGCCTCGAGAATTGAGGTCAGGGATCCGGACCCGATCGCCGAGTTGGGGCCGAGCATCATGAAGTAGTTCGGGAAGGAGTCCACGGCGAGCGATAGATATGCTTCGGGAAACGGTGCGAAGCGCTCGGTGAGCGTGAGACCTCCTCGCCCGGCGATGAGGAAAGGCGGCGCCTTCGAGGTCTGGAATCCCGTGGCGCAGACGAGGACGTCGAGACGTATGGAGCGCCCGGACGCGAGCGTCGCCCCATCCGACGTCACGGCAGTGATTTCCTCCGTGACGAAGTCCACGTTGTCCTCGCCTAGGGCTTCGAGGTACCCAGGTCCTGGCGTCGCTCGTCGGCAGCCGATTCCGAACGACGGGATGAGGAACTCGGCGATGTCTGGCTTCGGCGCGAGACGCTGCTGCATCGCGGCGCGGAACAGGGCCATCCCGCTGCGTTGCATGCCCGAGTCGCGGAAGGAGACTTCGTGGATCGTATTCCCATCGACCTCGATCTCCTTTCGGAACTTGAACAGTTTCTGGGGATTCTGGGCGAACTCCTGCCGCTGTTCGCGAGTGACTACGAAGCTGTTTAGGTGAATGTAATTAGTTGATGGTGACTTGACTTACATTGCAGTTGCTTGGGATCTAATCCTAGCTTGTTCATAACGACTTTTCAGGAGTCCGTCAATATGAGAATCTAGAGAGTTACGACGACGCAGCGTTGTGTTCATCTAAAACACTTACCATCGCCGAATGGATTCGTGATCCAAGTCTTGCTCCTGACGAAACATGAAAGCCGCGCCCCTTCAATTTTCTGTAGACTCGGCACTATCTGTATAGCGCTGGACCCGTTGCCTATGACACCAATTCGCTTATTCCTAAAATCGTATCTATTTCTTGTCTCTCAGTCCTTTGCCCTCGGAGTTATAAATTGAGCGAGGGAGACTCATACTCATCACTCCAAAGAGCCGAGTGCATAACTTCCCCTGCAAAATCTTTCAGACCCGGAATGCTTGGCCAGGACGGGTTACTAAGACCTCCTCGCGCTGCAACCAGTACATCGGCATCGTCTTGGAAGATGTCCCCTGTATCTGTTCTCCGCACGTCTAATTTCCTAGTGTCGGGTTAGCTTTTCATCTTCCTCTCCCTTCATCATCGTTTTCCAGCTGTGAATCCTCAGGTCATATACCATCGTTTCACCTCATTATCCCATGTACAAGATGTAACCTCATGTGAGAGTTTTACAAATCTCATAACGCCGAATTTCTCCGCCGTAGCCTTCAGATAGGCACATATCTCCGATCCCGGCGCATAGAATGAAGACCAATGCGGGTTCGGGTTGAAAGTGTACTGGTACGAATGTGACGGAATATCACAAGCCACGCCTAGGAAGTGTGTGTAAGTACACATAGCATTCATCATACATGACAGTCAATGGGAAAGGCCATTGCCGAGTAAAAGTCGGGACCCAAGGACATGCATACCTGGATATCTATTCACCCACCACGTACCACCAACGTCTTTGTTCTTCTCGTAAATATGGAGGTCGATATTCCGAAGCCGCTGTGGTATTCTAATACCGAGATAGATACCGGAGTAACCTGCTCCAATGACACGGACCTTCATCCGACGATGGCTATCCAATGGCACATCCTTGAGGTTGAAGGAAGTCGATTTATCATCAGAAATATCCATGTCCACTTCCTGTTTCCTGGAGATAGGTGCAGAAGACGGTTATTGACCCGTGCTAAATAAGTTACCCTGGTGTCATGTGTTGTGTGTGGCTCAGCCAATCGTTTTCGTCTGACACTTTGAATGCAAGAAACCACGAAATTCCCAAGAGCTCCAGTATGGGATTGCTCTTCGTTATAATCTATACGAGAATATTATATCTCACTTGCCTGGAAAAAAGATTTCGAGAAGAAATCAAGAAATCGGAATGGATGCTTGTACAAAACACAAGACCGACTCTTCGAAAAAAAAAAAAAGAGAACATGGCGTAGGCCTCGCCATAGCCCAACACGACGGCACATGGTCTCGGCGCAGGACCACGGCACATACTTGCAGAAGATTTCAAGGGACATTTTCCGCTTTTCTGGATAGGACTCGTTCAGATACCTAGTACAATCCACGCGGCCGTCGGGTTACGGGTACGGCATGTGGCAGCTTGGCTCCCCCTCTTCCCCGCATGTTTGAGAGCCCGGCACTTGATGCTACTCTGAAGAAGTCAGTGGTGGTACTTGAGCTTTCATATGCTGTCGCACGGAGATGCGGGGGGGGGGGGGGGGGGGGGGGGGGGGTGGGGGGGGGGGGGGGGGGGGGGGGGGGGGGGGGGGGGGGGTCGCTCGTGGGGGTCGATTGAGCAGATAGTTTGTCGACAGCACTTATTCAAATGATGCGAATATAGTGGTATTTATGGCCCGTGAGCTTTGCCCTGCCTATGGGCCCGCTGATGGCGATACTTGATGGCTTTAGAACAGGCTTCGGGAGCTTTATGAGCCGAATTTTGAGGAGCTATAAGGAGTTGTGTTGTCGTCTGTTGAAATCGGGATGTTTGAGCTTGCAGGTCTGGTTATCGCAGACGCAACGGATTCTTTCTCATTTAGTTTTCACTGAGTTTGAAGTCAAGCTTACGTGGTTTATTGTTAAGGCTGGAGACTTATGGGGCTTATTTGCGTTTCAAAGATACCTACCTAGTCTCAACATCACGAAATACCTCCAGATTGGGGCAGATTATGTTCCTGTTCTGGAACTAGTGGCTTGAATTTATCGGCGATAGTTATCTGCTCTAGCAAGAAGAGTTGGTGTATATCACTACCTTGCCTCGCGTTTGTCATCCATCTCAAACCGGGGTCGGGTATATTTTTTCCCTTCCAAAGCAGGATATGGACATCGCGAGACCGAGCCGGGAAGAATCATCAACCTGCCGAATTAGATGTTGGTATGCGCTGTTACTCGACAGGTTGGTTATAGTTTGTGGGAGATATAGAGACTTAATAGGAAATTGCTCGAGTTTTAATTTCTTGATGGCGTCCGTGATATGAAGGCTGTAAATCCGAAGTCACAAGAGTATATCACTACGCTGGTCAAGCAATATGGTCACTCATTACCACTCTGTTCTAGTGCTCACAGGTATTTTACAGTGCTAATTCAGTAGCTAATAGCTCAATGGTCTAATGTTGTTAATTTCGGCATTCAAATAATATTGGCAGGCGACCCTGACGGAAGGCGCGTACACATACACCTACACATACACATAACTGTATCATGCAAGCACGCACAGCCGGGATGACGTCGGCTCAGGGACCTCTTCAGACGCACAGCGACCCAATCGACTTGCAGTGGAAAACGGGGGTTAACAAGTGTATTGATGTTGTACAAGTAGAAGAGATGGAGGTCTACTAATAGGGGTATAGTTCCCAGTTTCTTTAAGTAGCCCCTATGATGCGTTTCTTCCAAGTCCACACTCATCTCTATTTCTTTCGTTCTTTCTTTCTTCAGTCTTGACAACTTATTAGCCTAGCCCTGTCTCACTTAACTACTGCTGTATCTTCGCTGACATCTAACATACACAATATCGCTCATCACCATGGAGGCCCGGTCAACACCCCGTATTTGCGCCAGCATGCTCCCGTCTTATGTCGGTCGGGTTGTCATCATTGTCGGGAAAGTCTTGGAACTCCGCGACGAGTCGGCTCTTCTCGATGCCAACGGCCAAATTAACGTCATTCTCAACCTTTCATCTCATCTCATGGTCGGAAACGCGGCTCAGATTATCGGCAAGATAAACTCAGACTTGTCCGTCAAGGCCTATCAGGCAAAGGACTTCGGCAATAATGTCAATTTCGAACTCGCTCAGAGAGTTGTAGAGATCACTCACCAATACAAGGAGCTGTTTATATTTGAGGATGCCGATGGCAAGAACTGAGGGACTTGTCTCTCCGGGATGGTCGGCTGGTATACTACACTACGCGTTAAAAAGAAACTGGTCGCCCAAAGTGGCTGACACCCCCCTTGGACGCAGCACTTATACGTCCGTCCCGGTCCGGCTCTACAATACTCTACCCGTTTGTTTGAGGTGTTATTATTCAATGGTTGCGTATCACATTTCTGTGGTTCGGCCCCTTCGTGTGGTTACTGGGCGGTAATCAGAATACGACGAGCGAGCGAGACTGAATGGCTTTGTCACATGTGTTTGGTGATCGCTTCATCCAATCGCCGGGAGCGGCTCTTTTTACACTGGGAATAAGTGGGTGGGCACCCCTCCTGTTACTGGAAAGAACGGGTCGATGGACTACTGCAAGAAACTGTGCACAACACCTACCGTGTGCTCGGGGCTTGCTTCCGTGATTCGAAGGGCGAATCGTGCCGAAGCGGAAGCGGAATGTTATTGTACTCGTAGTACTTAGGATGCCCTATCGGTACCTCCTAGTACGGCTGATTTGTTGCAGGGGGAGTGTACCTACGGGTGTAAGTTCTTCTCGTACAACAACATGATGCCATGGCAAAACCTTCAGTTGCACGCCACCATTAGCAGTTTGTATAATGCATGCATTGTACATATAGAACCAATATCCCTCTTCATCAAGTCTTCTCCGTCTCCTCCGTCTCCTCCGTCACGTTTCACTACCTTATGTATGTATGTAGTTCGTCTTTTATGTTGTCCCTGCCGGGTCTTATCCGCCAACCTTCCGGGTACAACCTGTTACATACCAGGTAAGTACCTATATGAGGTACTAGGTTTTGCCTCTTGCTAAGTGTGCAATAAGTAGGGCTTAGCGTGCCCGCCGCTTTTACTTAGGCTCGGCTCACCCAATGGTCAGTCAGGTGGCTGTATGTATAATTCATGCAAAAGGTTGTCGAAACCCTTGTTAGAGATAGCTCTAACTTAACTTAAAGCACCGTAATATACGCAACCCAGCCTACATAGTAGACTTAGTCAATAGCTATAAAATCTAAAACTTTATCATTATCTTACCTTTCTCAGTTTTTTTTATTTTTAAACTATGTGAAAAAATATCTCTCTCGTTATAGATAAAATAAACGTGAAGCTAAAAAGAGGGCCATAAAGAAGAAATTATATAAGGGGCAAAAAGATTAAAACTCGACCTCAATATAATAATCATTAAGCCGGTCCTTAAAATCATTAAGAAATGTACTAAGGACAGCTATCTTCGTTAGATTTATAGATTTTTAGTTAAGATAACTTACAAGTCGCACCGTGCTTTGATATTAGCCGGATGGGGATTAGATCGTCTCTATGTAGCGTGTATTTGACCCATTCTGTCGGGCTGAATCGCTCTTCTATGATTCGATGAGATAGCAGGGCAGCGCAAAATAGGTAAGCTTAGCCTGGTGCGAGGTGCTCATTGGCTGCGCGATAGACTTCTTATTGGTCTAAGTACTCTGGGGTAACAACAAAATGCTTGTTTACAACGTAAATCGCCAGTCACGTGCTTCCCACCAGGACAAATCGTGCAGCTTCCACCATTTCGAGGTCTACAACCCATGCAAGCCGACTAGATAGGGTGATTGGAATGCCTACAAGATCGAGGACAAAAAGTCTCAATTAGAATCGGGGTGAGGTGGAGTGGAGAATATTTGGCTTGCGCTCTCTCTCCATTCTTGGCAACGCTGTGTAAGTGTCTCGAAGTATGCAAACTGCAACGGACCAACCCCCAACGGCAACGTGGATCAGAATTACAGTGACATCAGTTTTCTGAGATTGATGATTCGTTATCTACCTAGGGAGAAGGGATCGTTGGATGGATGCCTGTTGTACTATGAAACAAGAGATCTAGGCCTTGGTAATCGTTAAAGCGGCCAGCTAATGTTGTGCCCTGTCACACCTTGCCTCGCGAAGTGTAGGTACATCACGAGAGGTGACGAATGCGTGTTTTGTTGTAGGAAGCTGAACTTGAGACGAGAAACCCATGTTGTTTGTTCTGTTTGTTGGCCATGATCGGCGACGGCATGCTCCGCGGTAGCACGAGGCAAATTTTCAAGATCGTGAAGGTATTCCGGGTATGTGAATTACAACATTGAGTGAGAGACCTTACTACCTATCCCAACCGCTTGCTGCAACGTTGCATGTATCCAGACGCGACTCCGTAGAACAACAAAAAAAGGAAAGAAAGAGAAACAGTTCAGTTTCCCAACATCCTAACAGACACCCTGCTCTGCAGGATCCCATGAAACGGGCCGGCCGTGCCAAAGCATGCAGACACTCTATGTAGTAAATTTACCTAGTGGCCACCGTGTACCTACTACCGATGCATCTAAGGCAACAATTCTTGCAATGTAGTTTTTTTCTAGATTCTATTAATGTGTTACCATAACCTAGTTCTAGATTCAAACTCAAGAACCAAAAGTCTTTAAAGCGTTAGGTTAAAATGCAGCTAATATATAATATAATTCATCTAGAGGCCACAGACAAGGTCTAAATCCTTTTACCTCGCTCCTAGAAAAATAAGCCTAGTGTCCATATCATAATCTATTGTCCGAAGCTTTCCTCGTATTCAATGTCATGCTGACGGGCGGTGAGTCAAATTACGTGCGCGTGCCATTATTGTATCTTAGACACAATAACCTGACCGCTTCCATCCTGTTGACTTGTGCTAGTTTTTTCCTTTCTACTACTTATTCCTAAAGCCAAACTTATTCTTCAGTTCTTGCTCTCTATTCTACAATGGCTTTGGAACTCTTGCAGCTTCCGCCGCAAGAGTCCTATCCTTTGCCGGGGTCCGTAGTTACTATACGACAACCCTGTTATAAGGATAGAAAAGCTCTTTAATGTTTGCCTGCCTTTGATTCTATCAGATTGGACCAGGAGATTGTTATTGGTGTTCATTGCCTAACTGCCCTAACTGCTTGTGGTATTATCACAGGCAATCTGTTTGACAAGGTTTACTTGAGTCATGATAGGACGGTCGACAGGTTGTCCAAACACATCGCCACGGTCTCCTTCGATCGGGTTCTTATTACCTTCAAGTAAAGGCGTTGGAGCTGCAGCCTCCCGGAAATGAATCGACCACGACAGCAGACGAGACGGCCCACTCATCTTCTCTACCCACAACACCCCTTCCGCATCCCATCGTGCCAAATTTTACGGATTGGAAATTTCCCCACGAGAGGATGCTGGAGGAATGGAAACAGCCGTATGCGTTCAAATATACATGTCCAAAGCGCTGCATTATAACAGCGAGTCAAGGACCAATTGACGAAGCCTATATAATCCCAAAGGAGAGAATGCAACGGTTTGAGGAAAATTCAATGTTTGACAGCCTCACAAGGTACAGATGTACTTCTGGCTCTTTGGTTGAGTCTCAACTTAACATAATCGGACTACGGCGCGATCTACACTGGTTGTTTAATGGAGGATCGTTTGTTATTGTACCAAAGCCGCTTTCTGTTAGCGACTGAGACTAGTGAGCAGTTCCCAGCGGCTGAAACGACTGAGCAACTATCAACGGCTGAGGACCCAAGACTTTAATTTGCGGTTGGTTTTCTAAACGACGCTATAATTTCGGAATATGTCGAGTCATGCCGTAATATATCCATACGGCAAGAAGATCTAGGCAATTTTGGCCTCGAACTCCTTTTCGCCCATTTTTCTTGGGCGTTATTTCCGCGACTACATGGTTTTTTTTTGGCGGCATAACAACACGATACGCTACGATTATCTCCGTCGACAAGAATAAAGGCGCAAAGTCTGAGAACAAGGCCTTCATGAGTGCAGCAGACCTTAAAAAGCACCGGACAGACAAGGGCGAGAATAGGAAAGGCGGGAATATGGGGAGGAAACGGCCGTGTACTGAGAATACCGGACGCGGAGATGTCCTCTTTGAGTTCAACGGGTTTGAACAGGATGACAAGGGGGAGTCGAGACTGCGTAGTCCTATTGATTACCTTTGGGAATCCGAATCCGAATCCGAGGGCTCTGATCGCGGTAAGCCGATGCAAAAGGACATGGAGTTTAATTCGGGGTTGGCCGAAGATGAAGACGGAGATGGAGATGGAGACAGCGATAGCGACAGTGATGGAGACGAAGATAATAACGAAAATTAGCCGTCTTATGGAAACGCAGAAGTTTATTATAAGCTGAGTAGCTGGCTCGTCAAACACTATACGCAGAATATCGATTGTCTCGAAGAAAAGGCGGGTCTTACTGCAGCCCTACATAAGGGGCCGAGCGCTCGGGTCAGGTCGAATCCTGAGGCCAGAGGACGACTTAAAAAGTCCGTTGTAGTTTCCAGATGTAAGAACTGTAGTGTCGGATATGTGCAGCTGCACGGATCTCTCTTTGCCACAAACCTAGGAAAGATCCGATAATGATTTTGGCTAAGCCGGGAAACGAGCTAAAGCGGATCAAGGACACTAACGACAAGCTGTACAGGACTATTCGTGATATTCTTTTAGAGGCGTTGGTAGAAATACGTGATTATTCAATTGATCTTCCTTAGGATATGCTTACGCTATTAAAACATGGCATGTTTTAAAAATTTCGATACATATATGTTGTAGGCTTCTGGTTTAAGACATTATTATCCACGTATAATTTGTATATGAAGTGCATTTCAAGTGCCAAAGGTAAGCATCACAACGATACCTAAGAGGTAATTATAAGACACTTCCATGCTTAACCTAGCAGTTTTAAACTGATTTAATCGAAACTGTAATTCTCAGTTACGGTAAGAAAAGTTATGCAAAGTTAATTATGTAAAAGTGGGCTCTTCTCAAGCTTTGCTCAGACTAAAAGCAGCATACTTTAGGTTTCAATCCTAAGTTACGATTCAATGTGGTAAAACCTATCTGTTGTAGTATGTGGCTGTTTGGTATTCAACACGAACGGCAACTTCACATGAATACCCTGGTCGTTTATTCACTCTCTTTTTGAGGTACTGGCTGGCGTGGACAAGCAAACGAGCACCGGATTACCCTATTCATCTCTGATACTACCTCAGCTGAGCTGCTACATTAGACCCGGGAGACGAGGTCAACGTTACAATTTCCAGTTCCACCATCCACTCTTCTGCCTATTCTGCTTGTGACGCCTACCTATAGATATGTAAGATAGTAGGTACCTATACAAAGCATCCATAGATCTTAGGTAGGTACCTGTTAGGTAGTGACAGATACCTAATACTTCTACTTGGTATATAAGGTTTAGGTAGGTATGAATCCGTAGTTACCTGTTGTAGGCACTTTGTTGGGTGCTTTGTCTGCATGTGGTGCTAGACACTGCGCTACCCCACCTACCCTGGTACCTACCTCTGAGGTTAGGTACTTAGTGTAGTAGGTATGTTGTACCTAACATGAGGTAAGCAACAACCTACCTAACCTTAAACATCACCCACCACTGCCAACAATAGTCATTGGACATTTCATTGTTAACCATCAACATCCTGTGAGAAATCTCACTACACCTTGGCTGACAAGGCTGCCTGTTTGCCCTTGCCTGCCTGGCCCTCGGGCGAGTTCGCCTTAACGCTCAATTCAATTCGATTCAATCTGATTCAATTCAATTTTCCCCGTCGCACGCCCACTCCCTGCGACCACTTGTAACCCGAGCGATCCCTTGTCAGCACCTCGAAACCGCCGAGTCATCAGCGTCACTATTGATTGTCTGTCTGAGTATACTACCTAGATACCTAGTCTAGTCACGTCACTCGCTGTCCCGCGACTCGGGCCTGCGTGTGCCTGTCTTGTGTGTCTACCTACCATACTGTCTCCCACCACCATCGTCGTCGTCGTCGCCGTCGTCCCACTTCTCTAGCTGCGCCCGCGTCCTCCCCTCGGGCACGGCCTCGCTGTTCTTCCAACATGACAGCACGTCCCTCTTGTCCCCTTCCAGACGATGTCTTCATAGGTCATGACAGTAGACCGGATTCTTACAATACTGCCATCCGAGACCCAACCCAGCCGGATCCCCACACCCTGGCTGCATTGCAGCAGTTGAATCGCCAAAACATAACATCCAATCACGCCCTTCATCCTGGCCGCAGCACGTATACAGCACCCATCCGCGACCATGACCCCATGACGAAGCCCCCGCTTGCTCATAGTCCGATTCGCTTTGAAGCGCATATGATATCACCCTCTCCGCCTCTCTCGGTGCACACCTCCCAGGCGACCTCTGGCGCGTTGGACGCGCATCCGCCTTCACCACTTGTGAATAGTAACACTTCACTATCCATATCCACCGACATATCATCTGCAGACCCTCGACAATCAAACAGCCTCAAGAGTTCTCGCGGTAGCGCGTTTGCGCCGCAAAATAACTCAACTTTACAGCACAAGGCATCGAACTCCAACCTGCAGCCTGTCTCGCGAACTCCGAGTTGGAAACAGCACTTGACTAAGAGCATCAGTTCGGCCACGAGCTCCGCCTACCCAAGCCCTGTCATATCTGCTATGGGAGACGTCACGCCGCTCCCCTCGCCTCTTTTATCCAGCGATTCTCCTGGCCCTTGGAGACGACTTACCCATCCGACACCTTCGAAGGAGTTGACCGTGCCAACTATCATGCCTGACTCTGTCCTCGTTACGAAGAGTGGCGAGTCTGTGGCTGCTGCCATCGAGCACCAATACAAGCGGAAGGCTTACGCAGGCCTCCAAGTTGGACACGCCGCCGAGCACAGCAGCGGCAAGAACGAGCACACCCGAAATCGAAGCATCAGCGAATACATACCAGATGCGAAGGGCATTCCTAAAAGGCAGAACACCGTCTCCACCGGGAAAGTGGACGAGAGAAAACGAGAGGATCTCGCCGGTTTACGAAGAGAACCGCGTTTGTCGGAGGCGAGAGGGCTCACGTTGGCTTCGAAACCTCCCACTCCGCCACCTAGCGAATCGTCACAAAGTAACGACAGCTCCGCTGCGAAAAAGCCGTCATACGAGTATTTTGAAGCGCGTGGTAGAAAAGACCAGAAGCTGCGGAGATGGCGAGCCGTTAGAGATCTCGGTGAAGGCACGTTCAGCAGGGTGGTCCTCGCGACAAATCGAATGGAAAGCCAAGATACCAGCGAGGATGACAGGGCGCAGGTGGGCTCCAAGGCCCCCTCTACGCCTGTGGCCGCCTCCCAATTGGATCGAAAAACCTTGGTTGCTATTAAAATATGCGAACATGGCCCCAAAGGCGGCGCTTCGGAGGACAGAATCGAAATGAGCCTAAAGCGAGAGCTTGACATCATGCAGTCGATCGACCATCCATCTTTGGTGCACCTGAAGGCCTGGAATATTGAACCAACTAGAGCGTTACTGGTCATGAATTACTCCCCTGGAGGTGACCTGTTTGACGTCGCATCCAATTACCGGGACTTATTGAAAGCGCCAATGCTACGGAGGATATTTTCGGAAATCGTCGGTGCGGTCGGCTATCTTCACGAACGTAGGATTGTGCACAGGGATATTAAACTTGAGAGTATGTGAATCCGCAGCATGGTCTCTACATGAGCGGAAAATTTTCGTCGAGGCATAGCTTTCTGATATACTAACATCACATAGACGTTCTCGTTAATATCCCACCTGCAGAGCTCATTAGCCGCCCTCTGGACTGGGCCACGTATCCATATCCCTTGATAACCCTGACGGATCTCGGGCTCTCGCGGCGCGTGGCTGACGACGAGAAACTGGAAACTCGTTGTGGCTCCGATGATTACGCGGCACCAGAGGTTATCTTAGGGCAGCCGTATGATGGTCGCGCAACCGATGCCTGGTCTTTGGGTGTGCTTCTTTATGCCCTTATCGAGTCACGACTGCCATTTGACCCCCCACCTGGTGCGAACGATTATCAGAGAATGCGAAGTAGGACTAGCCACCGAATTGCTCGTGTTGAGTGGAGTTGGGTCAAGTACGTTGGTGAAGATGGTGACCATGACGCCAACATTGCCCTATTTGAGAAAGACGAACTGCGAGGCGCTATGGAGATCACCGAAGGATTATTAAAACGTGCCCGAAGCCGCTGGCTAATGGGCCAGGTGATAGAGCACCCATGGGTTCGGGAGGCAATACAAGTAGAGGGTGGGCTCAAGTTTCCGGAAGAGGAGGATGGACAGGAAGTCTTATGACACCAGTGGAAGTGAGACGACGGGATGGATGGGGTAGGTGGTATATGTTTCGAGGAATCGAATAACTTTGGGGGGCTCGGTGACAGGGTCCAGAACCGGTACAACAGTTTTACGTTTCGCGCTCGTTAAAAGAGTAGAAAGGGGTGTTTCAAGACTATGCTTTAGGTTTGTCATGACGGTGGACTTCATAAGACGGGCGTTTGAGGAAGAATTTGATGGGGGCTTTAGGGATATTCAATCGACAGATCTATGAAACAGGTACGGAAAAGCGTGCAGCTGGGATAATACGGCTGCTGGATTTCGGGAACAACAGACCAAGCGAAGTAGGGTCGGTCCTACCTACATCTCTAAGTAGTCACCGAGGCTGTGGTTAAGAGTCTCGTGACTGGCTGGCCTCTCAACCAGTGCTATTTTTCCTATCACACGCATATCGATAGAAAGAATACAATATAGTAGTATTCTGTTAGCAAAGATGAACAGCCATGAACGTAATGAAAGTCATTCACTTCTTATACTGAATACCACCTTCCGAAGGAAGAGGCTCTTCTTGAGCTCAGGCATCTTGAACTCATACTTCAAAGTGCGGGTGAATGCAGGATGAGATCCGCTCATCAACTTTCCTGGAACAACACCGTTCCTACTTCTGTTTTGAAATTTGCGTTTCTTCAATCAGCAGGTAATACTGTAGGAGTATATTGCACATACGTTATCCTCCTTTACTGTTACTGTTTCCTCAGCTATTATTTAATTAACCTGACAGCTACTACTCCTGGCGGGGATAGTCGGATCATAACTCAGCAAGTCGATTACTGCCTTACAATTGAGCCAAAATGTCCAAAAGACATGCTTCAGATCTGTAGATGTAAGCCAGAGGGACTGGGAACATTAATCAATAAATGTATAGCGAGATATGCTACAAACCGATCGCTATCATAATCGAAACCAAAGTCGAAACCGCAGCTTCTATAGGCGAACCCCAGCTAGCTATATGGACAAAGGGCTGGCTGAACCGCATGTGCCAGCTCCGCGGCTTCCCAATCAACACTGACCCGGGCGCACCGCCACTTTCTTTACTCCGAGTTCGATGTGATGATTGATAGGTTTGTGCTGTTCGTCTATTACCAAAGCACTGCGGATTCTGCCCCGCCAACATTGATTATTTTAGGTGAGGTAGCTATTGGCGGCATACGAGATATCTGGCATATATATACCCTCCTTAAGTCTCTTAGGCTCTTAGCCGACTGGGCGGAGGATGGATTTCGCCGCTATATTGATGATATCGTTGTACCCAATGCTATAAGAATCTTTGTGGGATCAGATACTATATCTGTCGGGTCTGATGGTCAAAGCGAGATCCGGGTAGGCAAGGGAGCTAATGGGGTTCTCGTCGTGTCCTGATCAACGGGTGGTAGAAGCTGATGCGCCAAGCGACGACGACGACGACGACCGACAACGATAGGGGACCTCGAGGCGCTGTTCCGCGCGTACCCGGGGGCAGCAGATAGAAGACACACCGATCCATCGTGGTCATGTCGGAGCGGCGGGCGCGCATTGTGCGCCTGGTTGGCCGGGGCGTCAAGGACCGGTTCGTGGTCCGACTCGTGGTCGCGCTCTTTCCGCTCGGCGAGTTACAGCGTCAAGAGTATCCTCAGACCCATCATCACAAGCGCCTGCCTGCTCGCGCTGTGCCGTATGTGTGCGTCACCCCCGAATGGAGAAGAGGGAGAAGTTGGTGTAAGATGCGACGACAACGACGACGCCACTACCGTTGTTAGGTTCGAGGGTGCCCCTTTTGACGGGTACGCTTGTGGTTTCTGCTGCACTTGCGATTGTTGGTTTGAGATTTTATAAGACGGATATAAGACGTCCTTCTGTCTGTGCGGATTTGGCGCGTGAACTTATCTTCGTGTTTAATGTCCTTGGGATTGAGGGCAAGGGAAAAGCATTTGACTGTCTCAAACCCACCAGAGATTATTAGACCAAAAGGAGTTGTATATACTAACTACCTAGGTATACTTAGATTTAAATTAGACTAGAACCCGACTCACTCGGACACGGACACGGCATGATCCCCAATACTTCTTCGCGTTACTTTTGATTTTCGTTCACCACAACTAGAAAGACAGAGTTGACAGGCCCGACAATTTTCCAGAGAGAGCGTGCGTTCAAAATTAAAGACAATTGGCCCAAATATTTCCCAAAATAGCCGCATCAGCCCATGACAGTAATCGTGTGTACGAAGCGGATCTTGCCTTTCTCGACTCGGAACTCGTGACTGTCGGGGACGGTGGCAAAGTCGATAAACACATCGACCGCTCCGATCGTCTCATCGATCACATAGCGGCGATTTACCAATTTCACGCCTAGACCAGAGACTCCTATCAGCGGCGAGTAAACGACAGACAGACAGACAGACTGATAGACTGATAGACAGACAAGGCTCATCCTCTCTCGGCTGAACAACAGAAGTAGAACAACGAAAAACAAAACAAAAAAAAATGAGACTAAAAGTTGCGTGTTGTTTGTTTCACATACCATTCGGGATTCCGACGTCGCAGCGATCGCTAGGCGAGCCGTTGCCCGTATAGGCACCGCCTTCGAGACGAGCGCACGGCGAACCCCACGGCACCGTGACGCTCTTGTCGTCAAAGATGTCGGCATACGCATCGGCAGCAGCCTGTATGACGTCGCGGGAGTCTCGCTGGTCCTCGGGGATGACGTCCCAGTTCTCGCGCGACGCCCAGTAGAGGGTGCCGGTGGCATTGAACAGCCAGTCGCCCGTGTCCGTGACCAACGAACTGAGGTTGGTGATCTTACCATCCGGGGTGAGGTGCATCTGGGTGCCGATGACATAAGGGTGGGAGCCCGTGGCCGCCACCATCTCCGTGTACGTCGCGCATTGCACCGTATCGTGCAGGCTGCGGTTGAAGTCGAGCTTCAGAGGCGTGGCCAGGATGCCTTTGGTGATGTCCGCCGTCTTGAACTGCTCGAGATATCCCACCCCGTCCAGCGCGCCCAGCGAGTCCAGCTTGCCAGCCGTCTGTGCTGCGATCAGCGAGTCGGTCGCTGCTACGAGCGTCTCTCTGTCACATTGGGCCGCTCCGGTGGCCGAAAATAGGCTCACGGCGAGCGTGGCGATAGAGACGAGGAGACCCTGCATTTTTTTTCTTTTCCGTGTCGATGGTTCAACGTCGAATCAAGAAATGATTCTGCAGTTACAAAAAACAAGCAGGCTTTTTCAACGAGAGAGATTCATAGCCATCTATCTCGCTGGTCGGCGGCGGTGTTTCTTTAATAACACGGTTCCGGAGCTTTGGAGAGCCCACGAACAGTGTCGTACCGAGCAAAATAGCCATATGAGCGTCGAAGTGGTTAAACGGCACTTGCGCCATTCTCTCCAAGATGGGGCGAATCTCCGGTCCTTGGCTATTATGAACACTCCTCTCCGATGGCGCTGGGGTAAAACGGGGAGAATGGAGGATGGAGTGGGTGGTTTTCTCATTGAACATGGTCGACGTTGTAGTCCATTGCGACTTGAGATTTATGCGAGTCTCATGAAAACTATAGTACGTAAAGTACTTAATTCGGCTGGGTTCCTAAGAGGTAGGTATTCAGAAATCAGAATGGGCTGAAGTTCAATCAGTACCTATCCTAACCCCGCTAAAGAACTCGGCTTGGCAAGTATTTAACAAGGGCAAGTTTTATTCAGCCTTCAAAGGTCAACGAGAGAGTCTGATAACTAGTGTGTGTACAAACCACATTAAAATACGTACACACGACTTTCGAATAAAACTCTACGTACAGCAACGTGAAGAGCGACTTGTTCCAATTGGCCTTTGGATCCGCTAGCAACTCGTCGAATTGAAACCGCTACCTTGCTGTCGCTCAAAGAAGCACAAGTAAGTGGCCTGTAAGTTGATGAGAGAAGGTCTACTATTACCGTTCTTAGTCTTACTACCTAGTACAGGTATAGGTATAGGTATAGAACTGATGCTGAAAATAATTCAGAGCCGTGAAAGATGTTAGTATCTATGAAAGGAGAAAGCCCGCCGCCAATGCTACGTTCGCGAGATTACATCGACGCAGCGACCGGGGTCCCCTACACAGTCCGACGAACATGGCAACAAGGTTGCACCACCAAATCCGTCGGCGATTTTTCATAGCGCAGAAGGCAGGGGGGATTCCTTTCGAATCCAACAACCTTCCTTCATCTCCATAATCGTAATAATTGATCAGTCGCTGGCAAGCGTTGGGCGCTGCTGTCTATTCCCCGTGTGTCAAGCTTGCTGGCGCTGAAGAAATAAATCACAGAGAGAAATGGCTCGCTGGCAATGAGCTTATTCCCCCTCCCCCCCAAGAACAAGAGATAGCTAGCTACCTATGGCGACGGAGCAGCAGCCTGCGGTTCTCGGCCACCCGAGGGAACTACGCGTGCAGCAGCATTCCGCACCGACAGTCGGGACGTCATCGGGGTCTGAGCCGTCGCAACCCGTCGAGTTTCGCGGCTTTGACTTCTTTTCCCAGCGCGAGCACAATGAGTACAAAGATGCGTCGCGAGCCTACTTCGCCGAGAAGAATGGCAACCCTGCTTCCTGGCTTGGCGATCCAAGTCCGCCGGCATCTGCTCACGCTTCTCTCGACGAGCCACGGCCCATATCTAGGGCTTTGTCTCCGCCCAACGAGAATGAGCCGAGGAATGATAAGAGGATAATGGGGCTTCAACGGCCATGGTTCTGGACAGTGCTGGGAATCTTCGGCGTTGTCTTAATCGTCGCAGTAGGTGTTGGTGTCGGGGTCGGTGTAGGAACTAGGGCATCTAGTAGCTCAAGTGTGAATGGGGTTGCTCCAGCGTATGTGCCTTTTTTTCTTTTCTTTTTTCCGTATCACGTCGATATGCATCTACTTACTTCCGCGCAGGTCTGACGCCACAGGCACAACAATGACTAGGACTAGTACACCAGCTATGAGCGCGATGACGATGATAACTTCATCATTACCGTTGCCCACCGCGACTAGCACACCGACGGCCACCCCAAAGGCTAGGTTGGGCTGCCCGGAGATAAATGGGACGGTATATCAGGTACCGGGATCGACCAAGAAGTTCCTACAGCTTTGCGGCATCGACCATGGCAAAGAAGACGGCGCGATTGACCTACACAGCGTCTATACAGACACCGCGCAGGAATGCATCGACAACTGCGCTGGGACCACGGGATGTACGGGCTGCGGATGGGGTTTTGTCGACGGCGATAAGGGTCCTCCGTTTCGATGCTGGTTAAAGGATAAGGTGACTGGTAAATCACACCGTGCTGATAAGACTTGGAGTTTTGCCACGCTTCTCTAGCCTGCGAGATTATGACGGGATATGCGAGGATGAGTGCTGAAAGCGTATAGCTAATACATTCGGAGGTTGTTTAATCCACTTGATACCCTCATCAACCCAGATTTAATGAAACTTTACGTAATTCTATCCAATAGCCATGTGCAAACTCACGGTATTTTCTCCACGCTCTTTACCAGCCGTGTCAACCAAGGGAAATGAAGTGTCTCTGAACCTCGTTCACAGTTGACTAAATTACGAGATTGTTGCTTACCGAAAGGGCGGTGTGGTTCGTAAGATTCTAGATGCAGTTCGGGATATGTAGTTACTTCTGTAGTCCAAAGCTATTGTCATTGGTAACCCGACAAATGCCCATTGATTGAATTACATGTCTTCCTTTCGGAACGTCTCTGGTTGATGACCTATTTTATCTGCAGCTCCTCTCTCTATCTGGACATTTCTTATCTCTTTCCACTGCTCGACCATATCCCAGACCCTTGCATCGGTGCATTTGCCCACTAAGATCCTCCATTGTGTATCTGGTCAAGTGAATCGCTGGTACTAAGTGCTCGTATTGCAGCTGTGGTTCTCTGCGGTGTCGACATCTTGCGGCTTTTTTTTTTTCGAATTCTCTAACAGCTGCGCCCCTTTCGAAGGCGCATAGTGTCAAGAGATCATTGTTGCGCCCATCAGAAATAGGGAATGTCTGGACGGAAGGCGGAATGAAAGTGGTGCAATGGAATGGTGATGGAAAACGGTAACAGTTGTTAACTTCGGGATCTTCAGACTGTTCGTTAGAACAAGTCTCGAAAATGAATACTTCATGAATGCGCGTCAAAGCTTCCGAAAATGGTGGTTTTCGGCGAGGATCCTGGCATCCGCATGCCGTTTGGTCTATGACAGGCTCCTCAATATGCTTGTGCTTGGAATGGGGTTCTCGTTGTAGATAGGCCTTGCGTGGTGGTATCGAAGGAGAGTTGTCTGAACAGATAATCCAGTCGTGAGGATGGCCAAAGTACACCTGCTTCGAGGGCGATATACCCTTACAATGGGCAGAAAGTGCTAAAGGCGACGGAAGTGGCGAGGGACCAGTAATAGCCAGACATGACGAGCCAGCAAAAACCGAGTAATATGATTAAGTGCAAGAATAGCAAAATCAAGAGCGTGGCCGACAAGCTCAAGAGAACGATCAAACGCAAAATCAGCATCGTTAACTGCAACATGGCGAGCACGACCCAGACCAAAACCAGTATCAAGACCAAGAATACGGCTAAGAGTGAAGTGAAGAATGATCTCAAGAGCAAGCTGAGCAAAATCGTAGGCAAGATTAAGAACAAGATCAGCAAGGCGCATTACGACAGCTATACGGGCAAGCGCTATGATTGATGTCAACTATCGGAGTGAGCGGATAGGATACAAACAGACTATGAGAAGAAGTTCAGAAAATTCTATTCTGCAAAGACTATGGAGCGAGTTCCTGTAACAAGGGCTGAGAGTCTAGGGCTTGAAGATCTGGTGTTGTGCAACCGTACTGAGACTATATTGCATATATTTGAGACTGCGGGTGGGAGCCGCCTATACCAGGTACACGATCTTACAAGCGGCAGACCGCAATTACTCGTGTTTGCCTGATCACGAAACAGGAAATACGAGACAAGGCGAGATCAAGCGAACGCAAGTGAGGAGCGAAAACAAAGCTGTTGCATTTACGTCACCGGGGCCGAAGAGAGAGACAGACCTGTGCGGCCCCCTTAATGTCCTTGGGTTCCTAGCTACCTACCAGTCTGCCAGTCTCAATAATTATTCACTTGCAGATCAGCTATGATAGAAAGAAGTGGTTCTCCCATACAGGGAGACATATTTGTCATGGTGAGTGATCGGTCGCTGGTTGACAACCTCCTTGGCCTCCTATGTACAGCAAACATCAAAGATTAAGTTTCTTCATATCGATTATTTGTCGCGTATCTTCGGGAGGCGCTTCCGAATCCGTTGCTAAACAATTGCCCCGATTCTCACTGGGTATTATTGTAGTGAGGGGTAGCCCGTTTTCAACCAGCCACACAATCTTGCTCATAAATTCGTGAATCGTAAAGTCATTCCGACGTGAAATACACAGAGTCAGTAGTCCTTAGCAGTAACCGCCCTGACGGCGAGCGCTTCGATGCGAGCTGTATATAGCTTCATGACGTGGCAGACAGGGTCGCCCCAAATAACACCACGAAGCTTCTCGTCGCTCGCGACCTGCGCGACAACTCCCTCGCCGAGGCACTCCTCGACAGTCTTCGTACACTTGACTTTTTTCTGTGGGTTGCCTGACCTGAGTACAATGATCCGTCCTGCATTACTGAGTGTGCTTGGCGGCACTCGCCATATCGGCCCCGGTGTAGTCTGCCTTTCCCGCTTAGCTAGTGACCTCGCATGCCGGGACTGATCGTGTTTCATCAGAAGTTTGGATGTTTTGACTGCGGGACGCTTCTTTTCCTGTGATTGAGTGAGAGTGGGTGAGCCGGGACTGGACGGAGCTGGTGCTGCGAAAAGCTCCAGTAGACTCTTCACATACGCCTTATCGGCTCTCGTTACCGGATCTCCTTCATTGATGAAACTATAGAAGAGCGACTTCCTAAGTTCATGTCTTTGTGGTGTCTGCAAGGGCAATAGAGATACCGGCGGCGAGCCGAATGTGATGCAGTGAATTCTCCTGAAACAGCCTGTAAGCAAGTTGAGCTCGGATGACGAAGCCTTCGACGTTGCGAGCATATGCATGTAGAGGAGCGACGCGATGGCGCCGCCGGCAGAGTGACCAGTGATGAGAAGCGAATGAGCACAGCGTCCTGGATCTTCCTCGAGAAGATGGCGTAGACGTGAAGCTACAGGGGCTATCATATTCTTGGCGACTGATAGGAAACCTGCATGACAGAAATTACTCACGTCGTCCAAGAAGCCGGTGGGAGCAGTCGGCGCGGTATTGAGATTGACGGTCCAATCGATGAAATTTGCTGTGCCCCGTATAGCAAAAACAATGGTACCCATGTCATCCATCGGAAGCGACTTGATGTACATAGCCTTTGTGCCGGTTCTCCAGTCTGCATCAACGTGGGCGTCTCGCTCTGCGCCTCGAGGCTTCTCATAGACCCGCTCGGCATACTGCGCTGCCAAACAAAGAAGAGGATATGTTGGTATAGGTCTATTGTTGTTAGCGGGGTATAAGTATATTTCCTAGAACATCAGGTACAGCCTACACTCGGAACTGGGGCAGGTCTAGAGGCAATCTCGAGTTTGCATAAAGATCTACCTTCGCGAAATAGACACTCGTTATAGGCGACGTATTTCCTGCGCTTTTTAGGCCCTGCGGCGCATCTTTGCCCTTCTTCTTATGCTTCTTCCCCTGGCTGCCTTTGCAGATGGCTGACGATGCTGAGGCCTGAACGGGTTGTCGATAACTGAACAGCTCATTCTCATAGCCCATGAACTTATCTAGGTCAATCAAGGTCATTACGTCGCCGAATCTGGACGATATCTGATCGTATAAAGCGGCACTTTGATTGATCAGCTGAGTGCCGTATCTCGGCAATCCATGGTCAACAAATTGATTGACGATATTTGTTGGCCCTTGAAGATTAGAAGTAGAGCTCAACTCCGACATGCTTATATTAAACCCCCCTTCTCTGGATGCAGACACATTTGGGGGACAATGATGAATTTGTGGAGGCGGATGCATGTAGTAATGTTGATTCACGACAATGGGAGGATAACGTCCAAAATCTTGGCGATGAACAGGGGTGGAGGAATCAACTGCGGCCTTCCAACCGCAAGGCACAGGTGGGAATGGTGAAACTCCAGGCAAGTTGGTGTTTGCATAATGGTGGCTTCTCTCATCATGACGACCGGCTGGCGGTGGATTGACATTGCTCTGAAGAGATTGTGCAGGTTTCTTCCTGCTGAAGAGACCCATGGTGAAGAATCATTATCAGGATAGACTGGCTTAGAGCTAGTCAGACCCTAGAATCTCACAACATATATTTGTCTGTCATAGCCGGAGATTTAGTTAAGAGTTTATTATAACATCGTTAATGGGATCTGTTAGAAGCAGATTGCCCCTTTGTCAAGACTCAAGACTGAACGAGTGAGAGTAGAGAGAGGATGAGCAAAACCGACTGAACAGCCAAGAGGATGGGGGATGGGTTAGAGCGGGAGATAGTGAAGTTGCACTATAAACTACCCTAGAATAAAATGCAACCCCGACTGGATGGCCTATCTTCGTTCCTTTGGCGACTGCGCCTTGCTGAGTAGTTTTCTCAGCCCCTGATTCGGTGCGCCAAGAACACAACAATACACGGATCGACGAATCACAAGCGTAGGTATATAGACCTTATACCCGCGTCTCTTTCCTATGAACGCGATTTTCCTCACACAACTTGTAATTGGCACTAATCACGCGTTTGGGCAGGCCATTGCAACTTTGGTGGATATTTCCCCGCATAATAGGTAGCTAGACTCGTAGGCACGGACCCTTGACCCGAGCACGTACAGTAGTTAGCTTAAGTTAATCTTCACCATTGGATATATTAAGGTACCAGATAGTGATTAGATCTGTAACACTCTGTCTTGCGCCGACTCTCCAACTTTTTGCATCTACTTTTTCTTTTTCTCTCTTTTCTCGTTTCTCAAATGAGCTACATACGTAGGGGAAGACGATATGTGCAACTAACACCGCATGAGCGGCTTTATGAAGGCATAGGCTTGCGAAGTATTATTGGCAAGTATAGCGGTTAAGTTCTGAAGCGGGATAACTTGTAACAGTACCTCTTTCAGAGCATCCATAATACTATCGGCGGCAGAAACTTGCAGTCGCAAGCGACTCTTCTAAGTATGGAGTTTACATAACTTGAATTCTGTTAACCACTTTTCGCCGTGATGCAACAATTGTAGACCGAGTTATTATGTGCCAGGTAGGCTATTGCGTATCTTAAATACTACACTACTTAAGCTTTCGAGGTCCTTACCTGCATGAATGGTCTGCGTATAATCTGCTTATGTCAGTAGGTAAATCGAGTAAGCCCTCGATAGATAAGGGTTTCTCTTCTTGTGCAATCGCAATAATCACGACTGACACATGCGACCTCTTTAAATTTCAACTTCCTTTCGGGAACACGAAGGTCACGGTATGTCAAGCAGCACTACGATACATAATGATCCCCGAAATAGCGATATACTTCTGCGTGATGAATGCCCAAAAGCGTGAAAATGTAAAGGTAGATATGGACATTTTTGTTTTATTGATCCTCATCATCGCTGACTGTACTTGTACCGCCACCTTCGGCTTCAGCAATAACTTGCGTCTTTACCACCTGACCACCAGGGGTGGTGTAGATGTTGGAAATTATCTCCAAGCCGGGAAACGGGGCATATTCATAACCCAATTCGAATACTGTCTGCTCGTCGATAGTTGTTGATCTGTTATGGCCAGTAAAAGTCATATCGCGACTGTAGTAACCAACAATCTGGCGACCGTGTTCGTCGCCGAAGTTGTCTAGAAACACGTCATACAATGTCCCGTTCTGCGCCAAAACACGATTAGTGTGTGTTTGGCCTGAGTAGTCGTTTATGGAAAAGAGGATGTTGTGTTGTATGTTATAGTTCAAAACATCTCGCTTGCTGTTTGTAGCAGATGAGGCCGTACTTGTAGTAGAAGTTGCTCCCGTGAGATTGCCCACGACATTACCAAGGCCATTTCCTAGTGTCGCAACGACGGGGTTCAGATCGATGACGTTCAAAACATCATCTATCATTTGTACCACATTGCCCAGTCGCGCCTCTAGAAGCACCTTGGCGCTGACATTCTGGATGCGCAAGGAGACCCGATCAATCGATGCATCTACCCCAGCATTGAATTTAAGTAAGTTGAGAACTTTGGCATCGACGTTGATTTTCGCGGTAATGTTGTCGACTTCGACATATATCTCCCCCACCGAGACCGAGGCGTTGAGAAAAACGTCAGGCTCTACTGGGAGATCAACACCGGGAGTGCTGGCTGTCTCGTAGTTGGTCGATTCGGGATCTCCACGTTTGCGAAGTTCGTATCCAAAGTAGCCGTTATTAGACTGAGCTACGGCGACAGTGAACCACAGAGCAATGAAACGGAAGAAAATCATACTGAGCGACGTAGCAAAAGACTTTGAGAATAGAAGTTAAGGTCCAAAGGTGTGAGTGCTGCACAGATAGGTATATAAAAGGTCGACCTTAGCTACACTACAGAGTCTCAAAACACATTAGGCGGTCACAATGGTGAGACTCGCGTCTAGTCCGCAATCTTGAGCAAGCAGCTCATAACTAGTTATAGTATAGGACGTGTTAAATTAGTATAGATGTGACTCCGGGGATGGTTCATGCCGAAATGGTTGTTTGACTAGGGTTGGGTGGAGTGCACAATGGGTCCAATTGGCCCTACCGGCCTCTGGATCTTGGAAGTGGGTAAGAGAGTCCCCTGTAATGCCCTATAATGCTTACTTATAAGATCCGGCATCCTAGCCGAGCCTTTATCAGATGCCCCAATCATGGCTTGTGTCGCCATTCTTTCTTCATGCGTTATAAATTTGACAGATCGGTGATCGATGGCGTCCAGAATCGAGTGTGTTCGCTTCTAGTACTTAGAAGGGTGAGCTTGCCTTTCTCAAAGAGAAAAAAAGAAAAAAAAAAGGTTGGAGTCCCGGAGCTACTCTCTATCACCTTGAATCAGAGCCTTCATTTACCGGTTCACTATCAGGATGCGAAATAACTCGAGCTTGTCATGGCTTTGTAGCTTCCTGCTGCTGGCCTTCAGTGGCGCGCAAATTGATACTCCAACAGTGTCTACTACTGCTGCTACGCTGGCATCGACACCAACTTTGACGGAGACTGTAATCACTTCACTCGACACACCTAGTCCGACATCAGAAACCTCCTCAGACGGAGGGTCTGGAAGCGGGACGCCAACGAGTTCGACACCAGGCGCTTCCGGAACCAGTCCTCCAGATGTGTACCTCCGAGTCCCGGAACTCCACGTGGGAAGGATTGAGCTTGATGTAGATGATCTCAGCGCCGATCTGAACCTAGCTGCTCAAGTCGCTTCACTCGTCGAAATCAATGCAGGCGTTCAGATAGGAATTACCAAAGTCAATATCACTATTGCAGATGTGGATGCGGAGCTGGAGTTGATTGTCCGCTTGGGCAATTTGGTAGAAATAGTCAATCGAACACTCGAGTCGCTCAACCTCAACCCACTCCTCATCAACGTGCTCGACGAGGTCACTGATCTCGTAGGTGCGGTGGTAGGCGCCGTTGACGGGCTCCTTGGATCGATCGTAAATGGGGACTCGACAATTAATTTCATCATCGACAATTTGGGCAACATCGTGCAGGAAGTGGAGGGTACGGCGGGTAATCTCCTCAGTTCCATCGTTGGGAATTACGAGCAGAACATGACGTATACGGGAGCGCAGGAGATTCTTGACGGCGGCTTGATCCAGAAGACATACTCATATTCCCCACTCAATGCTCTAGTCAATATTGTGTTTAACAGCTTAGGCCAGGTCGTGCAAGCTGTGGTGGTGAAGAGAAATGGAGGTGGTGGTTCAACATCATCAACAACTACTGCAACACCAACGGCATCGCTGAGAAGATGAACGGATAATCAGTCTTCAATAGCACAAATATTGTAATCAAGTTTATCAATTCATCTAAGACAGTTGAAGATACAATTACTACTCGCATTTTCTATAGATCAACATGAATCAACTTGAGTCTAGCCTTATTTTAAGCATGATGGGGTTCCGGTCTCGTGATTCTAGTTGAAGCATGAGTATATATACATGATAGCGCAGTCTTGTCGTCAGGCATTTCACATAAAGTTCCTGTGTCGGGGTTTGGCACTCCAAAAATGACACACCATTTCTGGATCCCCAAATAACTACCCCTGACAAGTACATTTTCGGCGTGGCATATGTATGTACTTGCTGAAGCTCACTGCACCTATACAGTATCTTCAATGCGGGCGTAACAGCAAGCGGTGTAGCTCCCAGTGAGCGATATGCCAGTCTGCCTTACTATTGCTTACATATGATTTTCAGGCTCTGCACGATTTCAGGGAGTCAGGGAATGTTTAAGCTATTGTTTGCATTCTTTGCTGAATAACGGGAGCGATGAGTACACTAACGGATATTCTTGCACATAAGGTGTGCCTGCTAATCCTACCATGAAATCTCCTGGGAAAAGTAATCTGTGATCAGATCGACTACATCGTCCGACGCAATGGGAATAGTGCCGTAGCTATCCCCTAGCACCATAGTCGTCTTAGACTCGTTGTTGCTGGCCACCCACACTGTCAAATTTCCGCCATTCGGGTTGCCCGTGGCGATGAAGTTATACCAGTACTGGGAGATCGCCCTCTGGACCGCGTAGTCTTGAGCCATCCAGTTCAGGTATACTCCTTGCAGAGTGGGGGCCCAGGGGATGTTGCTGAACGCGTAGTTGATCTCGCTCCCGTGGAAGGCACCAGCACTCTGGCCCGGCGGCGCGTGTGTCCAAAAATACGTATAGACACTGCTATTGCCACCCCCGGCAGCCCATGCAGACGCCCATGACCACGACGAGACGAGGCTCTGGTTGCGGTAGAAGCTGTTGGTCTGGGTGCCTGCCTCGACGTCGGTCGATGCCGGAAAGAGCTCAAAATATTTGTCCGCCAGGCCGAGCGGCTCGAAGATAGCGCTATTGGTGGAGTTGTAGTCGCTCAGAGCCATGGTGCGCGGGTCAGGCGTGGCACCGCTTTCGTCCCGGTTGTTGCCGGTCAAGATGGGCACGTCGTTTTGCGAGTGGCTTGCCAGGGTTCTTGCGTACGTGTCCAGCAGCACATACCCATCGATCACGGGGCGGAAGACTGGGGGCTCCATGTATGCCGAGTTGTTCTCGAACGGCGTCCCGACAAAGATGGTGTCGGACTGGGGGCTGGCGGCCAACAGGGTCTCGAGTGGAAGCTGCCGGGCTTCCTCGATGGAGCTCACATTAAGTGCCTCAAGAAAGCTGACACCCTGGGCCTCGGCCTCGGTCTTATTACGGTGGCTCGTGGCCAGAGATCCGGTTAGAGGATCATGCGGAGCCCGCGCACCGCTTTCCGCGATGGCGCCCTGAAACAGACCGGTAGCCAGAGGTGAGTAGACCATGGCGAGCGAGATGCCGGATCCGGCGGACTGCCCGCTGAGCGTGATCTGGTTGGGATTGCCGCCAAACAGCTGTATGTTCTCATTGGTCCAATGCAAGCAGGCGATTTGGTCCTGCAGGAACCAGTTGCCCGTCGAGTTGCCCTCGGCCTCAGCCGTCAGCTCCGGGTGCGCGAGACCTCCTAGCACACCGAGCCGGTAATTGTACGTCACCACGACGACGCCCTTAGCGGCGAGGGCAGACCCGTCGTATGCCAGATCCGAGCCCGAGCCACCCGAGAATCGGCCGCCGTAGCTCCAGAGGTAGACTGGGTAGTTGGACGTGTTGCTGAAGTTCTCGGGCGTCCAGATGTTAAGGAACAGACAGTCCTCCGAGCCTGTGATATTACCATCGTTGCCCAGCTGGGCGCAGTCGTTGCCGTACTCAAAGGCGTCGAAGGTCTCGTTCCACGACGTGGGATGCGGCGGGTGTGCCCAGCGATACTCGCCCGTTGGGGCGTCGGCGAAACGGATGCCCTTGAACACATTCACGCCTTCTACGTAGTCCGACACCATGCCGCGGACGGGCCCATTGTGCAGGGAGACCACCGGGTTTCCCCCCGCCATTGCCACGCCGGCCGCCGCTAGAGCTCCGAGAAGAAACGCCGTCATGGTTTTGTCTGTCAAGCTACTACGCAAACCTATCTTGAGCGAGCGTAATGCGCAGGTACCGTATAGAGAAACATGTCTTCATGCGTGCAGGACGGGACAGCTCATATACTCTTCAACGCAGCGCAACCTGCGCGAGAATATGTTCGTGATTACGCGTCGCTGGTGATCTACATGAGACTACACGTACTACATACGTCCAGATTGCTGTGCTAGCGTAATAATGCAAACTCGGGCGGGTGAAATGCAGCAGGGTAAGGATAAAATTGCAGAGGCGGAGACCTCATGTTTTTCGGTTCTAGAGAAGAAACTTCAAAGTCGAAGACGTGCAGGCTCATGTCTGTGCTGTCTGAGTACGCGTATTTACGCGCAGATCATCGGATCATAATGTCGTGATGTGGGGGTATAAAGGCTATGCATACCATGTCTTACTGCCGGTACCTCTAAATTTATACCGCATTCTCTCGACCTGACTGGCTGTAGTTGGTAGTGCTGCACGAGCAAAGTCCACTTGGATTCATACCGGAAACGATTGGTAGTTTTATTTCGGGTTGTTTGATTGATGCTCAAAAACCACGTGCTAACGCGTATCCGTAGAAATTTCCCCGAAACGTTCTTATCTTATTTTTTTATTTTTCAGTTTCCTTCTCTGACTTGATTGGCAACCAGGGCGAGCAAGCAAAAATTCGCAAACTAGCAAAAAACAAAGCATAAAGAAACAAACCGTTAACTTAGAATACATCGTTGTAAACAAGCGTCATTAAAGAGCCGCGGTTTACTCCTATACGCTTTAAATCTTAGCATATCGACCAAAAAGGGGCATAAAGGGGGGAGGGTGGAAGTCACAAAAATAAGTAAGGCTTATTGATGCTATAAACACATTTTTTTATTCGAAATTCTAGAGTAAACCTTCTATCAACTACAGTTCACAAGCTTCAAAGCAGTGCATAAAAGATCGCTTAAATTTTTACAGACAACCCTACTATATACATAAATCTTGGAGGGTTCGATCGTGCCAATAGTAGACAGTGTCTAGATGGCAGTCAAGGTGTAGTGCCAGCTTTGAAACAGACTAATATGCTGAGCGTTGGCAGTAGAAAATAAGCCCCAGCCATCTTTACGCTCCTGAGTTACCGTCTTATTAGCAGAAAAACTGTTTACGCGTCCATTTCGTGTCGTATGCGACTCTTGTATGCTGTGATGTGATGATTCGTAATGAGAGGTGGCTTCGCCTCATCCATCACTAGTCGGAAGGGCTCAAGATACCCGCGGCCAGCTAGTTACGGTACGCTATGTGACCGCGAAGCCTTGCCCATCAATCATTCGTCACTTCTAATAGTAGGTTGGCCACGTATATCTTAGACCGACCGAGCATCCTACCACAATGGCGTCCATACAGTCGTCAACCGTGACTTTGCAGTCCTCACTCCAACAAGGGGCCTCCCAGCCTGTTATTCAGACGTCTCACCAACGCAGCTGCTGATTGACGGCGATGGTAGGATTATAGAAGAATCAGAAATCGGCATACTCGATCCCAACACGAGAATTTCAAAAGTCGGCCTATTTATAGGTAACGATATACAATCGCGTATCACCACTTATTCTCCACATGGCATAGTTTCCAGAAAAAGAGAAAGATGCTCGCGGCTGATGGGTATATCTGAGCTGATACAGTTGGCCATCTCAAATCATCACGGCATCTTACCAATAACTACATCTCAACCGATTCATCCTGGATTATAACCGTAAACGACTTTCCTAATCATTCTAAGTTAAACTCAGCTATCCACTATTATCAAGTAGCAACGGTTTACTTATGAATATTACAAGTCCGGCTGATAAACTTCTTGGTTTGTCAGCTGGCTCATCCACCTTCTTGTTGTCTTAATCACTTAGCTTTGACATGGAAATCGCTCAGTAGTGGAAATTTTATCAACGCCCTACATATAGTGAAGCTGTTTTGAAATAGTCGACTACAATAGCTGAAGTGCACGATGGAATTTGATTATTGAATGTAATTTGTCATGGAGAGCAGGCGACCCTATCTCGAAGAACAATAACTACAAATCACTCGCATGCACTTAGGAAGAGTTCCGATGTGCAGGGGCTTGCCCTATACATATATTGAGCTTTGCCACGTGATCTATTAGGCAAGAAATACAAGCAAACTAAGTAGAACGGAATCCATCTGCCAGCACGGTATTTCAAAAATATGAGAGCTCTTCTTATGCACACTTCAGGTTAAAAAATAATGTTTTCTATTACTCGTCGCGCCATAATGCAACCAAACGAGATCCTTCAAACATCGTGCGATAACCTAGATCTTGTTTCTGTAGTTACAATATGCAGCTGCGATGGCCCGCATGGCACTCTCGCAGCCTATCAGAGACGGCCGCTAATGTCCATCCACTCTTGTTCGATCAGTCGTTTGGGAATGTTCACAAGATGAAACGCAGCAGAATCCTAAAATAAGCATATTTATGATACGGAAAGAGGCGCCGCCGATATGGCGCGAGGGTCTGCAGTAATGCTGCTTGTCGTCGATGAATTGTACACCAATGAGGTTAAAATCAAGACCCCTTGTTGATCATAGTCTCTCAGGATCTCATACATATAAGACATGCCAGGCGCTATTGGTGCTTGGACCAAGCGGCTAGTGAAGTGGCTGAGACGACAACATGACGGAATAATTAATATTTTAAAATTAACATTCAGAATGCCGATAGATTTGAAAAAGAAATTAAAGAGAGGCGAAGTGAAAATCAAGTTCCTCCCACGACAGCTTACTGTTAGATAGTTCATCGTTTGATGAGGCGACTTGGGTCGGCTGCGTCTCTCAAAATTTGTGTCTCATAGTTGAAAAGGCTTTGAAGATCCTAGGCCACTGGCATCTTTCCGAGGCATGAAATTAAACAAAGATGCGAAGGACTCTCGAGCAATCATTGTGGAATTATGAGAAAATGCGAGTTCGATAATAAAGTTACATGCCGAATTGGGCGGGAAAATATATTGTGTAAACGAGCGACTCAAGTTGGATTTATTGTGCTAGTCATACTTCGTGGCCATCTCGAAAAGAAAAAAACCAAGCACCACCCCGACACTTCTGGAGGAAACAATTACATCCTTACATATCTCGAACCCCGAGATATGTGGCTCATGACCATATTAACTGGCTCTATATATGCAGGTCGTATTAAGTGAACGACGGTTGCATTTACAGAAGGCCACCAAGCGCGACGCAGGGGAGGCCAACGTTGACGAGACCCTCCTAGAGAATATGTTAGCAACTCAAATCTGGTACGATGGCAATATTGTATGTCACTAACCTGGTTGGTGCCAGAGTGCTGGCAGCAAGCAGCGGTCTGCTTGCAGTGAGAGTTGAGGAGGTCGTCGACGCCAATGACTGCCAAGGCATGTTAGTTTTCATTCATACGGCAAAAGAAGATTGTTCGGCAAGCACGTACGGGCAGTAACAGTCAGCTTGGAGCAACCGTCGAACAGGTCAAGGTCGCCATCCCCAAGAATACCACCCTGCAGGGCACCTGCGAGAAGACCATCGGCCTCCGATGAGGTGTCACCAGTCTGCTTAACCTTGTTGCAGCAGCTCAATTCGAAGTCTTTACCGCAAGTGTCTCCAGCCTGGCCAACAGTAACTGAGTTGCCGGGCATAGGGTATTGCGGCGCAGGCGATGGGGCAGCCAAAGCGCCAATGGCAAAAGTGAAGACAGCTGCGACGGAGAAACGCATCTTGATGATTTTGTTGGTAGTAGTTGAGAAAAACAGGGCTGAAAGCTGCGAGAGCGAATGTTACTTGAGATGAAGCGAAGGTGATAATTGATCCAGAAAGTGGTCAGGTAGTGGTGTTGGTGAGTGAGTGTGTGAGGATGGTGGGGAAAAAAAGTTCAAGTGATGAGTGGTTTCCGACCACACTTATATATTCCTAAACCCTTCGTGCCTCGAAGACATCGTGGCCTTAGCGAATGCCGATCCAACAGTAGACTGGCTGCTTTGAGAATGTCTTGTCTCTCTTGCGCGTCGATCTCCCACAGGGCGGAGATTAGGTGTCGCAATAGTGCTGAGGAAAAGAATGCACCAGAGAGACATCATTCATGAGGATAGATCTCCCTAGCCTTGTAGCTCACCCGAGACAGCAACCATGATGGTCTTTTCTCCTGGCGCGTAGTACGACGACGTGGAATCTATGAAGATTGACAACACAATCGCAATCTGAACAGGAATGCTAATTGGATCACCTTAACGAAAATATAGCTTCAGCTCTTGCTACTCATGTTAACACGATTGTTGCCTTTTGTGGAGCTGGAAATCCACTGATTCTAGTGTCATGAAATCCGATATTCTGTCTCTCATGTTTTCTTCCTATCTCAATAGCACGAGCAAGCGCAATCGATAATTTCATATGAACGATGGGCATTCCAATCACATATCCGCCCCGAATGTTATTGCCCCATCAGCTAGCTTCTGAGTGCTCACTATCCAGTCTCACTTTGCCTCCATTTGACCGCCATCAGACCGTTTATCGATACCTGACCTGCAAAATTCCCCTAGTCTCAGACCTTCTTAAGTCCCTGATCATGACAAGTAGGAGTGCCTATTGTAATCCTCACACAGTGTAACTATGTGCCACGGACAACAGTCAATGATTTCGACAAGCAGCATGCTGTGACACGACCTTTTCCTGTCTCTCAACTCAGATCATACTGGAATCCGACCGTAGACTCTTGAGACTTCACATATGATTAGACAAACAATCTTTCTAGTGCTTATCTATTAGAACAACGTATAGAACTATCGATCTATGGTGAAAATAGATTGTTTCTCTCCGATGTTTTGCTTGGTGCATCGTCTATCATCTCTCATCGGTAGATAGCTAAGGAACACATTCGTGATTCTACCTGGCAAGATTATCATGCATGCGAAGTGCCGTGGAATCCCATAATATGCACCAATCGGATAATTGCTAGTAACTGGCCCGATGTTATGCTTGATATGGACAAACTTCAGCCTTCAGCAGTGAGCCCCTAGCAATCAGTCATGCATGCATCGACCACGTGTGCTCGGCAGCAAAATATTTGACTCTATGACTGGTTTGACGACAGGAACACTATCATTTGGATACTGTGAGTCGCTGTATTCTGCTCGTATAATTCCCAGTATCTCTAAGACCTCCATGATCGCAGCAGCGTGTTAGGATCGGTGAAACGTTACAGTATTTGACTATAGTGTCTTGAGATGATATTGTTGCTGACATCTCCGTATGATTCGCTGCATAACATGCGGTACAACAACGGCCGAGCATATGCACTGACCGTGCATCTGCAGGCATCGTGAAAAATTAGTCTTCGTGACACCGTCAGGTCTAGCTTCAATGTGATGCAATATCCAGGCGGCTTATTTGATATTACCGCCAGAGGCAGACTGGATACCACTAGTGTGCTCGGATCTTAAGTCGTCATCATCTTTATGTACCCATCCCCAGAAAAGTCGCTTTCTGTATTCAGCCCCTTACATACGTATGCTCCGAAGAATCACGAATAGCTGCACCGAACCTTAAAACATGAATACGTAACTACCGATCGAAAGCTGAGAAGTTCGTTTGCGTGAATAAGACAATTTATTGGTACCTGGGATCTGATTTCAAGTCTCAACCTTTCGTGTCTTCAATGTGAAGATGTCAGCGATTTGTTTGCTTCTCGTATGCCTTCCTTCAAATGAGCTCTCTGCCTTCAAATTTCACTCAATCATAGATCTGTGACATATGGGCGACATTAATACTGATTATTTGGTGACAATATTCTATGTTTCTATACCAGGTGTTAATGTGAGGAGCTTACTTTATAACTCGAAATATTGGTAACATCCGCTTTGAATGACTTGTCCCAACAAATTTATAAAAGAAAAACAATTAATACTGAGTGTGTATTCATTCTGACTTGTCATTCCGATATATATATCGACTTTCGTAACGATGGCTTGGTCAATGTGAAATCTAATTTTATCTCAGAATACTCAACTTGAACCATTCGCCAATCTAAACCCCGACGGGAGTCTGTATGTAGCCGTTCACACCAGAGTCTCTGCGGTCAGCCGGAACTACCTGGTCTACTATTGGTGGCAACAGGTATTATTTCGTATCAGAACAAGACAACGTCAATACCTTTCACAGACGCTGAGAAGGCGAATGGATGTTAAATGGACCGAGGCGACCTGGTGACAATTTCTCATGGTCCTCCTAGATTGTCCGTACACTAAATCCTTCACATCCACTCTATGTTCTGAATAAACCGCACATCACAAATGTTTGTAATGCGTATTATCACGAACTTGGCCCTCTTAGCCATCAGGTAGGGACTATCGTGATAACTCGTCATTCGTGTAGCTAAGTTCCAACAGCCCTTCACCCACTCACGCTGAGACACAGCAAGTCAGTACTGTCGCTTCTATCGTGACTGTGTGGGGTAAGTGCTTTAATATTTCGACCTCTTGGATGTCGACTGCATCCTTTGAATCAAACCTGACCTTGACAGGGGAATTTCCGTCTTGGACATTCCCTTCCACTTGCGCTTCCGAAAATACTACCACTCAGGACATCACCTCTGATATCGCCGCCACGATGACAGATTCCTCTTCCCTAGCAGGAATAAGTAGCCACCCTGCTATTTCAGAGGATTCGACAACCTCGTGGTACAACAATGCAAGCTCTAATTCGACACCTTTGACCTTGCCCGTCTCTCAGACCACGCCTAGTACGGCGCCAACCTCTAACACATCCGTGTCAGCAAGCAGTGGAACCTCATCTATTTCATAGTATGCACATATAAACCAAGTTAGTAACTGTATAATGACAAGTGAGAATAGCTCGCCTTCGGTACCAGGCTATTGCTCGTTAGTGAATCCTGGAAGCACAACCACAAGCATCAGCAGTATGCTACCTGTCCCAGAGAACACGGCGGCATCAGGCACATATAACGCATCGAATTTTATAACTACACCGCCTATAAACTCAAATAGCCTAAGGACATCGTGTGCAAGCCGAAATTATACCGACGCCATTACTTCACAATTCTCAGATGGCTCCCTGTCTCTTAGTAGCCCGCCTACAATTTATACTTTAACTTCCATGGCGACATTCGTCCCTGTGCTTGGCTCTTCAAGCATTGACCCAGTAACCATAGCTCCACACTCCATGTGCGGCACGTATCCGGTCCATGAGGGCTCCTATATATTTACCGAAAGCTTTTCGGTTTCAACAATTATGTCAACACAGAGCTTTAGCAGTTGTAATGGTGTGATGAACACGTGTCTTGACTCAACTTACCTGCCTTCTGGTCCTGCTGACAGTGCGGAAACCCCAAGCACCAGCACTCTCGCTCTCGTTCCGACAACATCTGACAGTACCGGTGCTGGGACGCAACTTTCGCCAATCCCCACATTTATCAATTCGCCCAGTGATATGTGCCCTGCTACAAATACAGATGAGATAGAAGGATTCTCGTCGCAGTCTTACACTGATCCTGGATACCCAACTGGCCCGCCATCGACGAGTCCATGTGGGCAAACTACACCAGCCTGCCCTTCACTCAGCTCAGTACTGTCTACAAAGAGCACAGATCCAGTTACTGGGACTTCCTGCTCTACCAGCAACACAGCCGAACCACTGAGCTACCCAGATATTAACACATGCCCGCCTTGTGATGATGATGACGAGAGCACCTGCTCTGAGCTCCAGGGTTATTGTTCCGTTATTACAGAGGCGTCGCCAATTAGCGCACCAACCGGTTCTATGCCCACCGACTCCTCAACTTCTCCACGGACCGATAGTGAGACTTCCGAACCGTCTTCTACGTCCCGAACCCCTCTTGGTTCCTATCCGACTTACACTTCATATACTTACCCAAGTAGAGGGTACTACCGCCGCTGGCATGAAAGACGTTCCGGCCATCAGTACGGCAGAAGGGGCAATTGGTATAACTCGAATACCGGAGAGCCGCACGCCGATAGTTGGCAACAACGTACAACTATCTGATCGGTTAAAATATCTTCACTTCTCGTCGCTCCTTGGAAACCTGGCTATTGGTTTGTCGGGTCTCCTTTGTGAACCAATGGTTCCTGTTTTGCCCAAGTAGTTAACGCATTATTGGGATGGCAAATCGGTTTAACACTAGACCGCACAACACCGAGGCTCACAAGGCATCAACTCAGGTCAATGTTCAGTGATTCAGTTGCTTTCCTTTCCATCTAGCTTCTGATGATTCCGTTATCAGGGCGCTGTCACATAGTGAGATCAATAGCTTTGTTTAATTTAGATTTTCCTAAATTGATAACAGACTGATCGGACACCAACTGGCTAACGAACAGCAAAAGCTTTCGTGCTATTTATCACGCGGTATCCAAACCCCCTAGCTAGCAACAGGAAGCTACAGTACAATGAGCATTAGTCATCTCGTTCCAGGTTTTAGCCCAGGAGAGACTTGGGAATATATGTGCTGCTCGCATTTGACCGAGGGCTCGAGCTATCTCGATAGTTCGGTTCCACGGTTCTGAAGTTTTAGAGCCTAGCGCATTACTAATGTAACATCTAAGTGCATCAATTCCCAATAACAACCTAGATATTTCATGATAACAGCTCAGAAATATGAGCTTGGTGGGATGTAGAAGCTAGCAAAATGCCCCAAGTGTTTGCAATCGCATCTTTTCGGCCGTCTATATCCTTCAGGTCGAGCCATAATGTGCTAGTAACGCCTAACGCTAAACTCGAGCTGTCCGTCGTGATATCCATCATCTATCTCTGATATGAATGCTGAAATATCAAGTAGCTACTGGATATACCGTACGGATTCAGGGGTAATAGGGGCGCGGATATCCTGTTTGTGTATACCTATAGAGGTCTTCCCATCTCACTTACAGCAGTAGTTATTTGATCAATCAAGCACTCATATACCTCATTTTAACAATGAAAACACAGAAAGCAGACGTAGTGACTTGCGGCGGCCAAAACATAAACACTGCGATGACTAAGACTCGTTAGTTGGATCCTATGTTGCTGGCCAAAAATCATGACTCTTGAAAGAATTTGATGGTCAACCTACTCCTGATCTTGATCCATCCTGAAAACTTGCAGTCTACGGCGTGCACCTAAGGCCTCCGCTGTCACCTGTGCGAGCAACTTGTCACTGATAATTGGAAATCCGGCGTCGTCGAATGTTTGAAGGCTCTTCTTTGTATCGAACAGGAGGCAATGTTCTTTAAGCAGTGAGTTGGCGTCCATTTCTTCAATTATTCCGCCATCATCAGTGGCTTCGAAGTGCTACTCATCAATGTTTGCAGTATTTGTTCGCTGACTGCGCCAGTCAAACGTAGGACTGAGGCCATAATCATCCAGAGGGGGATTATACAGGACGTTATCCATGAATTCTTCAATCAGCTTCTCCGTGTCTCGTTCGAGAAACTCCTTGGTGCGAATCATCGGCGCGATATAAGTCCCGTGATCATGAGGGGCTTGGGAGGTATTTGGTTCTTGTGACGAGGCCTCATCTTCATCGTCTATATCGGCTCGTTGACGTCTGGAGGGCGGGCAATGTGTTGTATCGGTAGTGTTTTCACCCGCTACTTAAGTGATATTAGAGAAAAACGGGCCGCTGGAAACCCGAGTTGACTTGTTATTCGATTGGCATTCTTTTCAGAGAGGCCATCATAGGGTTGACTCGCAAAATCCCATCATTTTTGGTGCTCTCCGACGATTTCCCGAAGGGAGCCGTAGTATTCTTGAGCTTTCTTCTGTGCTTGCGAATGGAAGAGGGAGATTGTATTATCAGTGGAATTTTCACCACTAGCCGGAACCTATGTAGAAGGTCGGTACTCCAGTTGCTTGCGGCGGGCAAGCTTTTGGGCGGATCGTTGAGTCTTCTACCATTCGGGCGCGCCTTCGATGTCGCTGTTGTATAACAAGATATTGCGTGTCAATATCGGAGTTGAGAGCAGCTAAAAAAGGGAATATGAAAGACCGAACTGTGTAAAGCTCACAATTGGTAAAGTCAAGGTTATGAAGAGATCATTACTGTGCTACCTCAGAAAAATTGGAAACCTGGTGGGTCGTATCAGGATAAATAAGACATAACATAACAAAAGAATCTGGTCAAAGTTGACCTGACACAAACCAATGGGGGACCAGGGATGGGAACGCTAGCCTATGCTGAAAAGGCCAAACAAAGAGTTTGCCTAAGGGGTAACGAGACTGCCTAGCGTTCTCGGGTCATCACATAATATGGCGTCCAGAAAGGTCAGATTTTAGAAGACAGAGTTTATCGCAGCAACGTGGTAGTGATAGTTTTAGACGCCGAGTCAGTTTATATTGACATTAGAATTGATGCAAAGGGACGCCGGCGCATCCATGGTCGTGAAATCCATTCTCGCAAAACGAGTCTTATATAAAAATATATGTCTACTTATATGCTAAGCTTTTTCCTAATTCCAATCAAGACACAAGAAAAAAAAAGTAAGAATTATTTAAATCATTTTTACCAGCGTCCATTTTCCATAGGCATGTATCATAATCAAGTTATGTAACCTTACTTGGCGCAGTTTCTGGCATTTCCATCGCTATTGTGTGTTAAAGAGCTCAGCCAAACGCTTGGTCATATGCCTATCTTTCAATTCCTGTAACTAGTGGCCTTCATGAGATGACTAATACCATACTACGACATAATTCAAATATCTGGATGATATACTTCAGTTCTTCGTTCTTGAAAATGAAGTTTTTAAGTGAGCTTATCTAATAAGATGGTATTATCAGGGGCTTTATATACTTTCTTTAAAAACTGCCATTAACTTAAAGCACCTTATAATAGAGTTCTTGCTTTATAAATGCCCTAGCTTATAACACAACCGCATTATTTACACCTTCCCTTATATTAATCATCTGTGCGTAAAGTACTGTTAATATTAACGTATAAGTCATACTTATTTTATTAACATTTAACATTTTACTTTATTTTATATTTAACTTTTACTTTTTTTTTTTACGATTAATTTAAACAACGTTTAGATTATTTTATAATAAATAAAAAAAATATGCTTAATTAACTTTTTAAAGTTAAAAAATTGGATTAATATATTTGTTTGCTTAATTAAAATATACTTATAAACTTATAAAGTTAAAAAAAGTATAAACTAATAATGTTTTACCCTCTTTTTATTTTAATATTTTTTAAAAGGTTTTTTATATAATAAAAATTATTTAAAATAACTAATTTTAATATTTATAAGGATATTACTTTTATAATTTACGCTTAATTTAAAAAGCTTAATAAAAATAAAAAAGTTAATATTAATATGTTTTAAAACTTAACTAAGTACTTAAATAAACTAATAAACAGCTATTAAAATAATAAATAGCTAAAATATATTATTAAAGCTAAAAATATTATTAAAATATTATTAAAACATTTAAATATAAAAATTTTTGCTTTTTTAAAAAGTAAGCTATATACGCTTATATAATTAGCAAATATATAGTTTATAAGTTTATTAATATTAATATTTATAGTTATACTGTTTATAAAACGTTACTTAAAAAATAAAATAAATAAATAAGTTTTATAAGCTAAAATAATTAGTTAAAATAATATGTTTTAATTAAATAAAGCTTTAATTTTTATTGTTTTAATTAAAGCTAAATTTATTAAATTAACTATTTTTTATTATATAAAAAATAAAAATAATAAATGTTTGCTAATATAAATATTATTAAAAATATAAAATAAATATATTAGTTAAACGTTATATATAATTAAATGTTTGTTTATTAAAGCATTTTAAAATAAAAAATTAAAACTAGCTAATATTTTAAACTATATTTATATTAAAATAAAGTAAGTGTTAAAGTATATTATAATTAAAATATAAGATAACTTTTTTATAAACAAAAAAAAAAGTGCTATAAGCTTTAAAAGTAAAAATATTAAAAGTTTTAATAATATAATATAATTATATATTATTAAACGTATTATTAAGCTTTTTTAATTATATTAATAAAAAAGTAATATTTATAAAAAGCGTTATTTATAATAAAATTAAAGTATAAACAAAAATTAAGCTAATTAGTTATTAATAATTTTAATATAATTTAACAGACTTTTATAAAAAAGCATAAATTATGTTTTTTTTATAATTAATATTATGTTAGTTTAAAATTTTTAATATTAATAATAAAGCTTATTATATTTATAAAAAGCAATTAATTAAAAAGTATTATTTAAGCTATTAAAGTTATTATAATGTTTAAAAATATAAAAAAGTAGCTAAATATATATACTATAATAAACGTTTAAATAAATATTTAATAAAACTTTATATTATTATAAAAAAATATATAAACTGTTAAAAGCTATTTTTAGCAGATTATAAAAATTGCTTAATAATATTATATAAAAAAAACAGGCGTATTATATAACTTAATAAAAAATAATTTTAAGCAATTTAATATGCTAAAATAAAAAAAATATAAAAAGGTTAATAACTTTAAAAATATTAAAATAAATAAAGGAGTAAGCTTAGCTTTAAAAATAAAACTAATACTTTTAGCGCTATTAAATAATGCGCTAACTACTATAACTTTAAGCGTTAAAAAAAAAACAGCTAATAAAGTATTTTTAAGCAGCTGTTTAATATATATTTTTATAATAAAATTTATATTATTTAAAAGCTTAAAAAAAGCAATAATAATATAATCTATAAAAAAAACTTTTATTATAATAAATATTATTATTTTTAAAAAAAAAATAGCTATAGTTGTTAAATTTAAATATTAAGCGGCAGCTAAAGCTAAAAATAATTAAAATAAATTTTTTTTTAAAATTAAATAATAAAGATTTAAACAAAAAAAAGAAAGCTAAAAAGTTAAAAAAATAAAAAGTTAAATAAAGGCTTAAAAAGCTTAATAATTGCTTAAATAAACGTTAAAAAAATTTTTTTATTATATATTATACTTTTAATAAAATGTTTTAATTTAAAAGTAAACATAATATATATATAAAAATTATAAACTAGCTTTAATATATATACTTAAAATTATTTTAGCTATAAATTTTTTATTTTTTTAAATAATTAAAAAAAAGGGAGCATTTAGCTTAAAGTTATTTTTTATATTTTAAAACAAATAAAAATATAAGTATAATAACGTTAGCTTTTATTTATATATAATATATTATAATTAAACATTAATAAATATATTATATTAAATATATATTATAAATTAAAAATAAATTAAGTTATTAATTATATTATAACTTTAAAATTTTTAAAAAAATATATTATAAAAAATAATTTAAATATAAAAAACTTTTTTTTTAAGCTAAAAATAAATAGTTAAAATTATAATATAAAGCTAACATAATAAAGTAAATATAACAACATAAACTTTATAAACATATTAAACATATTAATATATAAGTTAAAATATATTTTTAATTTAATATTTTTAAACGTTTTATTAATAAAAATAAAAGTTTTATATTATTTAAATTATAGCTTTAATTATTATATGCTGCTAATAAAAGTATTAATAAAAAAAAATAACGTTTAAAATATATATTATATTAAAGTAAATATAAAAAACAAAAGAAAATTTGTAGTGTTAATTAAAGTAAAAGTAATAACCCTTTTAAACTTAAAAGCGTAAAATTAAAACAAATATTTAAATAGCTATATAAATAAGCTTATATAAGTTTATAAAAAAGCATTAAAAGCTATAAAAATTAAAGTTAAAAACAATAATAAAACTGTTAATTAATAAAATAAAAAATATAAAGCAGCATATAAGTTATATTATATAAAAAAAAGCAAGCGTTTATTAAAGCATATTTAAACGTTAAAATATTTAAAAAAATATTAGAATTTTTTAATAATAGTTAAAAAAGTTAAATAAATATATTAAAAATATTTAATAAAAGCAGCTAATAATAATATAATATTTTATAAATTAGTTAATTAATATAAATAAAGCTTTTAATTTAATTTTTTATTTTTTAAAATAAAAAAGCAAACTATTAAAAATAAGTTAAAAAAAGCTAAAATATTATATAAATAAGTAGTAAACTAATTTATTAATAAAAATAATTTATAAAAAAACTTATTAAAAAAGTAAATTAAAATAAAAATATGTTTATTTTAAAAACTTATATATATTTTAAAAAAAGTAAAAACATATATTATTAAAATATTTAACACTTTTTTTAAATTAAAAAGCATAATAATTTATTTATTAAAAATAAGCTAAAAATAAGTAAAATATTATATTTATTTAATATATTAACGCTGTTTTATTAAAAAGTATTATTTTTAAACATAATAAATAATAAAAATAATAATAATATTAAAAGTTAAAAAAAAAACAAATTATTTTTAAAATTATAACGTTTTATTATACTACTTTTTATATTAAATAAAGGGCTAAAAAAGTTTATAGTTAAAAAAATTATTTAAATATTTTTAAGCTATAAAATATTAAGTTTATAATATAAAAATACTTTTTTTAAAAAGTTAATAATAAACTTAATTATAGCTTTTATATATAATATAAAAGTAGTATTAAATATAAAATTAATAATATTTTTAATTATGTTTAATATATTAAAAGTTTTTAATATGTTATTTAAACATAAATTATTAATAAAAATAAAAATATAAAAGTAGCTTATTAAAGTTTTTAATTTTGTTAATTTTTTTTTTTTTTTAAAATATATATAAATATAATTAAATAAGTTAATTATATAATATTATAAAGTTAAGTATAAAACGTTATAAAACTTTTTATTATTGCTAATTTTTTATATGTTATATTTTATAAAACTATTAAAATAAAATATTTAATATAAATTTAAATATATTAATAATTTAAAATTTTATTATGTTTTAAACTTATTATAATAAAACGTAAAATTATTAATAAATAATATAAACTAACTATTAAATTAAAATAAAAAAAATAAAATATAATTTATATTTAAAAAATATAAGCTATTATATATTATATAAAAATAAAATAATATAAACTTTTTATTAAAAATATTTAATAAATTAATAGTTTAACTTTTATTACTTTTAAAAAAAAATATAAAAGTTTTTATATTTTAATAATTAAAAGTTTAATTTAATTAAAAGCTTATTTTTAAATAATATATTAAAAAAAAAATAAGTAAAGTTATAAAATTAATAAATTATATATATAAGTTAATAAATATTAAATATAATTTATTAATTAATATAATATAAAAAGTAATAATTATTTATTTAATTTTTATAATATTATATAAATATAAAATATAATATAATAAATATAATAAGCTTATAATTAATAAAATATAAAATAAAAAAGCAATAATTAATATATAAATAAGTTATTTTATAAAATAAATATAAAAAGTTATAATATTAAAGGTTTAAGCAGTACTATTTTATTAAAAAATTATGTTTATAGCAGTTATTTTTTATAATATAAAACTATTAATAATTAAACTAATATTTAAAAAAATAAAATATTATTTTATTTATAAGTTATATATAATTAATGCTTTATATTTTTTTGTAAATAAAGTTAAATTAAGCTTAATTAAAAAAAATTATAATATTAAAATATTATATAAAATTAAAACAAAAATATAAACAATAATAAAGCTATTATTATTAATAAAACAATTATTATTTATAGCTTTAAAATATATATTAAAATTATAAAAAAATTTAATAAGTAATATAATTAAAATATAAATAATAAAAGCGTTTAAAGCTTAATTTAATAATTTATTAAAAAAAAACGTTATAATTTTTTTAAATAGCTTTTAAATAAAACATAAAATTAGCTATAGCTTTATAATTTATTAAAAAAACATAAAAATAACATATAAAACTAATAAGCTTTTAAAGCTATTTATTAATTTTAATAAAAAAGTAATAAAAGCTTAAAAAAGCTTAAAATAAGTTTTAAAAATATTATTAAAATAGTTTTAAAAAAAAATTTAAGTTTATTTAAATAATATAAAAATTATTTAATATTAATAAAAAAACATAGTATTATTAATATAAATATTATATTTAAACTTTTAAGTAGTTATTAAAACTTATAATATATATATAAAATAATGCTTTAAATATTATAGCATAGCTAAAAATAAGCAGGCAAATTATTTAATAAAAAAAAAAGTAAAAATAACATTTAATAAAAATTTTATTTTAATAACATATAATATTAAGTTAAAAATAAAGTAAATATTTAAAAATATATATAAAAGCTATTAAAAAAATATATGTTTTAAAAAGCTTTTATAATAATATTTAAACTAACGTTTAAATTATATATTTATAAGCTATTTAAAGCTTATAGTTTTTATTTAAATAAAACTTTATAAATAATTAATAAAACGATTTAAATATAAAAACTTTAATTAATATTATAAATATTTTAATTATATAAAAATTATTTTAAAGTATAAATATAAAAATAAAAAAGTATTAAATTATTTTATATATTATATTAAAACAAAAAAATATTTTAAAAAGTAGCTTTATTAGCTATTAAAAATACTACGTAAAACATATAAATAAAATAAATATTTATTTACGCTTTATAAAAATCTGCTACGCTTTAAATGTTTTATAATAATTATAAAAGTATTTAAAAACTTACGGTTCCTGCTTTAAATTAAAAAAAATAAAAAGCTAAAAAAAAGAAAAACAAAAAAAACATAAAAAAATAAAAAGCAATAAAATAAAAAAAAAAGAAAAAAAGGTTAAAAGTTATATTAACAAAGTAAACTTAATCTTTAATTAATAACTACGTTAATATTTTTATTTATTTATAAAGTTATAAGCGCTATAAATATTTATTTATAAAAGTTTTAATTTTTCTTTTTTTTATTATATAAAAATATAATAGTAGCTATTACTTTAAAATAATAATAAACACGCTTATTAAGCAAAAACTAAAGTAAACGCTACTAACTTATATTTTAAACACGCCCTTAAAATAAAGCAAAAAAAACTTAATAATAAATAGCTTTAGCTTAACTAAAGCTGCATAAGATATGCTAAATTAATCGGATAATATATTTAAACAAAAGCTTAAATAAAAGCCTAACACGCCCGCATGCCCTTCGGAAAGCTCCGTAGTAAACTACTACGTAGTTTTCCCCTGGCATTAAATAGAACAACAACAACAACAACCACATTATCTGGTCCTAGTGACCTAAAGTAATCTCAGCTGTTACCTATAGTTCGTGGATCATTAACTTGCCTATTCTCGTGATCTGGTAAACACGAAAAGGAGCAAATGTAGCTGAACATGCGGTCTGCCGCTCATCACATCGGTGATATTAACCCTTTGTTCGGTAGGCTTTGTATATAGGTAACACCAGGTACCCTATGTATGTTTGTCAGTGCGTGTTGCGTAGGACGACTCCGATTTATCAGGCAGCCGGTATCCCTGGCTAGCTGGTAGTCAGATAAATGTCTTAGGTGCCTGCCCCATTGCTTGCCAGCTCTTCCTTTGTGCCTGATTCACTATTTACATCCCAGACGCCCACAAAATTTTAATTTTTGAGCAACTCCTTTCAGATGGCATCGCAGCAATCATTTCCTGATGACAAAATCGCCCACAACGTTAAGCGCGAAAAAACCATGGACCTGCAGAACTATTCCCTCAATACTGTAATCGGCTCCAACACGCTGCTCTGGCAGCTACCTAAACAATGGACAAAGGCCCATTTACGCGCTCTACGCGTTGATCGCAAGAGCGATGGCCATATATATCACCTCGATGGAGATGAAGAGAAACTATCTCTCCATGCAATTATACCCGATATCTCTCCTTCCCTCATCGAATACCGTATTAAGATGATCATTCAACAAACCGCTCCCCTTGGAAAGGCCTTATATTTAAGCAAAATATTGATTTCATCGGTGCCCACACCCGGCCTCGTGCGGAGGGACGGCGATAGTCTCGGTCTTGATATCAAGCCAGTTCCTTTCATTTTTGATAGAAAATGCAACCTAGGATTGGCTGTCGGGCGACGTACATATCTGCTTCCTCTATCATTTAGCTTTAACCTCGGCTCCTTCATGCTCCCGTACATCGACTCGTGGCAGATCCGTCAGGTACCGGTCTACCCTAGCCCCATCGATCGTTCGCTACAAACCTACGAGCCTTGCATTGCTGCTATTCTGATTGCTTTGGCCCAAAGAAGTGGCCGTTCTACGGACGATTCAAGAGTAACAGTAAGCTACTATCTTCACCTACCGCATAGAAACTAACGTATATCCTTTTCTTTTTTCCCAGAAGACACAGCTGCTTTTCACGCACCGTTTCGACGACGATAATATATACATCTATACCGCGCATATCGGTCAGCCCTTGCTTGAGCGTTTCCGACACCCTTGTAAACCACCAACAACTAATGCTCGTCCTTATAAGACGCCGTACCTCATTAAACTGCAGCATCAACTTGTACCATATAAACCATTTGGTACTTTTGCCTGGCGTCTCCTAGCCGCTTTATCTATCACTGTTACTATTATGGCTGAGGATAACCACATTGATGGTCAGAAAAAACGAAAGAGAATGCAAGCACACAATGAAACGGACCCTAAACGAAGCCGACAAGAAACCCCGCGGGCGCGGGTGTCCATTTTATACACGAATCGGAAACGTGAATAGCGTCGTTACGAACTCAACTTTGCGCAAACGACCCAGCTATTGCTCAATTCAACTACCGTCTATAGGCGGCTCTCGTCCGCATCATGTGACACACGGGGCCCGTCAATCTTGCTATTGGCTATGACCAAGGTGGAAGTACCAGGACCTTGTCCCATACATTGGTGTTTGGAGCCCAAATGCTACGGGGGGTGGGGGAGGTGGCATGCCGGCTTCGATGGTACGTGCCGTTCGAGAATTTGCTATATTGCTTGAGGCCATGGTCGGCAGTCACCAAGTGAGCTTGGAAAGTATCTGTCGGGGATCGTGGGCGAAGTAGATTCGGTCGCAAGCTGACACCGGTCGCGATGTATTCTTTGTTTAAAGCTATGCACCAGCACAACGAAGGCACATCAATGTGGATAAACTTTTAGCCCGTCTTACTTCCCCCATCACAAATGACAATTTCACGTTGAAGGACGTCGGCCTTTTCTTAACGCCAACAGTGCCTAGTCCACCGTTTCGACTCCCAGCTTTATGCAGCGAAGGGTCATTGAGGCTACTGAACGTAACAATGAGTATCTTATCTAACACTGCTCCTTTGAATAGGACGTAGAGTCCCTCTTATGAAGGAATAGTCGATTCTTTTGACCAATCCGAACGTGGAAGATACTGGAAGCTCTGCCCCTTCTTTATTCGTCAGGCTTTCTCCTGGCTCGCGAAAGCTCAAGTGTGAAACTATTAGTAAGTATGCAGATTATGAGCAACAAGTTTTAGCGAGCTACGCCCAAATCTACCAATCCCCATAATGTTCCGTTCTATAGAGCCTTCCATTCACATTACCCTCTTCTAAGCTGCTAAAACCTTTAGACAAACTCACGCCCCTGAGAACTCGTCATATACATACTTGCAGCTGATTAATTAAAGAGGTAGTTCATACAACGTATTATCATAACATCAAGTCAACAGTCTTTCCGTGATGCGATAGATAGATCTAGACTGATCCCTCCCAATACAGAGTAGCACGTATAGCCCGGATGATCCCCTGTATGAATAGCTTCACTTAAACTCCTTTATTTGTAATTGGAATCCAGTATCTAGACCAATTTGGATATGCTGTTGGTGATTCGCATTTTGAGGGTGCACTAGTTTCAGACCCGTGTCTCTGCAAGAACTCGAACAAGAAACCTCTTCCCCTCTGCGCATACGTCCGCCCAACTGCCCGCTTGTACTGCTGACGCAAGTCTTTCCCGGGGCTCTGCCAAGAGGACTGACGCAAGTTGGCATGCTTATTAACTTTTGCGATTTGCGTTGATAGTTTAAGGCAGATGATTTTGTCAAATAGATTATTATTAGAAGGATCTAAGGATGAACTGGCCTCCAGATGTGAATTGGTTGAAAACACATCGTAGCCAAAGTAAGTGATGATCTGATATTGTATTATTGACTGACATATAGGCCTACGCAATCCAAAACCAAAACCGCTCTAATAAATTCCTCGGCTTAGCCTCCGGCCACGTACCCTCGAGGCTATCGACCTCAGCCTTTCCGCTCCAAAGATCCATCTCGCCCAGCGGAACAAGCTTGGTCTTCTTCCAGATCTTATACCCCAAGAAAAGCGCCAGGAAGATCGGCACGTCGATATACGGCGGGACAAAGGTCTTGGCACTGAACTTTCCGGGAAAGAAGGCGTCGAAGCCGTTGAAGAAGGCAACCACGACACAGAAGCAGAGGGCGAAGTACGCCAGGTAAGGTTGTAGGGGCGCCTTGTACGGTAGGCTGTCGCGCGAGATGCCGTTGTGGCGCAGGCCGCGGTAGAAGCGCAGATACGTGATGCACACGGACGACCATACGATGAGCGTAGACACGGCCGAGAGGCTCGAGAACCAGAAGAAGACCTCCTCCCCACTGTTGCTGACCGTGAGGTAGCTCAGAAGCCCGAGCAGGGTCGTGGCGGCGACGCATGCGTAAGGGACTCCCCAGCGCTCGAACGCGAAGAACCGCGACGCCTTGCCGTCGAGTGCCGCCGAGTACAGCACGCGGGTCGAGGCGTAGAAGAACGAGTTCCCTGCGGACCAGGCAGAGGTGAGAACGACGGCATTGATGATGGACGGCAGAACCGCGATGCCGCCGTTCTCGATGGCGATGACGAAGGGGCTCGCTGCTGCGCCGGGGGCCGAGTTGCGGATGGCGTCGAGGAGGCGCGCGTCCTTGGACGACACGCACAGCGTCACCAGGAAAATAGCGAGGACGTAGAACAGTGCGATGCGCCAGAAGACGCGGCGGATGGCCTTGGGAACGTTGCGGCGCGGGTTCTCCGTCTCGCCAGAAGCGATGACGACCATCTCGCTACCGCCGTACGAGAACGTCGCCTGGATGAAGACCTTCCAGAACGCGAGGAAGCGGCCCAGCGACCCGCCAACGAGATATTCGTTCATGGGGCCCGGGTCCATCCAGTAGCGGAAGCCGATGCGCTCGCCAGACGGTGTGCCGCCGAGCGTGACGATGAACATGAGCAGGATGAGACCGACGATGGTCGTTAGCTTGACGGCGCCGAAGGCGAACTCGGCCTCGCCGTAGATGCGCACGGGGAAGCAGTTGACGGCGACCATGGCGAAGAGGAAGAGCGTGATGAGCGCGGCCGTCGGCACCGAGTTCGGCCAGTAGTCGACGATGACCACGCTCACCGTCACTTCGATCGGCACCCCGATGGCGATCTGCCACCAATAATTCCACGAGATGGCGAAACCCAGCGCCTCGTCGACGTACCGGGTCGCGTAGATTGGCACCGCGCCCGGCAGTGGGAGGTACGTGGCCATCTCGCCCAGGCTGTGCACGACGCAATACACGTTCAGGGCGGTGATCAGGTACGCCAGGAAGGCGGACAAGGGGCCTGCGAGCGAGATGACCTGTCCGCTACCGATGAAGAGCCCCGTGCCGATGGCCCCTGATAGTGCCATGAACTGGACGTGACGCGACTTCAGCTTTCGCTCGAGGGTACCAACGTGCCGGCGTTCGTGCTCTGCCTTGAAGTCACTGGCAACATCATCGTGGGGAATTGTAGGGTCTGACCTCGACTTGATCTGGTGACTAGCAGCCTCAATGTCGGACATTGTGGCGGTTTGTTATCACTTGAAATTGAACCCCGTGGTATGGACACCTCTTTTCTCATGTCAAAATCTCATAGAAGCGCTGCACACGGGCATCTAAGGAATGTGATGTGTCAACTGCTCGCTTTGGTTGAGGTGAAGAACCATTTGCTTCCATAAGGAGTAAAGGGTCTTCGCATGTGAGTCGATATATTTACCAGCAGTTACTCTTTGGGCAGGTAGATAGGCAGGTAGTTGGTTCTATCTCCAACATTTCTTCTCCTATAGATTAACCAAGTCTCATTGGTTAGCAGTGTAACTACGAGTACCTACTTATCTCATAATGGTGAGGGGAATCTATGATAGACGAACCTGCTGACGATCGCGGGGTTAGCTTCATTCAATACGGCCTTGTGCTGCTTGGCGGGACAGAAATCTGGGCAGATTTGGGGGTTCAAGTTGTCCCACGTAAGTGGATGATTTAGGTATGTTGGGGTGCGGGGAATCTACGGAGCCAAGCGATTTATTGGGGATACTAATCTACCTACCTACTTGAAAGAGTAAGATTCAATCGAAGCCCCGGATTTGACTTGAGCAGGCCCACGCCGTTGGGTCGTAACCGCGAAGCGCAAAGTAGCTTGAACGCATGAGCGAAGCGTACAAAATATCTTGTAGCTCATGTAAATGTGAGCCAGTTTTAGAACGGCCCACGACCCGAGCTATTTACCGTAGCCCTTCCAACTATCAGCTTCATTTTCCTACTATCGGGCCCAGCTCAAAATCCGGTCCTCCCATGCGCCCGGGGCAATCCCTAGAAATCGTATCTTCCTGAAAGTTCATATAGCCGTTTCGGAATAAGAAGACAACGTGGTAGTAGACGGAGTCATTGCTATGTAACAATAGTTTCTGATGCATTGCCATTGCCTGTGAGCTGACTAGCGCTCCTTCTGATCAAGTAGAATGACCAAATAAGGTCTTCATCAGTCTACAGCACTAGTTGCTTAGTGGAGTCCCGAAAAGACTTGTATTAGAGCTACCACAAGATCGCTGCAGCTCCCTTGGGCAGGGGAATCCACGTGTTGGTGAGCTTATACGATCGTAGCATACCGACGTTCACGTTCGGTGTGATGATTCAGGTGTTGGGAAGTTCGGGTTCACAATGGAGGGCCTAGCAAATCGCCCCCACCTACGACTCTCCTTCTCTTAGCTTCTCTTTCCTCATCCTCAATCTTGCCGTTACTGGCGCCGAAGATATCGCTCTCTTCTCTTGTGGTTGTCTTCGCTTTGGCCTTCTGCAGAGCCTGCTCTCGTCTTGCTTTCTGTAATGCAACCAGATCAACCCGGTCTGGATCTCGGCACTTTCTTAATTTTTTATTCAGGGGTTTCATCGTCTCTTTGCTTCCGCTCTGTGTTCCAGTCAGTATCCACGGTTCACGCCGAGCATACAAGGGTAAGGTCTTACTCCATCCCAGTATGATGTTCGCCTTTCGGGGGGCTCCTTCTCTAGCATGGCTCTGCAACTCTGGATCACGTCCAGAACTTGGTTCTTGGCGCTCTCACTCTTGCCGGCAAAAGCGTCGCGTAGCAACCTCTGTAGTAAGCCCTCATCGGCCATGGACAAGGCTCCGAACATGATCTGGCTCGGGGTGTAGTGGAAGTAGGCGTCCGTCAGCAGCGGACTCAGCTTCAGGACGTCACGGGTTCTCTGATGTGCGCGGGCCAGGCGGCTCTCGTCAAAATCACCAAGCCGTCTCAGTTCCATGATAGCGCCCTCCAGAGCGCGGTAGGGGTGGCGCACATCGAAGGCGAAGCGTAGGCCCTGGCACAGAACAAACTCGGCGGCCAGGACCTCCTCGCCAGTGGTGCCGGGAAACTTGTCGGCGAACTTCTGTAGGCGATAGTACAGGCCCTCGGCCTTGCAGGCGAAGAAGATGCAGGTCATGGTCAGGGCGCGGGGCGGGTAGGTCATGAGACTGTTGGTGAGGTAGAAGCGGCGGAAGAAGATGGCGGCGGTGGCCTGGATCTCGGTGGGCAGGTCGCAGAATTGGGCGGCGCGCAGCAGGTCGACGATGTAGAAGTTGAGCAGCAAGGCCTCGTCGGCGGGGGTGAGGAAATCAGGCAGCGGGTCGACGGGCGGTGACGAGGCGCGCAGGCGGTTGGAGATGTGCGAGATGGCGAGCGAGTTGGTCTTCTCGCGGAGTGATTGGAGGTGAGAGGGCGAGAAAGACCAAAGCCGGTACTGGCTGGATTGGCGGTAGCGAGCGTCTTCCGTCGCCATCGTCGCTTGCCCGCTTGGGCTTGTGGTGAATACCTACGCAGATGTGGAATAGTCGTAGGTAGTAGCTGCGAAGCGAAGAGAGACAGAGAGAGAGAGGAATGATGGACAAAGTGAATGGGAGGTACCAGGTACGTACCTCTACCGTTAGATTTACCTATCGATAAAGCTACATGTAGGTACCACCTTACATGAGGTAGGGCACCCAGGTACACAAGTCGGAACAGGAGATCTCAGATGAATCTAACCTTATTGTAACCAAGCCTATTTCTTGTAAATCTCATTTGTTACCCTTTAGTTTTTTTTAGTAAAAAAGAAAGAAGAAAAGAGAAAGCTTAAAGCCTTTATAGCGAGATGTGGAATCGTTGTCTGGCTGGCTTGGGTACTGCAATACTTGAATAATACCTACATGTAGGCATCTACAACACACTTTAGGGTAGGTACTTTGAAATTAGGGTGCGGACAAGCCAGAACCTGCCCAAAGCTAAACCCCGAAATAGACGAAGAAACTAACAAGAAACCCCAAAAATCTAACCATCCACTGGTAGAAAGGGAGTTGGGTTGGTAAATCTTGAGTCAGAAACATATGTACTCATACTACCTAGACAGCAGGTTGTGTGGGTCCCTGCAGGCCTGCAGTGCTGTGCCGTCTTATATCCAGGTACCTGTAATTCATTTGGCCTTCTTTTCCCCCGATGCAACGTCCAGTATTCAGCCTCGAGATATTGGATAAGAACTGACCCAGAGACCGGGTACACCGCAACAGCTCTGGATCCCGTCGCCATGATCTGATGCTGTAGTGGTAGGTATTAGATGGATAGCCCGATTTGCAGGGCACGCCCCGATAAGATAACGTGGTGCGGTATTCAGTCCTAAGTTGTTGGCGTCGGACTTTCGCGGGATCTCGGTGCAGAACTCGGTAGCTCACCCGGCTACATACTGAGTACTTACTTAGGTACCTGACATCGGACCCAGATTAATTGGAACTCGGGATCGGCAATTCTTTTATTCAAGGAACAGTCCGTCCATTATCTCTATTTCAGCTATACGCAGCTGGCTCAAAGTATAGTAGAGTACAAGTTTGAGAGCAGACGAAAGGAAACGGAGGGGAATAACCGCTTGTCCTCATCCTGGAAAGTCCCTTTTCGCATCAGTCATGGCCAGTAGAGGCGTCTCTGTCCGTCGGCTGCTGTCCTCGGCCTCGTTCTCAGCCTTTTCTCTATCGCCATGTTATACTACCGCCCGGGATGTTCGCCTTTTGTCGCCTCGCCTAGTAACGCGCGACTTTTGTACCACACCTAGGCGCCAGACAGACGGTGTATACAGCGGCTTGACGGACGGCCGTCCTCGTATGCCATGGATAGAAGCATTCAGGCAGCAGCAAGAGGGAAAGACCAAGACGATGAGCTCGGGTGACCTAAAGCCGGAAGAACGGGACATGAGCCCCAAGAAGATGAGCGATAGCTACCATAGGATTGTGCTACCACTCGGACGTGATCCATCTCTCAGCGACACATATATCAACTCCTCCGGGCATATACGGTACACTCACTAGCGTTCATTCTGTTGACCATCCCACCGTCTCAAAGACTAACTATCAAGCGGACAGGCTGGGGTCAATACTCATGGACCTAGACGCCCTATCGGGTATCATCGTCTACAAACACACAGGGCCGGGTGTCACAACTGTCACAGCTGCCTTAGACCGCATCACGATAGCACACCCGCTGACCGAGATATGCGACCTCGAGTATAGCGGTCACGTGACGTACGCGTCAGGTCGGAGCAGCGTTGAGGTCACTTGTAAGGTTGCGAGGGCACGAAAAGAGGGCGAGACAAGTACGCCCAAAGACGTTCTGTTGACGTGCACCTTCACAATGGTGGCGCTCAACCCGGAGACCAAGCGACCGACGCACATTCCTCAACTAATTTGCGAAACGGCCGAAGAAGAGAAGATATTCCAGACCGGCGAAGCAAAGGCGCTCGCAAAGAAGGAGATGCTAAAAACGTCGCTCCTCGAGACGGAACCGAATGATGCGGAATCGGCGCTGATCCACAAGATCTGGCTGCGGCAGGTCGCTTACCACAACCCTTCGAATTCGCTGCGCCAACCAAGTAACGCGATCGCCATGTCAAAGACAGTGCTGTCGACGGCAAGCATCATGCAGCCACAATATCGTAACCGGCACCAGACCATGATCTTCGGCGGGTTCCATCTGAAGCAAACCTTCGAGCTGGCCTTCTGCTGCGCAGCATCCTTCGCGCACGCCCGTCCTACTTTCATATCTGCGGACCCGTGCACGTTTCGCAACTCTGTGCCGGTGGGCAGTGTATTATACCTGAAAGCAACAATCGTTTATACAGATCCACCCTTATTGGAGGAGGATGGGAGCGAACCATCGCAACGAGACGCTGCAGCACCGCTGACACGCATCCACGTGCGTGTTGATAGCAAGGTGCGCGACGTCGAGCATGGGCACGCCAAGCCGACCGGACAGTTCAATTACACTTTCGCCGTGCCAAAGGATGTCCGCGTGCTGCCGCATAAGTACCAAGAGTACATGATGTACGTCGACGCACGGCGGCGTGTGCGGGCAGGCGACGCTCAGGATCGTCGCGACCACCTGGATGTTGATTCTCAGCGGCGGTTTCGCCAAACTGAAGATACGAACGTCACTGAGTGATTGATGAGGCCGAGAGATGTGGGTAAACAAAAAAGAAGGAAAAAAAAAACGATCTAGAAACACAACGGAGACGTGCCGGGTTCCGGTGAACCGATACTGGAAGTACTTGTCAAAACACATTTTCTCGAGTGAATCGCCTTTGCTATGACAGTGATACGCACAGTAAACCCTTCATTTCATCACAGTCATACGTCCGATTAAAATCAGAACAACAGGTGTTTCCCCTCATGTGCTGCCATGTCGTCACGCTATCTCTCCTACAACATCGATATCATTCCCGGGTCAACGAGCTAACTAATCACGCTTCAGGAGCTAATTTTGGCTTTAGACGATCTGGCTTGCTTTCGCGAAGGGAGGGTAGCTAGAAGAAAGTCACATGCGCTGCTATCACGTTTAACTCTCTTCCATTCATCCGCACTTTTCTAATATTACCACTCACTTAACTTCTCAAACCACGAGAATTAGGAAAGTTAATCACGAAAAAATGTCGCTTTAACTAAGGAATCACCAGATTGTTTAAGTTTATTAACAGAAGGTCAGCCTTGGAACCGTACTCGATGACCCAAAATCACATCAAAATCCCAACTAATATACACGCGAGACGATCCATCTACAACTACAAACACTGAGGAGCACTCACCACCTCAGCTTTGAGAGCATGAACACCCCATACAAAAAACTTGAAATACAAACACGCCCGAATAAGCAGGCAGTTGAGAACTGAAAGGGCCAACAACCTCTCATTCATATGTGAGGTCCTCAGGTTCTGGGCCAGCAGCTCGTACCATGTTAGTCAACTTCTCAGCGCCACCCTCCTGGAACTGCAAGTGCATAGCCGCCTCAGTCTTGGCAGTCTCCTTTCTCGACCGGGCGAACATCCCCGTTTCGTACTGCTGTAACATAACCGCCAGCGCGTCTCCATCCGTCTTTCCTGTCTCGACGCAGTTAATAATGCCCCGCGCTAGTTCCAGCGCGTCCATCAGGGCGACATTGACACCCACGCCCGCAAAGGGGGTCATGAGATGGGCGGCGTCACCCACGAGGGTGACACCAGGGCGTGATTCCCATTCAAGTCCGACGGGTAACATGTATAGGGGGCGCAGCACCGGCTGTCCAGTCATAGCAAGGACCATACGTTTGAATTCCGCATTCCAATCACCAAAGTACCTCTGCACGAACACCTCTCTTGTCCTTGCGTCAGCCCAGTCGACCTCGGCCCCTTCATCCTCTAGCCCTAACAGCGCCGCGGAACTAGGCGGGGTAGGAGTATTTGTCTTCACGCAAACATAACATCGAGCGCTCCCCTCGCGACCCTGCCCATTTCGCTGGAAGAGCAAGACGCGGTCCTTATCGAACAGGAAGCAATTTCCTAGCCCGACGAACTTAGACACATCAGGCGCGGCCTCGTCAACACCATGAAGCCATACGTCGAGCGCAGTGATACCGGAGTACATGGGCTGCTGCTCCGTGAGGAAGGTGCGGGTGTGCGACCAGGCGCCGTCGGCACCGATGACCAAGTCGTATGGCGCAGGATGAGAATCGTTATCGATCTCGAGCATCCACTTCTTGGAATCCGAGACGGGAGTAATGGAGATCACCTTACTGCCCCAGTATATCGTATTAGGAGGTAAGCTTGCGATCAGCAGATCTTTGAGAACCGGGCGGTCGATTTCAGGACGTCCCTTGACGAATTTGCCCTTGATCTCCGTTTCGAACTCCTCCCGAGACTCGCCGCTATTATCGAATAGTACCGTCCCGTCTTTTGTGAGGACTGCGAAGAATGTCAGTTTCAATTTCTAGTCTGCCAGTAATTCGAGAAGATTCTCAGACCGTCTCATACAGTATAGTGCTTGATTGTAATCACTCACTCTTAATAGTGTCACCTCCTTGCCTCATCAAGGCACGAAACTGGTCAAGCAATCCTGCAGCGTCGAGAGCCTGCTGTCCAGAGTACTCATGGATATCGAGGGTACCGCCCTGGGCGCGGACAATGGCGCTACTATCGCGTTCAAAGACAACACACGGAATGTCATTATGGTGCAGAATGCTAGCGAGCATCAGACCGGCAGGTCCGGCTCCGATAATAGCTATTCTGGGTTCGGTCACAGCCATGGTTTCTAAAGTGCGAACGATGTTGAAGTAGGTAAGGGAGAGAGATGCTTGGATTGATAGGTAAGAAGCTGGCGAGACGTCGCATTTTTATAGTCGAGACGGTAGTAGCTATCTAACCGCGAAAGCAAGATGGCTTATAAATCTCATCCATCTACCCTGACGAGACTAAGTGACCTACTACCCCGGATTCGATAAAACCACCTGTCATGTAGTCATTCTACAAGAGTCGAAAAGCTATACCTATTTTGGTGTAGTTTTCAAATAGATGCATCGCTCGTTTAGTATATCGTATTGCTACACCCTAAAGTCTTGAATAGATTAGCAACGAAGCTATCACGGAAGCAAATGTGGGCTCTTCCGAGGTTACTGGCCTCATAACGCCTTGAGGGGTGATCCCAATCACACAACGAGGCAGGCATATCGGATTTTTCATGAGTCCATATTATTGCGTAAGATTAGTATTATGATTCTTTTTGGCGATGTCGCACTAACGGGGAAATCGACGATGAGGACCGAGGAATCCGGATTGTCATAGCACGACTGGACTGGAATCGCCAGTCACGGCACTAGGGCGTCGGAGAAAGATCCGCTCGGGAAGGTAGAGGGTCGTCGAAGCACCGCCGAGTTCTCGGGTTGGACGTTGACTTGGATTTATATATTCCGGAGAAAGTAAACGGATAGTCGGATTTAGGTGTCCAAGAATCGGGGCTAAAAGGCTCGAACTCGGTCCCGGGTCGGAAGCATGGGCTAACTACTAAATACGTATCTGTGCCTTAACTAGGTAGTTAGTAAGAGCAACTACCTACTATAAGACGGGATTGGAACTAGTTACCTAGGTAGATAAAAATCGGTTCCAAGGCTTTTTTTCCTTTCTTCTTCTTGATTTTTGTTGCTTTCTCATGTTCAACTTCTAAAACTGATAGATGTTCAGTATATGCATAATTACCTAGATGAGTTAAAACACCCGATTAAGTGATATAATCGTTATATTCAGGTACTTACCTCCTACTTAGGTAGGTAAGTACCTACCAAGTACGTAATTGATATTATTACCTAACATTACCTAAGTAGGTAAGGTAGGTACCTTGTAAGTGGCATGCATAAAAGTGGATATCCCCTGCCTAGGCACTTGAATACCTACATGGTAAGTAATAATGGATCAACGTTTGAACCATTGAGCTAAGTATGTTGTGTCCCAAAGGACGGTAGGTGTATAATTAACATGGTCCATATATTACCCACTACCAGTACCTTGATATTTACATTCTCCACCTCTATAACTTCTTGCTTTCACTGAGCACGAAAAGAGCTTATCGTCCACGATGAGAGCAGCACGCTCGTTACACTCGACGCCGCTTCTGCGGTCGCATACGACAAGCCCGCGTGTCTCAATTGCAACGGCCCGCATACCATGTCTACAGAGGCACGCATGGCCGGCGCAGCGTCGGACGTTCCTACGCAACCAACAATCCTCGGGCCGTGCCGTCGAGAACATCAACGTCAACTGTATGAGGAACGAGTCGTACGAATACTACGTGCGACGACGCAGTTTCATGCTGTGCGGCGCCATCGCAAGCTCCATCGCCGCCTTCTACACTGCCTATCTTCTTTACGTCGCCGTTCGCAATCCCAAGAAGCTGGACTCGGGCCTGCCCGACAAGCTCGACCCTTTCACCACCGACGCGGGGTCCAAGCGCAAGACTGTTGTGCACGACGCCGACGGACGCGAGATCGTGCCCACCGGTAATAGTGTAGTTCCCGTGTTCCCTCGGCTGTTAGACCTCGCAATCGGGGCTGAGGAGGGCCAGGAGAAGGTCAACGGCGTCGAGTACACACTGGTCGGGCTAGGCGTGCGGACGGTCACGTTTATCGGCATCCAAGTCTACATGGTCGGATACTACATTGCCACACAAGACATCGCAGCGATACAAGCTCGGCTTGTCAAGGAAATCAATCCCATCGCCACGACGCTGGTGTCGACCGAGAAGGACACCCTGCGCCAGGCCCTTCTCCATCCCGAGCAGGGCGAGAAGCTCTGGAATTCCATCCTACGGGAAGTCCGTCCCCGGTCCGTGTTCAGGATCGTGCCGGTGCGGGACACCGACTTCCACCATCTCAGGGATGGCTTCGTCCGCGCCATCACCGCTCGCTCGCAGGGTGACAATGCCCAGTTTGGCGACGAGGCATTTGGCGTTGCGATGCGGGACTTCAAGTCGCTGTTCAACCGTGGAAAGGTGCCCAAGACCCGGGAGATGCTCCTATTCCGGGACGCTGCTGGAAGGCTGACAGTCACGTACGACGACGGAAAGACGGGCATGGGCTCGATTGGCAGAGTGGAGGATGAGAGGGTGTCGCGCCTGCTTTGGCTCAATTATCTGGCCGGTAAGCAGGTGGCTTCTGAGCCCGCCCGCACGAGTATCGTAGATGGCATCATGGAATTTGTAGAGAGACCGATTGGAACGGTGGCTGCCATGGTGATATAATTCGTGCCGACGCCATGTGACGCAGGGCTTTGCAAAAAAACAAAAAGGAAAAAGAGAAAGAAAAGAAAAAAAACCCTGGCGCATGTATAATTCGTGTACTGAATACCTCACTCATACCCGTCAAGTTCCACCTCAGAAAAATCGGCAAATACAGTGTTCCGGATGAATAAATATTCGGATGCGGGGATACTCTGCTTCGTGGGATTGCACCAACGAGCCACAGCCTATACACCTGATGACATACCAACTAATTCCCGAATTCGATATTCCAGTGCAGCAGTATTTATTGGCTAGACGAATAGCTAGATTTTCCTCGGTGCTTTCGGTCCCCCCATATTATGGGCTCCATCCCGGTGGAGATGAATTTGCGGCGTAATGCTTTATTCTCAAACGGTGCGTTCAACTCGGCGTAGGTTCAGCCTCTTTATCTCAACTACAGAGAGAAATGGTTAACTAACACGTTTGGATTCTTGGCTTGCATGAAACAGAAGACTCATGAAGACCGTGTTGAACCCAGCCCAGAATAGACACGAATTCACGAAGCCCCAACCGCAGATGTGGCCATTCGATAGAAAAAGAGACGAGATATTTCCGTGAGATACCCCGAGTAGAAGAGGTGAGGATGAAAATACTTATTACTTTATGCCGATGTCTAATGGCTACCTATGTATAGTTTGAAGGGAAAAGAAAGCGATTTACAAAAGAGTTGAAAAATATAAGCTACGCTAAAACAAACTACGGTGCGAAACCCTCCCTTGTCAAAATTCATTACCTCCGCATTTCCAGCTTGGCTCCCTTCTCGATGCTGGCTTCGTGAGACATCATACAATACTCACACCCAGCCCTCTTAACGACACCAGTCCACTTCAGCAACGGAACACGTGTGAGATCACCTCGTTCGCCCATCCTCCCTTTGAGGTGCGTCATTAGTTCGTCAACCGAAACGCGAACTTGCCCCGGATAGTGTGTGAAATTCGTCCCGGTATCCCCAACGTTCGCCACCACGATGGACTCAGAGAGCCAGCTCGCGACCTTTGCGGCAGGAATCATGTCCATGCTCCCGGCCCAGCCGGTTGCGTCGGGCATCGCCCTGGTCACGTCCACGTAGTGCGCGAACAGATCCAGGAGTTCCGTGGACGCAGGCTCGTTGGCCGTCGCGGGAGCAAATCGATAAATAGAGGAAGGAACTCCAAGGGCGGCACTGGAGCGCTCGAGAATCCGCTCGCTGGCCCATTTGGTCGCCGTGTATCCGCTGGTACCGTCGAGAGCCGGCGCGTTGTCGGCGGCCGAGACGCTGTCCATGCTGTCGTTGTCGCCAAAAACGGCTGCAGTCGACATGAAATGGATGGGGACCTTTCCTGCTGCAGCCAACTTGACTAGCTCCTTGGTCGGATGCACATTGCTGGGCCGCAGAACGTTGTAGTTGTCCCAGAAGGAGCGTGCAGCGCCCATATGTAGTATGACATCTACCTGGCGAGCCAGGTCGACAAAGTCCTCTGTACTGAGCCCCAACAGTGGCGCCGAGAGGTCGCCAGCGTGGCATCTTATCTTGGATGATGCATGATTTAGCTTAGCGGGATCTCGAACAGCGACGCAGTGGATTCTCTGAACGTCGGGCCGGGCTACCAGTTGTGGAATGACATATTTCGCTAGGAAACCTGTCCCTCCAGTGACAACGACCGTCTTACCGGTCTTCTTCTTCTCTTGAGCTAGACTGCGAGCCTTGGAAAGCTGCTTGAGGAACGAAGGGATGGCGGGAGGCGCAGTCTCAGCATCCCAGTCAATGGGAGCTACGCTCGCCGACTCGTCAATCTTGTGCGCCATTTCGCCGAGCGTATTGGCACTGAGGAGATCGTATAGGGGCAATGCAATATTGAACGTGATGCGGATTTGAGACTGAAGGCGGATGATCAGGAGCGAGTTGCCACCAACAAGGAAGAAGCTGGTCGAGGGTCCGATCTCAAGTCCGAGGTCCTTGTTGACTTGGCCCAGGACCTCACGCCAGACGCCGCGCAGCTGTAGCATCGTCTCCGTGAGCTCTACATCGTGTTGCGCTACCTGCGTTCTCTTGGGCAACGGCAACGCCTTGATCGCTCTCCTGTCAACCTTGGAGTGGTTCGAAAGAGGGAACTTCTCCAACGGAATCGCCGCCACGGGCACCATATACTGAGGCACATCCAGGTTGCTTAGCAGTCGCTCCAAGAAGGCCGTCGCATCCGTGATGCCGTGATTCGGCGCAAATACCACATGCGCGACCAGGAATTCGGGTTCGCCTTCGCGCAGCGTGACTACGGCCTCGTTGAGCGCTCCGCCGGCCGCCCTCACAATGTTACTCTCGATGTCGCTGAGCTCGATGCGCAGACCTCGTATCTTGACCTGCGAGTCGCCTGCGATACGGCTGTGGAACACCATGGCGCCGTCTGCGCGCAGGTGCCCGATATCACCCGTCCGGTACATGCGTGTCCAGCCATTGGCGACATCCTCGGGCGTAGCAAAGGGGTTGGGTACGAAAAGCCTGTCTGTCAGCTCTTGGTTCTTAAAGTAACCCAATGATACACCGGCGCCACCTAAGCAAATCTCGCCGGGGCTCCCGATGGGGACTGGTCTCAGCTGCTCGTCGACGATGTAGGTATCGTAGTTGGGCAGGGAGTAGCCGCACGGAATGCGACCCATACTCTCCAGCTCTTGCTTCTCGCGGTACGCAATCTCCATCTTGTGAGACGAGATCGAAATCTCCGTGGGGCCGTAGGAGTTGTAGAAGCGCAAGTTTGGCAGACCAAGCTTAGAAAACTCTTGAGTAACGGTGGTAGTCAGACTCTCGCCGCCACCGAAGGCAGAACGCCACTTTGATGCAAGGCGGAGTTCATCGCCCCCGTACTGCATCCAGAGTAAATACTCGGAGGGCGTTGCCTTGGTGTATGTGATGGACTGTTCGTGCATAATCTTGGTGATTTCAAGAGGGTTGCCGCGTGCACCCCACGGGACGATGTATACACTGCCACCGTTGGTGAGACCCGTATATATCCTATACCATCGCATGTTAGCATTTGTAGCTGTCGGTACCGAAGGTATGGATGGCACTTACTGATCCGAGGAATGATTAAACGTGAATGCACTCTGCTGCAGAGTACGCTCGGCACCTAATTTCCACATTTTCGTATAACCCTCGATCTCGTTCCGCAGGCCCGAATGTGTGACCGCGATACCTTTTGGTGTACCAGTGGAACCGCTAGTGTAAAGTATAGCAGCTGGCGAGGGTCCCTTTGCGTGGTTTGCAATGTGAGCTGACGGCTTGGAACCGACTGTAGTTACGTCGATGACATGGACGCCATGGACGCCAAGCTGCGGTACATCGTTCAAAGTTGTAGCGTCCACGAGAATAGCTGCCGGGTCACAGTCTTCTACAACTGACGCTAGACGGGGCAGAGGATTCCGGAGGTCCAGCGGTACATAGATAGCACCCACTCGCATAACAGCGAGCATGGAACATACCCAGTCTGAAGCTGCTCGTTGGAAGACAGGCACTCGAGAGCCACTGCCGACCCCCTTGTTTTCCAAGGCCTCGGCAATTGCTTCGATACGGTTTGTCATATCATTGTAGCTAAGTTCATTACCAAACCCATCCGTGAGGGCGACCTTGTCTCCATTCTCTCGGGCAACCTGGTCGATCCGATGGGGAAGTGTTGCAGGCCAGTCAGAGGACATACGGGGGCCACGGCCAACCTGGATGGCCTGGGTGTGCTGTTTTTTGCCATAGAGAGGAGTGTCCTTCAGGGAAATTGATGGATCGCTGGTCAAAGTTTCGAGTAAATGGGTAAAGGTCTCAGAAAATAGGACCGTCGCCGTCATATCGTAGAGACTCTTCTGGGCTCGAATCATAACAACAGTGTCCGCAGCGCTGTCCGTGACATCCAACGTGATGTCGTATGCACTCTGGCCGTGGTCGACGGTCTTGATTTCGAATTCAGTATTGCCAAATGCATGCTTGGTCGGGAAGCCCTGACGATAATCAAGGAATGCCTGGAAGAATGGACTATGTAACGAGGAACGAGCAACGTTCAGCTCGGCCAACAGAACATCAAAAGGTACCCGAGAATTCTCAAGCGCCGCATAGTGGACATTTCGAGCCTCGACCATGGCATCGGTAAAGCTTTGATTATCCTGACGGCGGAATCTCAGGGGCAGCAGGTTGAGGAAGAACCCAATAGTGCCTCGGAGATTGGGCTCGGAGCGACCGGCATCAGCGACGCCAACTGTGAGGTCTGGTGCGTCCATAAAGCTGAAGAGCATGGCTTTGAAGGCAGCTAGATAAAGATGAAATGATGAAGATCCGCTGGCCTTCGAAAAGGACTTGACTCGCGCTAACAAGGCGGGCTCTAGTCGGAACGCCACTTGATGGGTATCGTATACCTTCAACGACATTCTGGCGCTAACGCGAGCCATGGGTAGCAGTGGCAAGACAGATGGCGGGTCATTGGCAGGGAACATCTGCCGCCAGTAATTGAGCTGCTCATCCATCGCTCCACTCTCCAGAGCCTGACGCTGAGCCACGGAGAACTCTGGGTATTGACGTGGAGGTGCTCCAAAATGTTGGCCGTTGTAAGCCTTCTCCAGGTCGGAAAGGAAGACTTGCCAGCTGATGCCGTCCATGATGATGTGATGGTAATTCATAAGGAGGAAATGAACCGACGGCGAGAGAGTCAGGAGAACCAGTTTTAGCAAATCGCCGCTCTCCATGTCAAGCTCGTATGTTTTGATTATGGCATACTCGGTCTCGACATCGTCTTCGGATTGGATGGTCTTACACTCGAGTTGAAGCGGAGAACTGGGCATGACTTCCTGGCTCGCTCTCTCGGTCTGGTCTGCCACGAAACAGGTGCGCAACGACTCGTGCCTGGTGCAAACGAGACGTATGGCTCGTTTCAGGTCATTTACGCGAAGATCTCCCTCGATACGGTAGTAAGTGGCGACATTGTGTGTGCTTTGGTCGGCGAGCAGATGTTGAAGGAACCAGTATCGAGACTGTGCTAGGGAAATAGGAACGCTCTTTAGAATTTTTTTCGGTCGTCGGATTGGGGGGAGTGCTCCTGTTTTTGCATTAGTCCTCGGAGGGTCTGCGGCGGGAGCTCCGTCATCGCCCACCTCAGAACCTAGAGAAGACTGCACAGTCGACGCCTCGTTGGAAGTAGGAGACGAATCTCCGGTTGTCGAAATTGCCTGGGAAGTATCTTCACTTGATGGTGAATCATCGTCCGGCGGCGGCAGAGGTACTTTCAGCTCCAACTTGGGGGCGGGTTTCGGAGCTTTGGCCTTTTCCTTTGGCTGATCGATGCTAGCTAGGGCTGTTGACGGCAGGAGTTCCAGAGCTTTCTGGCAGAGCTCAGTGATTGAAGCTCCTCCAATGATCTTGAGCACTGGGATATCGACCTTCAGGTTCTTCAAGAACCAGGCTCGGACTTCAACCGCCACCAGGGAGTCGATTCCAAGTTCGTTGAGGGGCGCATCACGGTCACTTGCCTGATCACCAAGCTGCAACATGATACCTAACTTATCCGAGAAAGAATCTGGATGATTGTTAGCATAATCACTATGATTTCCAACAGGGGATTTTCATGAATCTTACCTGTTATTACTTCCAAGGCTTCTTTTTTGGAAGTAACCTGGGCGAGTTGCTGGCTCAAGGGAAGAGAGTTCTCCTTGCGTTGATCCCCAGAGCCAGACTGATTCTTAGGTTTCTCGATGATACAGTGTGAGAAAAGTGGATTGGTGAACCACGGCCCTTTAACGTCCTCGTCTTCGCGGAAGTGACGCACGCCCATCGTGACGACGGCCTCGGGGAGTGTGTCTTTGTCCTGAGGCTGCGGGAAACCGGCCCAGATGGTCTCTGCGAACGCATTGCGGAGATCCGCCTCACTTATGGGTTTGAGCCCAAGTCCGATCAACTGATCACGGACAACTTGGTCTGCTGACTCGACATAACCAAGACCTGCAACACGGCCGATATCGAAAGTAGAGCCCGCAAGGCCGCACCTGCGTCTCTTCCTGGCCAGGCCGTTCAAATAGCCACATCCGGCAGCGTACAAGGATTGGCCTGCGTTGCCACAAACCATCGATACCGAAGAGAACATGACGAAAAAGTCAAGGTTATCTTCGTTAAACGCATTCTCGAGGTTAATTGCTCCGTCGATTTTGGGTCCAATGATCTGCTGCATTTTGTCTGCCGACATTGAGGCAAAGAGCGCATCGTGGAGGACCATTGCTCCGTGCGCCACACCGGCGATTGGGGGACAAGATTCTTTGATGGTCTTTATCGCGCTGTTCACACTGTCGATGTTGGTGACATCCATGGGGAGTACTTTGACAGTAGTGCCTGATCCCTGGAAAGACTCGATCCATCTTTGGTCGACATTAGGACGCCGACTAGTCAAAACAACGCAGCCGGCGCCATTTGATGCCATCCATTCACAAAGCGATTGCCCGATCGAGCCACTCAGACCAACCAAGACATAGGTCTTCGCTGCTGAGAAGAAGCTCGAGACATCCAGAGCACGCACATTGGTCTTCACCAGCCCGTCCGAAGGCCAGTGAATAGCACTCGTTGCGTGGTACTGAGTCGAAGGCTCTTCGACCTGACCAAGTTGAATGATTAAATTTTGGAATTCCTCCGGACCAGTCGAGGTCGTAGTTGCCTTCGTCACCGCATCCTCAAGCCGATCTACCAAAAAATCTTGGTCATATGAAAGAGGCAGTGAAGACTGGGATTGGAGGAAAGTAGATGGATCAATTCGCTTGCACCTAACAGGCAAATCTTGACCTATACGAAGTCCCAGATGTCCCCCATATTGGTCAGAAGAAGGTCTAGCCGTCAAGTCGAGATAGTGTGAAGGCTTTGCATCGCGAAGTGCCTTCCGCAAAAAGTGTCGAGGTGTGTTATCATTAATCTTGAGCACCGCTGGGCTTAGCGCGTCAACAGCTTCTTCGGAGTCATATGTGATGCTGAGACGAATACTTGGGTCCGAAATACGCCGGGATAAGGCCGCAATCAATAGTCGGTCTTCCTTCGAACAGTGCAACAACAAGTGATCACCCAAAGATAGCTTCTCAGCCAGAGTTGCTGCAAGTAACTCGCTTACCACAAGAATCAAAAACTCTGCTGGTGAGTGAACCATGCTGCTGGAGTTGACAGTCATCTTCGCAACTGGTAATTGCTTATTAGTATTTGCGATCGACAGTAGCACAGTGAGATCCCCTGTAGAATCATCTGTTCTGCCAATAGCGACGAACAAGGAAGTGCTAGGAACGACCTGAAGTGCCATTGTGCTCGAGTAGTCAACTCTAAAAGGGCTTGCCTGGTCACCAAGAGCTGGTTGGTTGACTAGAGAGGCCGGGGAATCGCCGCTTGGTGCCGAGAACGAGACTCTGTCGCTGGACTCAATCACGGGTTTTGTGACCTTTCGTCTGACGGAGTTCAGTCTGGCATTCCGATTGCTATCGGCCACCATTCGAGGAATCTGGATATTTCCATCTTCGACGAAAACCTCGCGTTCCTTAGACCACAAAAGCGGCCGGGGTTCATGCTCCCACTCATCAAGGGCATAGAGCTGTAGCAGATGCTCTGCGATAGTTTTCGAGATGTTGTCCTGCCTTATGTCCGCGATGTCGAGGTTGTTCAAGCTGACATGCGGCGCCTCTGTGCGCAATGCACGGCAGAAAGCGATACTTGCCATGTGGTATGGCTCGTCTACCAAGGCACCCTGCGTGACCCATAGGATATTCTTGGCTAGCTCGGACATCCTCTTCACACACTCCATGCTGTCTTCTGTGATATCCTCGAAAATGGGCGAGTCAAGGTCCACGAGGTTGATGAACGTGCTCATTGGATTCAAATTGGACGCCTCTTCATCGGTTGGTAAACTATCAAGAATGATAACCTCGCCACAGAAGGGCTGTAGGTGTTCTTGCAACTCTTCGGCTACCCGCGCAAGCTCTAGCGAACTGTTTCCAAGAACAACAAGGCTCTCGATATAAATAGGGACCGAAGTAGACGGCGCGGACAACGGCCGGCGCAAAAATTGTACTCGGTCATCGACCGCTTGAGATACAATAACCGAAGCTGGCCAGGTAATGGGACTAACATCAATATTGATTGTGTCGATGCCTGAGAACCCCGTTTTGCGCAGTTGCGAGTGCCAAGCGCCGCGAGAAATGGTCGGCGATAACTTCCGGCCATCATCGACACCGAGCCACCAACCGGGAAGTACTCCGAAGATGGTGTTGGTGCGAATGACCTCGAGAGGCATGGTCAGTTCCAATATTAAGAGATAACCGCCAGGCTTCAAAAGCGCTCGCGTATGTGTCAATGTCGTTTCAAGTGATGCAGTCGCATGCAAACAATTCGAAGCGATGACGATGTCGTAAGAGTTGGGTTCAAATCCTTGGCCTTTTGGCGCTTTCTCCACGTCGAATGTTTTGAACTCCATCTTGTCACTGTAAGCCTCGAAAAGCTTTTCAGCAAGACCAAAGAAACCGACGCTCAAGTCAGTGTACGTGTAAGATGACATGGCGCCTTGGATGGTTTCGAGGACCGCCTTGGTGGCACCACCAGTTCCAGCACCTATAAGTACGTGTTAGAGCTTGCCACATATTTCTATGATATTTCAGAATCTTACCAATCTCGAGGATCTTCGCATGTGGGTAGCGATGGATGATTTGCTTCATCATGTTGGCCAAGAACTCATTGGCAACTTCCGCTCCTAAACTCTTCTTGTAATGCTGTTCGAGCATGTCGTCCTTGATCATGTGCTCTAAGATTGTCGTCTCGCCTCGCACAGAGGCCGGCAAGTTGTCACCTACAGCGAGGATAATCTTGACATTTCCATTCTCTCTGTATGGTTGGATCAGTTTCTCGATAAATTCGGGAGTATCCTTGGACCATTCCCTCTTGATATGTGGGTTTTTACCCTTAGAGACATTGAGGCGAACTGCGTTTTAGGTTAACATGAGCATTTAACGAAGAGGGATCGGTAGGAACAATGGCTAAGCAGCTAAATGGTAATAAGAGAACTTACCATGGTTTACCCAGTTGCGAAGATGCAGGAAATGCGGCGGGCCGTTCTTCCACTCTTCATCGGTAAGCTCGGCAGCCCACTTTGAAATGTAGAAGTAACAAAGCCTTTCGCAGACCATGCTCAAGTCGATTTCGTAGGATGAAGGCCGTCGACCATCCGAAGCAAGAGCTCCATCTGGCACGGCTGAAGCAAATTTCGTATGAGTGAACATGACACGGTCGTCCGACTCTGCCGCCGGAGCCAACGGCTTGATCACCAAGTCTTCTACCTGAACCATAGTGTGTTGGCCATCTTCGCTCATCAGCTCGATAAATCCAGAGAAAGCCTCCGAGTCTTCGAGGATTGAATGCACTGGGATGCACGATCCAGCAGGGAGCGGCGAAGCACACGTTGCTGCATTAACTCTAATCGTTCCAATTACCGTTGGAACGTGCAGAGCCCAAAGACGCTCATCCTATCCAGCATGTCAGAACTGGCAGTGTTTGATAAGAATGAAGATATAAATTGAAGAGGTGCAACTTACTGATGGCGATGTGTACGCAAGGATTGAGGCTTGGAACGCAACATCGAGGGTGCTGGGGTGAATGAGATATCTAGAAGGCTCGGAATCCGCATAATCATAAGCGGCGATCAGACCACTAGAGTGACCGAGTCGACGCTGTGTTGATGACAATGTTCTGAAAGGACCTGTGTAGCCGTACCCAAGCGTGGAGAGGTATTCGTAGAACTCGTCGCTGTCAACTGTACGCAAGTTAAAATCTTCCACAGGTGTAGAAGAGAGTGCGTCAACATCTGGCTCCCCGAATACTATCTTCACGGTGCCTATAGCGTTGATCGTCATCTCTTGCTTCGATCCGGTGACGGTGACGGGTAGTGCGTAACAACGGAAGTCAGCAGTTGCTGTATCATCTTGGTGGAATTGAATCTTTGTCAATGTGACAAGAGTTTCAACGCTAGCATTGTCGGCATCTTCGATGACGGTTGCTCGAGGAATGGACAAGTCATAGAGTTCATATGTCTTGACAATCTTCTCAGCCGCAAGAATCTTGGACGACTCAAGTGCCATAGCGACATATCCAGCGGCGGGGAAAATCATCTGGCCTTGGATTTGATGCCCGGCGAGCCACGGCATTTCTGATACCTTGAGTATGTTCGACCAACGCATGTCTTGTGGGGTGGAGTCAGGTGATAAACTGCCCAGGATTTCATGCTTTGGCTCTGAGCGGGCACGAATCCTCCTGGATCGACGTGATTCGGCCCAATAGGATTTATCATGGTTCCATTGGTAAAGGGGTAATCCCGTCACCAATCGCGGCTGAGCTGATTTCGAACCTGCCGCCGCAGCCTTTGCGTAAGACTGAAAATCGACACCTGCGGCCCCGAGTTGCGTCCAGACAAAGCCAAGGCCGTCTGCAAATGACTCGACGTCATTTTTACCACGGACCAGGACGCCACTGTAAGAGAGAGGAGTGGATCGGTCATCGCCAACATTCTGTGCCACGGGGCCCTTGAGTGCGGGATGTGGACCAACCTCGAGACCGAGATTGATTTGGTCGTCTGAAGTGAGCGCGTTTCTCACAGCCTCTGCGAACAAGACTGATTTGGTCATGTTGTCCCTCCAGTACTCGTCTTGAATCTCTTCGACGGGAGCAACCGGCTCATCACTGCCACTCACGCTGGAGTACCAAACGCAAGAGCTATTTCGATTTTTCTTGACTCGGACACCGCAGGCTCTCAAAGCCCGGACATAATCGTCACCACATGGTAGCATATGATGGGAATGGTAGGCTTGGTCCACTTGAAGTAACCTGGCGAACTTCTTCTCCTCGTCGAAGATCTTCTTGGCATGAATGATCGCATCGGCGTCACCTGACAAAGTCACACTTGCTGGAGAGTTGTGAGCAGCGACAGCAAGGCGTCCTTTGAAGGTCCGTAGGTTGACGAGCTCATGGGCGTCCTCCCAAGAAGTCCCTGCCGCAAGCATAGCACCCTTCTGACCGCTACCGCCATCTGCCAAGGATGTGTACAGTCCTCTGTAGTAGGCCACGCGGATAGCGTCTTCGCCTGAAAGGAAATCCGCCGCATACTGCGAAACTGTAACATCAGCATTATTGTACCATTATATATCGCCGTGATATTTATGGTCATCTTGGGGTAGGTAATCAGGTGGGTGGAGATAAGAGGTATACGCACGGCTGCCGCAATTTCACCAGACGAGTGGCCTACAACGGTGGTGAAGTTGATTCCAGCGGTACGGAGAAGATCCACCAGAGCAACTTGAACTGCGGTACAAAGAGGCTGTGAGAACGCGGCCTCAGAAAGGCGTGAAGTCTCTTTCCCAGCAAGGATTTGTTCCGTGAGGCTCCATTCTGGTCGATCAGTAGCAGGCAAAGAGGCCAAAGAGTTTTCGAGGTCCAGAATTCTCTGGCGCACGAACTCAGAGGAGCGAATCAGATCTGCTCCCATAGATGCCCACTGCGCACCTTGACCTGTAAGTTCGACCACGATTAGTGCTGTTCGTTCCAGGAAATTTAAACATCGGTCCTAGCATGTGGTTCCAGCTGTACAAATTACTCCTTGTTCAGGAAAAGGAAAGGAAATGCACAAAAAGTCCACGCACCAGTAAAAACCCCCAGTATCCGAGGCGAAGCGGTAGTCTGCCTGGAGCTTGCACGGACTCCTAGAGTAGTGCCCGGTTTCGCCTTGAGCGTTTCTAGCTTCTCATCAATTTTTGTTATCAGCTGCCCAATCGTAAGCGCGGAGAAGGCAATCTTGAGTGGGAAATGACTTCTTCGCGCTTGCAACGTCCAGGCTAGATCGCAAGGGTCGATGTTACTATGGATTTTGAGATGATCCGAGTAGGCCCTCAATTGCGCAACCAGAGAACCCTCAGACACAGCGGAAAATACGAATGGCGTGAAATTTACGACATCAGCAGAAGTAGGCGTTTCAGTGTCAGAGGTTCCGGAGTACTGTTCCAAGATTGCGTGTGCATTGCTGCCGCCGAAACCTACAACGTCGAAAGGGTCAATGACCGACATGCAGAATCGAGCACCGAAGGGCAACATACCAAAACTGTTGACACTGACCCGCCGGGGCACTCCATCAGGGATTTCAGGCCAAGGCATCAATTCCGTCGGTACCTTTAGGCTCTTGTAGAAGGGCTCGAGCTTCGGGTTCAGAGTCTTGAAGAGGAGATTTGGTGCGATAAATCCATTCTGGATACTAGCGGAGGCTTTGAGAAGGCCAGCAAGACCAGCGGCGCCCTCAAGATGACCTACGTGAGAGATATAGTCAGCTAATCTTGCCTAAAATAGATGGATCTCCGATGTCCTGTGGCGATGATTGTCGAGACCTTGGCTATAGCGCAGATGTAAATGAAGAGACTGGGAGCTATAATCACCTACCAATCACGGTCTTAATAGACCCTACATACAAAGGGGTTTCGGATGGAGGTATATGACGACCGAATGCTTCGTAAATAGCGCCAGCTTCTCTCGGGTCACCTGCTTGGGTTCCTGTACCATGGGCCTCAAAGTATTGAGGTCGATCACGTGGATTGTTGACTGGGTCCAGCCCAGCTCGCTTATAAGTGCTATCTATTAATGCAGATTGTGCTTCCGAACTTGGCATCGTGAGGCCGGGGGTTCGGCCATCTTGGTTTGTGCCAGTTTCGCGAATAATACTCTCAATGTGATCCCCATCTGCGATTGCGTCGCTGAGCCTCTTCATTATAATCGCAGCGGTGCCCTCACCACTGCGAGAAACCGAGTCAGTATAACACCAGGTCCTAGCGAAGGCTTTAAAAATGCACCTACCGAGCATAGCCGTCGGCATCTTTGTCCCACATGCGTGACCGGCCGGTCGGCGACAGCATTTGCAGCTTGCTTTCCGCAATAAACTGCTCTGGGTTAAGAATGACCTGAGTACCGCATGCTACGGCAACGCGCGATTCTCCTGCACGCAGGGAAGTCACTCCCTGGTGCACGGCAATCAAACTAGAGGAGCATGCTGTGTCAATAGTCATGCTGGGCCCCCTCCAGTCAAACACATAGGAGACGCGGTTGGAGATGATGGCCCGATTAGATCCCGTGGCCAAGTATTGAGGAATGGTGTCCAAGTCTCTGACACTCTGGTCCATCCAATCAACGCTCATTGTGCCAGTATAAACAGCTGTATCGGAGCCCCTGAGTCCTTCGATCGTGTGACCGCCGCTCTCCAAAGCTGGGAAGAACAATAAAATTCAGCTCAATTCCGTGACTGGTCGCAAAATTGAATTACCTTCGTAGACTGTTTCCAGGAGTAGCCGCTGTTGCGGATCGATCGAGTTTGCTTCCTTAGAATGGATATTGAAAAAGGCAGCATCAAACACGCGGATGTCTTCTTCCAACAGGTACGCATGTTTCACATTGGTGGTTCCATGATGGGCACCATTTGGGTGATAGAAGCCTTTGCCAAATCGATCTGATGGGATCTCGAAGCCGAGATCACGAGGATTTGAAAGGAGTGTCCATAATTTTGACGGCGAGCTTGCAGATCCGGGAAAACGACAAGCGCTTCCTACGATTGCAATAGGCTCTGACCTTTCGCTAGGTTGAGGCATTTTGGAAGCGATTGTTGAAAACAAGGTCGAGTCGGTAGGGCGGCTAGAACGGGAATGAATAAATGAATGAATGAATGTAAGTTGGACACAAGGAGGTGGTGATCTCCTGTTGTATTGAGGCGATGCGTACCAGTCTGATGGTTCCCTGTATGCGGCTACATACTAAGTAGGCTGGGTGGTATTGATGAATTCGGGATCCAACACGGCTTCACGTGGTTGTAAATTCGGGACCCAGCACGGCTGCACCCCGCCATGCGGGCCGGCGAGCCAATGTCCCCCCCGTTGTTGGTAGCCGAATCCTCAAATCCTCGAACAACGAATCGCATTTCCTCAGATGATGGTAGAGAGTGTTCCAAGGTCAGATATTAGGTCATTATGTCTTCGGGCACCGAAATACCGTGCTTAATCAGCTCTTCAAAAACTCTTATAGTCATAGAACCGTACTGCCCATAGCTCATGGCCGATCTACACTGTTCTGTGTTTTTCATTCTGGTTCTATTATCTTGCAATAAGCTATACAGATAGCTTATTGCAAACACTCACCAATATGGCTGCTCAGTTCCCACTGGTTGACATCAGTGGATATCTCAATCCGACTTCACCTGAAGATAAGGCCAAAGTCATTGCACAGGTTCGAGATGCATTCAAGACAGTCGGCTTCTTCCAGTGCACCGGTCATGGCATCCCCGTAAGCCTGCAACGTACCATGTTCAAGGCTCTCGAACTATTCTATAGCCAGCCCAAAGAAAAGAAGATGGAAATATCTGTTTTCAAAAGTCGCTGCCGTCGTGGATATGAAGCTTCCGGTGTCCATAGCCGAGACGGTAAAGCTATGCCGGACGCAAAAGAGGTAAGTCCCAGGAGACACGTTGGCGGCCGTGCAATGAGTAGTTAATTGACTATATCAGTCCTACTACTTCTGTGAAGACGACCCCGAGATCGAGATGGGTGGGATTTATGGGCCAAATCAGTGGCCGTCTATCCCCGAAGATGAGTTCCGGAAGCCAATCTGGGAGTATTACGAAAAGACGGCTGCTATGGGGAAGCTGCTTTGGGAAATGTTGATTCAGGGCCTCGATCGCTCTACAAACACAATGGAGCGTTTTTCGAGACGACCCTTGATAGGCATGAACCTCCTCCGTTATCCTTCTCCGGAAGACACTGCAGAGGGTCAGTTCGGTCTCGGCGCGCACAATGACTGGGGTGGTATCACGGTCTTGCTCCAGGAACCTGGCAAAGAGGCTCTCGAAATTTGGCTGGAGGATGATAAGGAATGGGTAAGCGTTCCTGCCGTGGAGGACAGGTTTGTTATAAACTGCGGAGACATGCTTTCTGGATGGTCTGGAGGCGTGTACAAGGCCGTGCATCACCGCGTTGTCAACAAAGCCCCGGTGGAGAGGTACTCAGCCGTCACAGCCTGGCATGGCGACATCTTTGCCACCAATCCGTTCGAAGAACCTGGCAAAAGCAAGGAAACTGTTGGCCATCTCTTTGTCAAGCGGTTCCAAAAGCAAATGAAGCCCAGCAAGGAACTCTTGGCGGCTATTGGAGTAGAGGCTTAGGCCATCATTCCAACAAGGCTTGTAGACTTTTAACCGCGCACTCATAGTTAGCGGCAGTGCGGAAATGTAGCTTTCCTATGACACAGAACCTGTGGTGCGGGGCGCTAATTTCTTTTGATTTTCTTAAGCGGGCGCGCTCAACGAGCAATATCTCGATCTCTTCAACATACTTCAATATGCAGCACGTTGCATTTAACCAGTGTTTTCCCATGCATTCATCAAGTTCTCATATAGGCAAATATTATTGCCTGATACCATTGACTTGTAACTCACGCGCTCATATTATCGTGCAGGTGCTGTGTGTTTCTTGAACCCGTTTCATCGATGGAAGACTTTTCGCTCTCATAAAGTCTACTTTGAGCACAAGCAAAAACAGTTTTGAGATTTCCCGATAAAGATGCATTTGTCTTGCACGGTTAAATACATCTATATTGCTCAGAAGTGTGAAATACTCTTATTTCAATAGTTTCATATTGACACTGCTTTCAACCTGTGCTAACGGCAATTGACCCTACCAGCCTACATAGATAAGTCTGTCATGTATATGTGTGTCATTTACGGTATCAGGTGTTATATCGCATTAAGAAGGGTCTTGGCAAGTACTGAAACAAGGCTTTTCATCGAAATGTATAAATATCATGAGAGGACTTGAGAGAATTATCTTAGGTGATGACTACCTATATTGATCTCTAGGGAGGCGTAACCTCTGCGGGGTTAGGCTCTCTTTTTTGACTTTTTTCCATGTAGCTCGATTGATTACTCGTCCATTCCAAGCATATGAAAATAAGTGCGCTTTACCTATCTCCTGTAGTCCTGATGTAACGATCCGAAAAAGGTACACCTATGTAGAGGTGCTACGGGGTTTGTGCCCTGGAAATTAGATCAGTCAATGTATGGGGGGTTGGAAAAGTATTTAATTTCATTGGTTCCTAAAAATGGCTTGGAATCTCCTGGCCTTTATGCACAGCTTTGGCCCCCAATAGGTACGTGGCTCCGTTCCAACTGTTGGGCGTGGAATGTGTTTCCTATAACCATTGTCTCAGGCACTCTTCTAATAGTTAAGCGTCCCTAGTCAAGCGTCTTACAGCGGTTGAGTCGCGCGTCGACTTAGAGATTCAATGGGTCCCTGACTGGCATGACCTTCCGCGAGACCCGTCGGGCTGATTTCGTAGTACTCGAGTCTATAAGTTAATACCTACCATGAACATTTGGGCCCCGAAGTCGGGCTATTGGGGCACCGAAGCCGAAACACACAGGCCCCAAGGCTGACTTGATCAAACCAACTGTCCACGACAGTCCTAACTATATTCAGTTAAGTTAAATACTCTTCGAGACGCCAAACATTACCCTTTCCTAGTAACCTTTAACAACTATACATTTTTGTTATTGAAAATAGTTGGTAAAATTATCAACCAGCAAAAACTTAGCTATTCTAGCGGGCGGGGCGCTTTATGGTTAGAGGGATCCGTTCCGTTCGCCACCCCGAAATACTAAGTCCCGGAAGTGTTACATCGGGCACCGGCGCACATGTTTTGCCGATGTCAGCCTATAGTATGAGCGGCGTGCGAGCATACGGGAGGGAATGGTGCATATATAGATCTCATTATGGTCAGAGGAGTACCACCATCCTACTTCCACAAGGATAACTAGGTACACGTTTCTCCAAGTATCTTCGATTATGGCTACTGTTTCTACTCAACTTGCCCCGGGCCTTCCCTCCGGCCTAGTCGGCTCAACCCAAACTCAGTCAAAACCAGAAAAGCACGATGTTGCTTGCGATATCATGTATTTTGCCCTTCAAGGCACCCCAGCCCCTTTTCATATGGGGTAAGTTTCTCTCAGCCGCAGCCGGTGGACATATGATTCTAAGAGCCCTAGTCGCCCAGGCACGGTCCTCGGACCCATGAAATCCTTGCCCGTTACTGTACATGATATTTCCGGAGAAGAGGGTAAATATCCCATTGACACTTGTGGCTTTCAATTTGTCAAGCACGAAAGCAAGGAGAAGGATTTCCTTGACGCCGAAAAGATCAAGGCGGAATACTACCCTGAAACCGAACAGCTTGTCAAGGATGTTACTGGGGCGTCGCGGACGTATGTGTTCAACCACGTAATCCGCCGTCAACCCAAGGAGGCCGCGGACGGAAGTGTGCCTGGGCGCGGCCCAACCTACAACGCTCACGTCGATCAGACTTACGACGACGCGCCAAACCGAGTCAAAAGGTACTTCCCCGATGAGGCGGAAGAGCTTCTAAAGAAGCGATATCAGATCATCAACGTAAGTATCAACATACACTACCGTTTACTAAAATTTTTCAAAAGAACATGATTGCTTACAATTAACAGGTGTGGCGCCCTATTAAGACCATCTTGAAGGATCCTTTTGCTGTCGTTGATGCGCGCACCGTGCCTGATGAGGATATTATTCCGGTAACAATGGTCTATCCTAATAACATCGTGGATGAGAAGGGTGCCTGCAGGCCAAATCCAGACCACGTGTGGTACTATAAATATGCCCAGCGCCCTGATGAGCCGTTATTGTTCAAGAACTTCGATTCAGCCACCGACGGCAAGGCAAGGAGAAACCCGCATTCTGCCTTCGTAGATCCAGCTCACGAGAATGACTATATGCGGGAGAGCATTGAGGTGCGAGTGTTGACCTTCTTTGATGAGTAGTTGGTTCGAAGAAAGGCCGCCTTTGTTGTAGCATTTGGTCGTTTATAGAAAAGACAACTTCCGGCTAAATATTGAATAGGGGTGCCAGGTTGAAAACTGCGTTATATTATCTCCTATTTCGAGGATAGAAGGCCACCAAATACAATCGTTTTAGCTGAATTTGAAGATCAATCCTTCTCAAGCTACTTGATGTCTTCTCCTTCAGCCTTACTTCATTCTCGGTTGAAGATAAAGAGATGTCTTGTTGTGATGAACATCCTGCTTTTCTCTCGTAATGGTTTCGCGAATCGCGTACTGAAATTCTGAGAAATTATAGGTCATGTCCACACTGAGCTGGCCATCGTAGACTGAAGGGACCCCGTTAAGGGGTGGTGTAATTAAAGTACTTCAACGCCTGAAGTCATCGTTTTGATACGTGTCGTTCAAAGATAGTCACGCCCTAGGGTCCACGACCAAAGCTCTCATCTTTATCACTATCAAGGGAGCAAGTGGGGGATTAAAGGTAAGCAAAAGTAGAACCGAAATTTGGGAGCTACCTGCTCTTGTTCACCAGGGAAGCAACTCAATAAAAGCAGGTTAGTCTTTGAACCTAGTGGCCATTTAGGTACACCATCCGCGCTCTACTTGTGTTCCATTCTTTGAATCTTTCCAGTGTCTTGCACCAGCGTTGAACCTTACATTATTCATAGCGATGTCGAGGCGACCGAAACGAGCCATGGTCGATTTCAGCGTACAGTGCAATAACTATACCGTTGGCACCGTCGAAGTCGACAGGCATCAATTATATCGTAGTGAATTGCTGAAACGGAGGTGCAGAGCAGAGACAATCATTGTTGCAACTTGGTAGTCTTTCCTGTTTTCTAAGAACATACCCCTCGCAAGGCAAGGAGGAAATTGCGTAACTTGTCACCCGACACAGCGGCCGGAGAACTGGGCATGTGTCGGAAACAGGCTTAGTCAACGCTGATCTGCCGGAACGGAGTAGTTAGTACTATTATGCTGGAAACAAGACATGCTCCTGGGGCCTGTGCCCGAAAGACACCGTTACGCGCCGCTCGCAACTCGCATAGTACAAACGAGGGAAATCATGAAATCGGATTGGGTTGAATCGGGAAAACTATTGAACATAACGGCGCTTCCAGGTTTCGGGCTTTTTCTCGGGCCGAATTCGGGGGCCGAAGTTGGTGGTGGTCAGATAAGCAAAAAGTGGTGGAGTGAAAAAACATGGCGAACTGGCAGGCTTACGGATAGAGGAGTATTGTGAGCCATTCATATAACCACTTCAAACCGATTTTCGGAGTATGTAAGAGTGCAGATCTGCTGCGAAGACCCGAAAACCACAAAGTTGATGTTTGGAGTAGGTCTGCTATTCCATTCTGTGTACATGATAATTGTTTCATTACGACCATATTTCGTTCACAGTATTCAACGGCTCCACGCGAGTATATTTGGCTAATTCATAATATATTCATAAGCAAAAAAGCGTGAATGGCCTTCGTAATGTTTGTATTTACAGGAGGTTGTTGTGTCTAAGTATCTATGTATTACCATGCTCCTCTCATACCTTGTAAGCTAACTTGAATCCTGACGGAGGTGCACTGCGCATGCTTGTAACGCCCTTAATAACGCCTTCCCAACCCCCTGGCATTGACTTTACGGGATGGGAATTAACAAGGCCACGGTCCAAAAGTGTCTGGAATACTTGGAACGCTTTGGTACCAAACGCCCGGTCTTCGAGATTGGCCGTGCGAGCATACACGCCATCCATAGCAATATCTTCTCCGAAAATCTGGGTCGCCATGAACCAAGAGGGTTGAATAGTCAAGCTGCGGGCCTTAACCACGGAGTCACGGAAGGGCTCCAGGGTCACGTAGCGGCCTCCAGCGCGGCCTATGGCATTGTAGCATAACTGTGTAGTTTCTGCTTCTGCGATGCAATCAAAAGCATACTCCAGCTCATTGCCTGTGTACGCGCGAATATCGGCTCCGCATGTCGGGCTACGATAATCAAAGACCTTTTCAGCTCCATACCTAAGACATAGGTCGAAATTACCAGGAGAGCTTGTTGCAATTGGGCGAAACCCAGCACTAGAAATTGGGAAATAATCGTTAGTATGTGGCAACGCGCAAGAGGAGGTTACGCAAAAAAATCTTACAGTTTCAGCAGTTGTAGAGTCCTAGTCCCTGTAGCTGTGCTGCCACCTGCGACCAGAACGAACTCTCGATCCTTCTCGTCTAGGTCGCCATCGGCCTTATTAAGTCGCTGCATACCTCCAGGGATTTTCAGCTCCTTATAAAGGCCAAAGGTCGAAGTTGCGATGCCGACACCTAGTGTAGCGGCCTCTTCGTCGCTCATGCTATCCGGAACCTTCACCATGGTGTGGGGTGTGACCTCGATGTAATCCGCAAAAGCACCCTTCTCTACTGCCAGCTTGTTTTCGCCCTGAACAAGCCCTGCGACACGATCGCCCACTGCGAATCGCCCTTCAGCAGCTGCTTTCTCCCCTAGTGCAACGATTGTGCCACAGAAATCTCCTCCATGCACAGCTCCGGGCGCCGCGCTATAATCTAATCCCTTTATGTCGTGAGGATTGAGAGCGACGGCTAGAACCTTCACAATTGCGGTGTCAGGTTCCAGCACGGGCATTGGGCGGTCATTTTGTATCGTTAATTTCCCTACATCTTCGCAGATGATGGCCCTGCGGCGCTTAGGAGTAAAAAAGGGTGATGGCAGTGAGCCCATGGAGTCGTTTTCTACTTTGCTTGTCGAAATGACAATTTTGGGTAGTCACGTATTGTTAACCAGCGAATCTCAGAACAGATCTTACATCGAAAATCGGAAAAACTTGATGAGTTCTCAGTATGTAATCGAACACTGTCATCTCCTGTGCGCTGGGATCGAATTTTAGCCCTTCTATAGTTTCAAGTAGCCCCAAAAATCACAGCGTGGCAGTTTTATTATCTTCAGGCACGTTTTCATCAGGTGGCCTTCTTCAGAATGCCCCTTACCGAGAAACCCGAGTTCGATACCGACTCTACGAAGCCAAAGGTATTCCGGTACCCGTAGTGGAGCCCGGTAAATTTCAAAGCGGATTGCCGGATGGATTCCGGTATACGTATTTGGCCACCGAAATAATGACGCTCGGGCGCCGCACTAAGAAGCCTTGGAGATCTCCATTGCATGACCGTACGTGGTATAGTCTCTAACCACCACTGAGGGACTTCACAGGAGGGTACTAGTAAGATCTATAATTATGAAGGATAAAGGTCAAAGCTCATCAAGCCGGGCCGATAGCTAGCAACGTCAGATCCGGGTTCGGATAAGCGAGCTTCTATTTGTTTGGAAAGGACTGGGAGGTGTCTCTTGGCAAACGACGCCTAATTGAATCGATATAGGTGGCAGGCGGTAATGTATGGGCAAAAGGGGCTGATACATTGCTGGCTAATGTTACGTTGGCGTTTTTGGGTATAGAAGATAGGTATGTCATCCCATCGCTAATGCTCATCACTAAATTCATATATCAAATAACCGAGTACTTCACGCTCGATAATGCGACAGAAGGATACTGCTGTTGAGAATCGCGACCGTGAGTTTAGCTTTAATCTAAAGGGACGCAGAATCCAGTACGCTCCTCACGCAATCGATCTTGCAGTACATTCAATGCTCTATGAAGTCAAGAGGGAAAATCTTGAAGAGATTATAGAGTGCTGGCGCCATTATCTAACTGAACAGGCGAAGAAATCAGATGACGCTATCAATAAGACAATAGAGAATGAATGCTATGACGATATCGAGTGGGCAATCAAGGCGCAAGGAGGCAGGCTCACACACCGCAATTATCACTCAATGTAACAAGGGCTTGCTATCAATGAACTGATGAGATTGATAGTCAAGTCTGGGGTTCATGATTTTCAACAACAATAGGTTGGACCAAATGTACTCTTTAATTAGTGAAACTTAAAGGGCTCTTATATATTTAATAAATGTATGCGTATATTAACAGCCAGAGAGCGAAACTAAAACATCGACCAGTGATGGAATGTTAATTTATGTATTGTATGCCCTTCCTTTTTCATAATCTTGGATCGACAGACTCGAAATAATTTCTAGTCGACGTGCGACTGCCTCAAGTCGAGTTCCTTTTTATGCATGTAACCATTTTATATACATATCAAATGAGTGAATGTTTCCATGAGCTGTCTAATATTTTATCGTAACCTTGCCTGTCCTTCTGTTGTAGCTACTGCTGTCGATGACACTAGTAAATACATGAATGAGTATCAAAGCATTAATCTGATAAAACTTGACAATGTCCTAAGTCACATCTATAAGGGTGTCTCATTAGCTCGCCGCGCCTCTTTTTCCCGAATCTCCTGCCGCCACTTCATTCCCTTTCGAACAACGATTACTAGACAAGGGGATAGCACGACATTAAGCACAGCTATGATCGCGAAAGCCGGTCCAGGACCGACAGCTGAAATCAAAGGCTGAATAGCAGCCGACGCCGCTGCGCCAAGCAAGAATTTGAGAATATTATTCGAGGCCGACGCAGCAGCGGCCTTTTCCGGCCTAATGTCGGTAATGAGTGCATTAAACACACTAGCAGAGCCGGAAAGCCCTAATCCTAAGAAGAATATAAGCACGATAGGGACAGCGACAGATGCCTGCTGCTCAATGGCCCGTCCCCACACGGCGACGACGACGATACTAAGGACGAAGGGCGGCAAGAGGATCTCAATGCGTGCTTTTTCGATCGGAAACTTGGCCAGGTCCATCTGGCGACTGCTATCAACGGTGATCCCGAGACGTCTCGCGTGTCTGTTAAAGTTCCAGTTCAACCCCTTGCCGACCAGGATCGCGGCGACAACAGAGCCGGCAGCTAAGGGCAGGTAGGTGAGGCCAATCTGGAACTCGTTGAGACCGTAGTACTTCGTGAATAGGGTCGGACTGGCTGTGCCCACAGCGTAGATACCTGCAAAGAGCAAGCCGCCATAGCTGGAGAGCAGGAAAATCTCTTTCTCGAAAAGCAGAACGAGGGCGCTAAGGGACTTAGCCCAAGCGAAATGGACTTTTAGTTTTGCTTCAGCGGGCGGTGTCGGAGGTAATGCTGCGTCTACCTGTTGCTTCTTAACCCTGCGGCGGACGTAAAGCCATTGTAAAAAGGTCCGATTAGCCGGCGTTGGCAAGATAGACCCGTTTCCAACGATGTAGCGACACGTTTCCGGGAAAAAGAGGAACAAAACTGCAAGGTCGATAGCGCCTGTAATAGCAAGAAACCAGAAGATGCTCCGCCAGCCAAGGTATGTGGCGATAGCACCGCCGATAACAGGCCCCAAACTTGGGCCTAAAATGGTTGGGAGAGCTACTAATGCAGCATACTGGCCCCTTTCTGCACTTGTGCTAACATCCGCGACGACGCCCTGGCACAGCGCTTGAGTGGACGAGATAACGATTGATTGTACCGAACGCAGAACTATTAGGCTTGGATAAGTATCGGTTAACGCTAGGGCAATGCTAACAGCGATATATAAAATGAAGCAGATAATATAAACAGGCCGTCTCCCCATAATATCGGCATAGCCAGTAACAAAGATAGGCGCGATGCTCTGAAAGATCATATACGCGGTAACGGTAAGATTAATCTGCTGGACCGAGGTTTGCAGGTCGTGGGCCGCAGCATCTATAGAGGGCAGGTAGATTTGAGCCGACCAGGCGGCGAAGAGAACGCCGAATGCGGCACTAATAACAATGAGTCTTTTCTCCCATGTCGTGTAGACAGAATGTCGCTGCAGTGTCTCGGTCAACTCTGATTGTGATGTCTCTATCGCGGGATCGCTGCCGTCGACGTCGGTGACAACAGTGTTGATATCACTTTGCCATTGCGACGCCACTTCATGGCTTGCCACTAAAGAGGACGGCGCCTTCTCGAGGTGGACAAGCACGGGCACTGGCTCCATTTGGGGTATTTGTGACACAACTCAAGGACGTTTGCAGGGTTGTTGGAGGCCTCGTTTGAATTGCTTCACATACGCCAAAGACTGAGAAATCATCCGGTAACGGAGTTGTACTATTTTCTCATCAATGAAACAAAGGGATTACAGAACTAAATGCCCCTCCACAACTGTCTTGTTGCACCGTCCTTAGAGTAAGTGTATGCACTTCACTAAAGCTACGGTGGAGTCTGGATCGTTCACTCGGGCCCCGGAGTATCTTTTCGGAATATATAGTCGAGTCTCCGATAAGCTTTTGATGATATATAGAATCTTCAAATTTTATTTGATTTGTTTCGGAATCAGCATTCTAACGACCGGATCTTTAATCATTAGGACAGCTCCCCAACCGAAAGTATCAACGCTGTAGCCTCTTTATCAAAGGCTACGTATTAAATACTACATAGGCAGAACTTGATGTAGATATGATGGGAGACCAATCATATCCTTAGCAAACGCTGACGGACAAAAAATAAGTGGTTACAGGCTGGAGGAAGGCATTTCCTTCAATAAGGGAATAGATCTCCAGGTATCGAAGGAAGGTGGTGGTTCAATAGAGCAAGGCAATGGTGAAGGCGGTAATCGTCCAAGATGGGTATTTGAACGCGTGCGCCGTTATGGCATATGCGGCGACCCTGGCCATAATGCGCGTAACTATAGAGTAGATGTAGAGACTTCTAATGAGGAAAGTTTGTGTTAACTTGAATTAGTTTATTGTTTCAGATCCGACTGAAAGAGGTTCGAGATTCTTATCACATAGTGATGAAACTCGTTACGTTATTTAAAATAGTATAACAGTTCACGGCTCAAACCTAAGACGATACTTCTTTTTAGTACTCTCAAGCGAGTCCTGTGATAATGTCTCTGTATTATTACGGAAATAATAAGTTTCAACATAAGATTTGTCCTTGCCATCTAGGGACCTACGCAGTCAAACTGGGCAATCTACTCGCCAACTATAAACTGCATATTAATAATAACTGCTTCATCCTCTGGTAGCTTTTTACGCCCTCTTCAAGGCAAATGAGAACTAGCAGGATCTAGCGTAAAAATCGTCTGTTTTGCCCGTCGGAGAAATCAAGGTGCCAACGGCCCATTAAGCACAGGTGCAATTGGACGTACTTACCTATTGGTCCACATACTAGGTATACATATACCTAGCCTTGACATCCATAAGCATGATTGCTTCTTGGCTTAATCTGACATCATCAGTTGGTGCCGAGATTGCCGGATAACGGGCGCTAAAACGAACGTGCAGCCTCTAGCAACCGCTCCGACAAGGTCGGCCGATTGGCTAGAGAAATGCACGGCTTACTTTCGGGTTCGGGCTATCCCGGATATAGCATGGACGGGTACCGACTGTACGGGCCGAACAGGCACCTTTTCTTTAGTGGTCCCACTCATTGTACCTAGTTTTATATCTGATGTCGCTGTGCCAATAATATCTATTGGTTTTTCTGAATTGTCACTGGCTCTTAGTCTTATCGTCCTTTATGTTTGTATTTGGATGCTGATACCTATATGTGACACCAGGGTTATATTAAATCCCCGGAGCGATAAGAGACAGGGAGAATAAATTGTCTAGCTAGTGCGAGACATGATAAACCATTCCTTAAAGGCCAATTGTAGGGCAAATGCAGCCTTTAAACCGGGTCATACCACCCCACAGGCGTGATGTGCATGAATCCTTTAAATAGTTCCTGGTGCTGAATTAATCCCTGGTGACCGAGGTATGATGGATATCATAAAAAGATTCACCGAGTCAGCAAAATGATTAGAAACCCCATGGGGTAGGTAACGTAAGCAGCCGTGATATTTCCTACCTCGGGAATACCCGTTATCGCTTAACTATATTACGTTAAAGCGGGACAGTCGCTTTATAACCTTAAATGTCATCATCTTAATAGTAACGTAAATAATAGCGTGCAATTTTTAACCACATAAAGACTCTGACTAGATGTACTATACTTTAGTTACCTAAGTAGCTTTAACTCATTAAGACCCGGCGTAGCTATAATAGCACGAAGGATTATACGAAGCATAATACTTTATCCCTATTGTAGGCTAGCTATGATATGACCATGGCCCTTTACGGAGCCGCAGAGTGATGAAAACCGTCTATCTCCGGGGCGGCGACCACGGCTCACGGCCAGTTTTCCTTTACTTATCATATAGCATGTAGTCACGTCCCCAGAATGGAGGGGGGACCACCCACAAGACCACTGTGACAGTCGTTGACTGGAATTGCCCAACGCTAGGCGGCACCGTAGTTGCAGCCAGGCATTCCCTCATACTTTGTAAGAGGTTCTAAAAAGGTATTTATATTTCATCAACCCTTTCTTATCAGTAAAATAATGATAATGATAATAATTAAAATAGAAAATTGCACATAAAAGAACTTTAAAGAATATTTAAATCTAGTAATACTAATTCATTATAATAAAATAATAATGAACATAAAAGAAATAAAATATAAATAAAATATAAACAACTGTTAATTTATGTATACTATATCTTTTCTTTGTTTATAACAATAAACAAGATGTATAAACACATATTTGATCCTGTTAAGCTACAAACCAATGAACTTAATGCCAATATCGTCGAGTCGGAAAGCTTATGCAGGTAACTGTATTATATTCAAAATGAGTGTGTTTTCTTGGTTTAATCGTCACAATGGGCTTCCTTCCTTATTGGTTCGTAACACCCGGTTCTTCACCTTCTCCTCAAGGGTTTTCAAGCGGCTTTGTCCCTCTTGAGAGCAATTGTCCCTGTGTAGTCCCGCACTCGTCGAAATGAACAGCACTTTCTGCATTATTTTGGTTACCGGCCGCAGCACCTCTAGTATAATCTGCGACCGGAAACGTTCCTGATCCTTGAAGCCCATACCAAATCCGCTCAAGTTGACTTCATGAAAGCCAGGTTCCATCAGTTCCATAGAAAGAGACCTTTGGGTATCGGCGGTATCGGCGAGGAAATCGGCACAGCCGGCCTCTAATATCTCCACAAGTTGGTACATTATAATGTCGAAGAGAGCCAGACATTTAGTGTTGTAACACTCGAACTGTCCGTTAACAAGAGGGTCAAGTTTTCTGGTTACCCCTTTAACAATGCCAAGTATAAGATCCAGCACTTTCAGCTTGTCGACTTGATACTTCTCTAAGCTGAAAATTATTTGGGAGCAAGCAATAACACATTGATTATTACGCTGGCTGTCCGCAGCCGTCATCTGGGGTGGCGTGGTGGTGGAGGAGTGCCGTAATGAAAATTGACTGTTATGCGTACGGTGAGGTTGATAACCGGTCTCGATCCCAGTGGGGTTCAAATTACTCGCAGCATGTGAGAGGGAAGGGTGCGTCGACCCATTGGGGCAACCTTGACTGATTTGTGAGAGCTGCTGCCGCCGAGAGGGCTCGGGCGGCGTATCCCGTAGAGCACTGAATATATCATCTGCATATCTTTCATCCAAGCTATAGGCATCATCCAAGTCCCCATTCGACACGGTAGACCAGCCAAGCAGGGTATCATCGAACAGCCCTATATGTTCTGTGTCAGGCATCAGAGAACCTGGGGTGCTCGAAGAGGTACAATCCAGTTCAACAGCTTCTCCGGTTAGATTATCTGGCGTATAGGGAGAAAGCGGTGTTGGCCCTGCATTGGCGATCTCTGCAATGACTGCGCCTCCTGTGTTCCCCATCGCTCTTACATCTGGGTATGCTAGCGTTCTCTTCCCTCGCATGCCCGGAACTCGACCAACTCTCGACTCGGCGAAAACGCATTTAATACCTCGATTCTCGCAGCGACTACAACCGGTCTTTTCACCGTCGCATTTAACCTAATGGGATATATTAGTGGTTACACTCTCTTATAACAAGCCACTTTAGACAAATCACCTTGCTGGTGGCGCATTGGTTACAGGCCGCTCTTAACTTTCCTGGTTTTGCTCTGATCATTGCTGTATCAAAGGAGACCTATGGCCTACCAAGACAAGTAGAAAAATATACAATGTAGAAGATATGATTGATTCGGGACTTTAGGATACTATCGATTATAGTCTCGCCGCATGAGCTGTGCCGTGCCGTATGGGGTTTCACCGTACGATGCCGAATATTACTGGCTTCGCAAATACAAGAAAGATAGGACTTACAGCTTGGATGGATTCTATTCCTACACCGGGACGTCAAATGCATGTCAGCATTAAGCTGACCACTCCCCCTGCCGCCGCCTTATCATGTCTTCGTACGATTTGCAGAAGCGTGCGCACGCCGTTTTCAGAGATACAAAACTGGGCCCTTCTGTCTCTGGATTTGCGGATAAATGGGCCATCTGGAGCACTCCGACGCATTTACTCGACTCTTCTAGTGACATAGTCAGCTTACCTATGTTGCATTTGAAGAGTACACAGATGCGAGCGTATCAGTCACGTGTAGGATGATCACCTGATTGAGCTTATTATAGATATATTGTGGAGATATTGAAAATCTGTATGAGGGATAAATGCACAAGCAAAGAGATAGAACCATGGAACATAACAGAGCACTTCAATATTGGTTGACAAGCTTGAAATGCAACAACCTGCTGCCTTCAATTTGTCTCCTTTCGAGTCGGAACGACTTCAAGCCGACATCGTAGGTACGATCGCGGGTTACCACCGCCTATTAGAGATCCGGTAGAAAGTTTGGCGCAAATAGTGTCACTCTCGTCGCAAGAAATTGCCTCCCGTTTTTGGCTGGCGGCTGGCTTGCACTGGTTATCTCCGAAACAGAAGCATGCGCAGGCGATTCGTCCGGAATTGACAGGTGGTGGTACTGGTGGTTTTGTGACATTAATCGCTTACGAAGGACGGTGCCTATATGGGTACCCCTCACAATGATTGCATGTTACATGTAATTATAGTTATTACCTTTACAACATCAATATCCATATTACAATACAACACTTATATAAAATAGAAATGTACTTAATGTCTCCACCATGTTTCTGATCAGTCATGTACAACTCACCTACACCCCCCTGGGCAGACCCTGGGTAGGCCTGGAACGGCCGAGGCCAAAACGGAGCAATGGGCGGCTAATGGCCAGAACCCACCCGTGCGGCGCCGCACGTTATTTAGCAGAGACGCTCGCACGTAAACATTGAGAAAATCGTATCTGAAACACATATTGCACCTATTAATCATATTAACCCACAACCACGTAAAAGCGTCAAATAAACGAGTTTATTTTATTAAAAGCTAACTACCTAAACCATCGAGATCATGTTGCTTCACGGGTCAAATTACCCGTCAAGATCGTGTTATCGCTCTTGCTTAAGCTGCTTAATTACGCCTCGCATAGATTTGGTAAGATAACCATGGAGACTTCAGATGAGGGCTAAAGCATAGCCGCCTCCTAATTAACAGAGTGTTCGCTCAGTTTTCTCATCATTATAGAACTAATTATATATTACAATATGAAACAGTATAGTGAAATGGCTACGAGTGACTGCAAACCTCGTAAACCCCAGTCAGGGAGGAAATCTAAATATTACACATCCCAGACTGGTAGAATCAACGGGGACTCACGCGATCGCGCAAAATAGTAAATAATTAAGTATTTTTTAAGAAGATCAAGTGCTGAGGTCTAAAAACTAAGATGTGTGTGGCTAAGTCTGTACAATATTGACCCCGGTATTCACTAACCCCTCATGTGGAATTTGACCCCTGGCAAGTGACTTATGTAAGCAAACCACTTACTCTGCTTCAATAAGTATTACGAAGAAACGCTACGGAATATCCTCCGGAAGCCATGGGGATAGGGCACGGGCCAAAGGTCTGCACGTATATATGCTAGCTAGGAAATCTCTGCCATGGAGACAGAACTTCTTCTCCTTGAACAATAACAATAATTCAATCCTGGTGCCACCAGCGTTATAAACTGTGACAAAGATGCTATTAGTTAAATCCTGTACTGCGCTTGAATCATCCAGCTTCCATCATCTACCAAGGAGGTTACCCTTTTGACCTGCTGTTACGATTTTAGTACACGTCACTACTGTTAGGGAGCTGGTAAATCCGGTGGTTGGGTACAACGTCCTACGCACATCCAGCTATAACAAGAAGTACCACCGCACTGAAGCGGTCTCGGGTGACTGTAGTACCCGCAAACCCCAATCTAGGAGGAAATCTGAATATTACGCATCCCAGACTGGTAAAATCAATCAAAATCAATGAGGACTCGTGTGATCACGTAAAGCAGTAAATGATTAAGCAATCGTAAGGGAAATCAACGAAAAAGTTAATTGAAAAACTAAGTGCTGAAGCCCAAAAAACTAAGAAGTGTGTAGCTAAGTAAGTACAATATTGATCACAAAGATCCCCTTATTCACTAGCCTATCACGTTAAATCTTGAGCCCTTGGCGGTGATTTACGTAAGCAAACCACTTACACTGCTTCAGCACTCCACTGTTCTTAGACTTACCTTTAATGCTTAAACAATTTACGAATACGCACCATATTGCCGTCCGAGGTAGCGGCTTCGGTATGTTACTTAATGACTACACTCGTCTCTTCACCTAGTTTTTCACATAAATCCCAATGCGAACTAAACTGTACAGGTTCAGGCCATTCCGGAGACCACGACTGGCAATCATTTTTAGCTTAATGTCACAGAGGATGACGAAATTAGCCTAGTATTTTGAAATAGCTATATAAATGTGCCAGTATAAGTCAGAAGCTTCTCAAATAATAGAGTCTCAAAAGATGGCGCGGTGCGAGCAGGAAACCGAGTTGGTTTATGATGAACTACTGTAGTGCGAACGGGACCGTATAGGAGAGGAGAAACGGGTAAGAGTAACTTAGCCAGTGTCAAAATGAGAATAGAAAGGGGGTGCAGCAAGCTTTTGGTTATCTTAATTATACTGTCTTACTACTCGTACTCTCGCCGCAAAATCTTGTATCTTCTTCCCTAGAACTTCCGTTTTGAACACTAGGTTTCAGCCTTGACAGCTCCATCTAACTAAAGCCGACCCCGAGGGTAAATAATACATATACATTATCAAGAAGGGTGACTGCCCGAATTACTTTCGATCAATGCTGATAACACGACAACGAAATTACAGCAAGGGCTTGACAGATTAGTCACTAGAGAATATTCGCTTTTGGCCACTTTATATATTCTCGAAACCGTGGCTGGTCTTGTAAATGATGTTCAATCTCTTTCAACAGCTCCCTTCCTCGCCCTCTTAGAAACCAGAAATCTCCATCTAATGCCGCCAGGAGGACAGACCAGTACGACAAGACGACCAAAGCGTGGGGTTCTAGTCGTCCTATATCTGCCGCCACGCTTTCCGGAAGAAGGAATGCCCATGTCATCACTGCTCCCACCTCAATGTTGACACCAGCTTGAGCGGCGTGTATGGCCGATATATCAAGATTCGAGATGGCTTCATCATAATCCGCTCGGTTCTGAAGGCCTACGTCGTTTCTGAAGGATATACGGAGATGTGATAATGCATGGAAGAGGTCATTAGGGAGCGGGGAATATTCGAGAGAAGGCATCCTACTCATAGTCAGTAACAAGGACCGGGAAATTAGAAGCGAACACTTGCCTGTCTGGTGGAGGGTCTATTGGCACCAGCCAGACACTCTGTACGAGTGGAGCTAGATCTGTCTGGCAGAGTCGGTTCATGTACGGTTGGAGCGCGGCTTTAATCCCCCTCGTGACAGCGAAAACCTCTGATATGTTACGGATACAGGTTGTTATGGACTGATCCTGATCTCCAGCCCTGAGGCAGAAGACGTATGCTATGACTGTCAAGGCAAAGCAATATATCGGCTTCCAATTCTCATCGGTGACGCTGGTGAGAATAGCAGCGAATTCCCTTTGGCCAATAGCATAATGGTGGTTGGCACAAGCCAAGTACGTCTGTCGCTTGTTTGGAAGTAGGTAGGCTTTGTGAAGAGCAGCTAGTGACAAAATACCATGCATCACGAACTCGTGCACGTATCCTTCTCGAGGTAAGACAGAGCGCCAGACATGCCGTACGCTTTCTTGATGAGCAAATGTTGGGCTTGTGACTGTGCAATAATGGTGTAATAACTCAAGGTCACGTATCCATGGCTGTCGAAGGCTATCGTTAAAAGTAGTATCTGTGACCGTCGATATCGATAACGGTACACTGTCGTGTTGATAACAGTTTACATGATCGTGTCCTGATACTGTCTCATGGTCGCGAAAGTCCGCATCGGAAGAGCCAGGAGTACGAGCCGTGTCTGAGGTTACAGTTTTCTCTGACCAATTGCTTGAGGATTGAGAAGGACAAGGAAGACCATGTATGCAACAGCTGGGCGTACTTGATACTGCTGGCAAATTATTGGCCGGTGTAAAACTGCATGCCAGACCATGTCTGGTGCAGTTGAAACATGAAGGTCGTTGTTCGTCACACTACGAAGATTATTATCAGCCAGAGAAAGAGATCGGATGTTGGTTAGTTTGCGACACACCTTGACCTTCCTACGCTTGCACTCTTTACACCCCAACCGAGATTTTGTATGGCTTCGTCTGCCTGTCATTGAAATCACCGATCCGAATACTCGGAGCCGTAGAAGAAGAAAAGTAAGGGACAAGCAAGACGACAGCCAGTCGACTATGAAAGCAATCAGTTGACTGTGATACGGCCCGAATACTCGTACTCGGCTGCAATGGCGATGTCAAATTAGAGTTTAGTTAAGCATTCAACCTAATCCTGGGAGGGAGTAAAAGCGAACACTCGTAATCGGGAACTAGTTGGTCGGATTTAAGAATGGCCAATCATAAGTTGTAAATTTACGGGGAGCCGTAAGTGTACAGTGCAGAAACAGTTGACAAACGGCTGACCGCCCGCCCTTTACCTTAAACGTATAGCGTAATTGCGAATCATTGCGTGTCGAGCCGCCAGACGGCATTATGTAGTTACATACAGTGTATCTTACCATTGCCAAGAGTACCTAATCGCAAACTTCTGACCCTGAAGTTCGTTCTTGGTTGGAGTTGACATGTACACACTGTTCCCACCTATCTATCAAGGATCTTTGTGTTTCTCTCACCGCCTTAAGTCATATGATTTCATAATGCAAACGAGCTTCATCTATGCTGAAAATGTGTGAAGTTAGAAATAGCTCTGGCGTGATAAACAAAACCCGTCATAGAGCAAGTTCTCAGGAATTTGACGTGGAATATAACCCACTAACCGGATAGCCCCAATCTGGAACTTGAAAGAGAAAAAAGATATCCCCCGTACAGACTTTAAAGATCCCAGGTTGTAAGTCTGACCTTAATATCTTACTTGCGATACCACATACGGACCGGCCTTGAGTGACGCATCTTCCGTTTTAGTTGGAAGACGCCATACATCAACGCCTCGGCAGTTGGTGGACATCCAGGCACATATATGTCGACCGGGACAACACGGTCGCAACCACGAACCACACTATAACTATAGTGATAATATCCTCCCCCGTTGGCACAGCTTCCCATGCTGATGACCCAGCGTGGTTCGGGCATCTGATCGTAGACTTGTCGTAGTGCTGGCGCCATCTTATTCGTCAATGTGCCCGCTACGATCATGACATCAGACTGGCGAGGCGATGCACGAAAGATAATGCCTAATCTATCTTGATCGTAACGAGGCGTTGACAAGTGCATCATTTCCACAGCACAGCAAGCCAGTCCAAACGTCATGGGCCACATTGAGCCTGTTCGAATCCAGTTGGCTATCATGTCCAGTGACAAACTAGAATTGACGCTTAGTGGGCTTTTTGTCTTCAGACGAGACGATATTAGAGAGTATACATACAGAGCATACTTCACTACGCTCCTTGTACCCTCCTGGTTCGCTAGCACGACCTCCTTCCGGTTCGACCTGGGATTGGAAGATCTAGTAGAAGCGTATCGGAATGATAGATGTGTCGGATTAGTTAATGTGAAATTTACAGCTTTTAGATGCATTGATCGTAACCTAAAAGTGTCCATCACGCTCTTTGCTACTTTCGCTTTGTGAACCATTATTAGATGTGAGGGGAAATGTCAGAGTATATAGTGTAATTAGAGTGAAGCCAAGGCACTGGTAGGTCGCTGCTGGGTCAAACGTAGGGGGGAGGACTCAATAATATTGATTCCTGAGTGCCTCCCGACTAGTTGGGGGAGACTTAGTCCTTTATATAACCAAATATCTATCGTATACCCATTATAAGAACCCCGCTAGCCCCCTATGCACAGTACCTGACCGGAAGTGCATGACAACGAGTTCCGAAATCATATGCTCGTCAATTCGCAGATACATAAATTTATATGCCAAGGGAAACGTATTAGGTCCACATCTAAGCGTTTAATCAACTGTTATACGATTGCTATTTCTGTCCTTAGTTGCGTAGGTAGGCTATTTTTTAAATTATAGCTTTTTGAATGCATTATAGCCTATGAAGTCACTTATGAAAGTAAGCAAGACAAATATGGAGGTTAAGGGCACCTTGTTGTTATTATCTAAGCCTGAAAACCAGCTAACTTTCTCTAGTACTTACGTTAAGCATCGCAGTCATGCTAGCAGGCGTATCTATCCAGTAGATATACATAATTGGACAGATAAGTCACATAGCAGAGCTTAGTGGAAGTATTAAGGGCGGTACACGCATCAGCGATCTTCCAGATTGCGTACGAGTGATCTAATGTTATTGTCTATATACTTTTTGAGTTGAGAGATCTGCCACAACTACTTTAAATAGTAATAAGGCGGGTTTAAAACCAACAACACCCAGATCGTGCTTATTATTAATACCACCTCAAGACTTCGACCTTCTGCTTTTCCCCGAAGCAGCGTCTTGTTGCAGGAGTGAACGCTGACCGACAGTGCCATCTAGCTATCCAGCAACGACCTGGTTGTGGGGTGGCGGCTTGGGTTCCTTAGGTGGTAGTCCTCGCCCTCGCCCTCGAGCTCGATTTGTTGAACGTTCTCCTGAAGATCGGAGTGGTAAGTTTCGCCGCGGCGCGTCATCCGTCATAGCGTATTAGTCTTCACTGGTTGTTTCCTCCGCCGCGACACCGCCATGGTCGGCGCTCAGCGAAGGCTGTGACTCATTTAGGAGGGGAGCCCAAAAAGGATCGACTTTAATTGGAGGAAGAGGACTAGACTGACTTGACTTCGCATTGCAACGGGGAGGTAATGTACAACGGAAGTCTAGTCGGAGGCTTGAGGGCGAAATAGGGGTTTGAAAGCGGCTATAGAGACGTAATATGAGGCGTCCGTGCCAAGGTCCCATTCATACTTCTTCGGATATGTATATAACAGAACGTGTGGAGGGGCCTGCCAATAATTCTCATCATCCCGCTTCATCACAAGTTCAAATATTTGGTTTGGAAGGAAGCGTTGCGCGCCAATTTCAGGGCGGGGAAGCTGATTGCGAAAAATATACTGCTTGGCGAACCCAGAGAACTCTGCCTCGTTCAATTGCTCATCTTTCATATAACGATACGCCCCTGCAATATCGTCCTTGTTGTCAGAACTGAGCCCTACCTCAAGGCCTGGGAACTCTTTCTTATTGGTTTAGGTGGCCGCAAGCGCCCACGGTGAAAATGAGGAGAGGGGGGTATGGGGGGAGAGGAGGCCATTTGTACATTTGCGAAAGGACGAAAACAGTGGTCTAAACTTGCGCTTGGGCTTATTTTAACCGCTTTTAACAGTTGAGAAGTAAGGGATGGCATCAACTCTGGTGTAACCAGCGGCGACCTTGTCAAACCATATTCCAATCACGCTTGAAGGTAGCGGTGCCCAGTATACATTTTGTCGAGGGAGATATCTAGTGAGTATTAATATATCAAATTATGTTGCGTTAAGTTTTAGTGACTAAATTGCATTGCTCGTTCGTTTGCTCTGCGCGGTCGGACGGTGTACATGCAATGAGGGACGAGGCTTTGCTTATACGAATAGCAGTGTGAGGTGAAGAGGCAGGGAATTCCTCTAGATGGTGCCCCTTTAAAGCTCTAGCTAAGGTCTCCTAGAGCTAATCATTATACTACTATAATCCGTCTTGATAATTCATCGCGAAACCTAACACGCCATTTCCTGAATATTACTGCCCCAAGGCCACCAGTGGGAGTCATCGCTGAGATGAGAGACCCCCAAAATCACGGACATAGAAACCCGGTGTCACGGAACAGAACTGCAGCACTAAAACGCGATACTATCAAAAGATAGAACGTTGTCAATTGAAACGACTTGACCACCCTTGACCTCTCTCTCGTAGCCGATGGCCTACACGGTAGTGGACGCCACAAAAGCTAGTCACCCCAGGTCAGTTGAGTTCTACACATGAGACTGGCAATTTTCGGGCACAAGAAATACCCTGAAAGACCAAATTCCAAACACTGCATAAGCGTCTATTCGTAAATTTCATATCGGGAAACTGGGCTACTGGAGATCTTGACGGAAAACAAGCGGCGCAACCTAATTCCGCAGAGCTTTCTATATTTAATCCTATAAAGTTTGTGTTTTGTACTTCGTACATAGTAGACTGAACTTTGAAGATCTAATATCCTACCCTCAATGCCCGTGAGGAAAACTGTACAACTTCGTAAGAATACTGTGGGTATTGATGTTGTATTGGAATAGATACTGCGTGGCTCCCACGAGCAAGCTACCTAGGTATGCTATGCACTGTGTTTGTTCTACCTAATACCATGCACGAGATATATGCATAAAATATGAAACATAAAACAACGGTTAAGGTTTGCCGGAAACCTCGATAATTGGATGAGTTTTATCTGGTATCTGCCCCCTCAAAACTTTCGTCCCTCGTGATTGGTTTGTTTCTCATTCCTGATAGGACCGTTCTCCATTCCACCAAAGTCGATTAAGGTATTAAGAACAAAGTGATGTGATGTGTCTCTCGTCATCGTCCTGCGCCCTAGCCGAGCCTCAATCTGTGGACACAGTTTGAGTCAGCCGATTTTTACTCTCTCTCCCCCCCCTTTCTTGATACGGGAAAACTATGCGACTGGCTAGAACAGAGCCGCAGCAGCCAGGAGGCCGGCGGCGCCCATCGCGCCGGCAAGAACACCAGTGGGTCTCGCGGCGAGGGCTATCGGGACTGTTGACGTACCGCTGGTGCTGTAACCTGGGTAGCTGCCGGTGCCTGTGGGGATCGCGGCTGACGTGATCGTGGCGGTTCCATTAGACGAGCCGAGCCCTCCGCTAGGGGTACTCGTCTCTTGACAAAGCGGGGCCGTCTGCGAGGCGATGGAGTGGATGTAGCTGGTCGCGGCGGCGGCCTCGGCTCCGGTGGCGTAGCACTTGGTAACGATGGCGTCGTAGACAGACAACTCGGTGGCGACGAAGCTGAGGAGCGACTGGCCGTACTCCCCGAATCCCTTCAACTCCGAGGCCGGTAGCTCGGCAGCGACTGCGCACAAGCTGCTCGCGTACGCCCAGGGATCCTTCAAAACAGCCGTGGGGTCTGGGAGAATCGGCAGAACGTAGGAAGGGAATGGAGGAGCGGCTGCACCAAGGGCAGCTATAGAGCTGGGGCAGGACGGATCAGATGAAAAGCTTTGAGCCAGAGACCCTGCGGCGAGGGAGCCCACTGAGAGGAAGATCTTGGTGCTGTGCATGATTTCGGTTTTTGGGGGGGTTTTGATAATAGATTAACTCTAGGATTAAGAAGTTGTACTCTGGAATGGTGCCAATGTGAAAGACAGTACGAATTTAGAGGGCAGACAGATGATTGTGAAGTAGAAATCTATATTCACTAAGACTTGTAGACCAAGTGGCCGTTTATTTATATCGAGAGACCATGACGCGAAGCTTTTATGGATACTTCAGTCTCTTTCGTCTCATGCCCCAGCAAAGCCATTGCTCTCAGGGGCATGATAAAGCGAATACTAAAGTAAGGGCTACGATTAAGAGTATACCAAGTACTACGTACTTAGGTATCCCTCAGCGTCCATTGATTGCTCGGATCGGTCGAATGACCGTGTGTGGTATCCTGGCTGTTCCACAACCATGTTCTGGTGCGGAAAGTGGGTGCAAGTCCAATTTCCGGTACCCGCATCCATCGGGGTTGAACAAGTTACACTAGGTTAGGCGGATAGTCCCTTGAGACGGAGTCTAGACTAGTGCAAACCCGCCGCCTGAGTTCCCCGCTCAAATACCCCGGCCGTGAGTACTTACGCTAGGTACGGAATATCCTTGAAGTCATCGCTAGCTTAAGTAGGCATTACTTCCCGGGCTTACCCAGGGTTCCCTAAAAGCTTAAATTCTCGCTTTGATTTTAAGGGGTCGGATGTCTGTCACTAATCGGTTGGCTTGCTGAAGTTCGGTCTATACTATACTAGATGCATATTCGGGTGCTTTAGTTTTTAACGAAGGGATGTTCGATATGGCGCATTGTTTAGCGGAATCATCCATTGGATCATGTCGAAGGAAACTCTTTCTGCTCTCCTTTATATATCGGAGAGGTGGACGACGTATGCACTACAGGATTTAGGTAGATGAAGTCGTACTGGAGATGGGGATAGTCTAACTCGCTAAACATGAAAAGAGGGTGAGAATCATGCCTTGCTGGAATTATCCGTCGTTCTATCTGTGCCCCTTGCTGAACAGTCAGCAAGCCAACAAATTTGTCATCGGTTCGCACTGACCACAGGAGACCAAACCGATGTCTGTCCCAGGAACACTTGAAGGATCAATAATTGCAAGATGCACGTAATTCCATCCGTGGGACTAACGAGCGTTAGTTCTTACGCACGTACATGTATTCTGCAATAAACGTTCCTAACTTTGAATATCTACATTAGTCTGAGCACTAGCATTTCGGCCTATTTGGTCCCCCACAATTTAGCCTCCTTATTCCACCTCTCACATGAGCGTTTCATTCATGCCAACCTTTAGACCCTGTCATCTAGCCTACTGTATCATAGCATACCTTACTACTGTATAGTTAGTTGCTGGACGATCAACTATCTGTTAAGTGACCATTTCGGCTGCAGTACCACAAAAGTGGAGAGCCGCTAACAGTGGAGCTCAAAAACATCAACATCTAACCTTCATAGCATCATCTAATTGGTTTAATGCCAGTTTGTGGGGGCCTCCACTGTTAATCCGGCCCCGCTTTTAAGTACTGCAGCCGAAATGGTCACTTAACAGATAGAAACCTGACAGAGGAACAATTGCTCAACGTAGACATTTAAATGGATTATTAACTACCATTATCGTCCCCAAGAAAGGGACCGCTAACGAAAGGCAACGAACTAGGTGCCCTTGGGACTAGCAAGTTCCCGACGGTCGGTGATCAACAAGCACATCATAACCGAAGTTCCCAGAATTACTCTTTTTATCGAGCGTATAGCTGAGAACAATTGTGAGTAGTTCGATAAGAAACTAGTGGATACTGATCTCGTTGAGGAAATAAGGCAATCACAATGAAATCCACTATTATGAGGGATTTTCATATGGGCATGGGAGCAACCTGGTTTATAAAAGCTTATCAGCCATTGCCTGATTCCCAATAACGTCACCTCGTAATGCGCTTGCAAGCGTTCAATTTCATCGTAGGTTACGGTACGATTTGGATTGGAAAGGAAACTCAGCGCGTTGTGACAACAATATCGCCTCCCTACCAATGTACGCTTCAACAAGACTTTGTTCAACAGAGCTGTCTTCAGGATGATGAATCTAAAAGGCCTGACGCAAGCGTCTAGCAGGAGGCAACAGGGCCTAGATTTGGTATCATGGTGCGATGTATAATGAATAGTAAGGATGCATTAGGCGTCTATTCGGTAGAATATCGATTTGAATCTAGTCTACTGCAATTCTGTTGTCGATTTGGTGAGTAATGAGCTCACTGGCTCTCTCGCATTTCGTAGCTTTCACAGAGAGGTACTAGACTAGTACTGGATGGATATTGAAGAGAGTTAAAGGACAATACCTCTTGCCCTAATTCTAGGATTCACACGGCTCCAACTATTATAATATAAGTAACTGCAGGCGGTTAAGTCTCCAACTTGACAACGTTCTATCTTTTGATAGTGTTGTGGTATAGTGCTGCAGTTCTGTTCCGTAACAAGGATCATGAATTTCCCTGCTATCTTCCTAACAAATCCTGCCAGGCTGTTCATATTCTTTGTAGATCCCCGTAGTCGCTTTTACGAGCTTCTCCATAAGCTGAACGTTCTGACACCTCGGGACTGCTACACTGAAACATGTACATACAATTACCTCGCACAGAGAGAAAACTCCGATAATTATTCCTATAGTGTCATCAGGGTTAGATCGAGCAAGAACACATTGAAAATACTGGTCTAAGGAATCTACATGGACCTATCAATTGGGATTGTAACAATAGACGGAGAGTAATCATCAATTAACACGGTCTCTCTTATTATACTACTATATAAATGCGAAAGAGAATATTTTTAATCCTCGTGGTTAACATGGCCACTGGAGCAAGCAAAGATGCTGACGCAACGCTATAGGGATTACGATATATGCTTGTAGAGGGCCTCAGATTTAGGGAAAAGCCTTGGACAATCCCACGTGACCCATAAGCTCTGTGGTGTGATGTGGCGATACCACGCGGGGAACAAGCCCTTGGCGCGTCCTATAAATACTTTGAGGCTGTTCGGCTCTCGATGCACATCAACATTTATTCGCATACTTTTCAAAGCTTTCAGGACCGAACACCAAACAAGTCGTACCATATTCTTATCAAGAGGTTGAGGCTCTCTCCTGTGTGTTATATAGGAAATACATCGTCTTCATAATTCATCATTGCGTGTTCTCCTGCGGTTTTCGTTGCTTGAGTTAAATGACAACGTATCTACACACAATCGAAACACTATGTAGAAAAGGGGGTGAAAGGTTCCAAAAGTCAGTTCGCGTCCTGGTAACGTTGGCGCGAAACCGAGTTGTCTGCAGTCAGCTAATCTTACAGATCCCAACTGATCAACGAAGTTCATCATAAAAGAACCCTGGATTTGGAGAAATTATCACAGGACGTTGAGAAGGTCTCACCTGGAAGACAATTTATATCTGTTTGATCGTCGACCCGGGATATTATTAAGTTAAAAATGTCAATGTAAGAAAAACCAACAACCGAGTTTGAATTAAATGACAAACATTAATGAATCGCTCAAATGGACGTAGCTTTATACCTAGTCTCTGAAAGCTCTGCACTATTCGTCCTGTCGATGCTGTCATGCCAATAAACTACTTTGTATTAATCCTAAATGAGTCAACTCAAAACTTTCGCTGGAGAATATGCACATTCAGATATGAAACAATTTCGTTCTTAGCTGACACGGCAATGTTCAATTTTCGAAAATCTACACTTACCCTCCTCCCATCCTAGAGCGGATTACGTGTCTTTCAGTGTAACCTCTTCGTCCCACGTATCAGATGCGCATATTTCGGGACAAATCCCTCGAACTCCTATGGTCATTGTCTTCACAGTTGCATTGCGTTGTAGCTCAAAGTCACTGGGTATTATCCAACCCCACGTGCAGATAAGTCCAAGACAAGGGGGAGGAGGCGCTGTTCAACCACGACTCCTGAATCTCCGAAAGTGGCGTGGAAAGAAGGACAACTTGAGGCCAATACCCAGGTATCTAGGATATGTATTCTCTAAAGGTACGTATGCGATGCATAACTTTTACCGCGACAGTCTTCTATGGTGCCGTCAGTCTAACAGAGCAACGATACAGTGATGAATCTATCAATGGTCGGCTATGGTCTGCATTATTCGCGAAATCTCGAGCGCTTAATGTAACATGGCCGAATGTCCTCCAACAGCACTCTCCACAGACAGCCCTCACTCGGCACGCGCGGGGGGCGTCTTCACAGTTTCGACGAGGTCGGGGCGCGCCCGTTATGTATTCAGGCCTCGAGGGCGCCAACCTCCTTGAGCAGGGTCTTGAGCTCGCCAGACTTGGCCTGCAGGTCCGAGTTGCCGCCAATGTGCTGCTGGCCGATGTAGATGTTGGGGACGGTGCGCTGGCCCGAGATCTCCTGCAGGGCGGACTGGATGGCGGCGCCGTCGTCGACCTTGTCGAGCTCGATGGTGAAGTACTTGGCGCCCACGCTGTTCAGTAGCTGCTTGGAGGCGTTGCAGTAGGGGCAGTACGACTTCGAGAATACGGCTGTGGAAGGGGGGCGCGCTATGTTAGCTGGGGCACACAATAGATGTTATCTAGACGGCGAGGAACGTACCAACGGCATTCTCGTTGATGATTTTCTGGGCTTTGTCCTTAGCGGCAGACATGGCTTCTGGCGATGTGGGGGAGAAAAACTTGCGGATGAAGTTCATGGAAGGAGATGTCGAGGTGCGGTGGAGGGGTTGAGGGAGAGGACACAGAAGCAGTCGGCGGGGTATTTGTATGATGTGCATATGGGCGGATGGGCGGATGGGTAGGTAGCGCAGTTGCGGGCGGTGTCGTATCTAACTAGGTAAGTACCTACCTACCTGTAGTTACTGTAAGATCTGGTGTCGGAAGTGTCGCAATTTCCAACCAGTAAGAAGCGGTATTTGTCAGCGGGCGCGGCGGGAAGTTGGTGATTCCAAAGACTCGGCGATTCAGTGGGGCCTACCATCTGTAGTTAATCTGGGAGTCTAAATATGCTGATACATATTAGGTATTTTAAACTCGTTATGACGCAATGGGCGTCAACCTCCGGGGAATGTACCTACTCCAATACTTTCGATTCTACTCTTGGGATTAGTGTTATTGAAATGTTACTATTGGTCAGGTTCAGTTCGTCCAAAGACTACAACAGTACACAGAAGCGCGGACATATATATAAGGTATGTATATGGTCAGGGTGCGACATAATGTTGGCTTATGCAATAGTGATATTTATTAAATACCTGCTCTGTCACGCCGATGGTATTTACGACCACGGGGTTGTAGTACTCGGAGGTGTCATATAGTTATACTTACCAATGTACGGAGCTAGGACCGAAGGCATCGCTAGATCTTTGGGTCGATTCCCATGGAGGTGAACTTGGCGCTATCCTGACGTGTTCGAGGAATAAATATACCATAAAAGCAAAAAAGCCTCCTTGTTTACCGAATGGGTTAGTGATATCTGCATCAAAACCTTTCCCGGCGTCAGCAATCATCTGAAGGTTATTGCAAGCCAACGAGCTTGATCTCCTCCACTTAACTTAAATGAACTCAACTTCATCAAAGGCCTCATCATATCATCTCAGACATGAAATCTATAGGCTGGGAGCCGATAAAGATCACGGGAACATAACGATCTGCGGGAAAGGCTTACCGATCGGAGCCAAACTTAAAAAGGGGAAGGAGCTTAGGAGCATTGACAGCTATATACGAGTTTTTTTCGAACACATGAAATATACGCACCCTCGCCTGTGATGAGTTGTCTCCGTGGGTTTCTACGTTATATAGAGTCTGCCTTGTATTATCGCTAATACTAGAAGCAGGGCTCAGTCTCTATTGATGGTGGCTTAGATAAGGGTTAGACTCGCAGTCATTTTAACATTCACTTAGGTTATGAGACGGCTATCAATCTTGGATTGTATCATGGAGTAAAGGGGATTGATTGGTGAAGCGCGAGATTGTACAGAGAAAGAGGTGTTATGAGTCTACATAACCATTAACAAGTCGGCCCTAACTTAACGGGACTAACACAACCCTTCAGAGTTTACCTCGATTAAAGCCGCATATTGCTTATCATACTAAGAATCAAAACTTAAACATCGAATGTTTTTTTGTTTTTTTAGAAAAAAAACCAATTTACATTATGGCATAGTTATCTGATTGATATTTTATTGCGGAGGGGTTATGAAAGATCTGGTAATACTGTACTGATCAGATAAATGATAGGTACCTGCACCCCGCTATGTAGGCACTTTAGCGCCTGGTAGCTCTTGTCCAAGTACATACCTAGCCCACACCGTACTTTACTGATCTGAGCACTGTGCAAGTGACAACGCATCGCTTACATGCTGATCCGACCGCCGACCCAACATCTCCGACGTTTAGTCGTCGGCCTGCAGACATCTGATAACAACTGAGCCCTGCTACCCCTCTACCCCAACGATCTCAACGAAGAGCTAGGTAGACCCTTTTTTGCCCTATTAACTAGGCGGTCTAGTTAAGGGAAGCTGCCCCTTTGAATGAATGAATGAATGACTTGGCCACCAACCGGCACCTACATACCTACATACTTCTTCTACCTGCCTACCTTCCCTCCCTCCCCCCACCAGTCGCATGCCGCCGCTGCGTAGCCGGACCACTCGTTTCTAGTCCAGACAGTCGACAAGTGTTTGACTCGCACTGCTGACGCAACTCGCAACCCGCAACCCCGTCCTCGGCTGCCATTCGATCAGCTATCAGCTGTTCTGTCGCCGTGACCGCTGCGACCCCTCCGGCTGGGGTCTCCATCCACTTTGCAACCCGCAGTGAGCAAAACACATCGAACTTCTTAGGCTGGGTGTCCTGGAATTGCCAGGGCCGCCCGATTTTCCCGTCAAGGTGGCTTCCAGTCAGGCTATCTCGGCAACTTCCAGTGCCTTCCAGAACATTACTGCATTGCTGCCGCCGGCACTACAGACTTACCTCGTCACTACAATTGCCCACTTATCCGACGCTTTCGCGGGGCCTAGCGAGTATCTCGAAGCCAGAGGAGCCTCACCCGCCGCCGTCTACTCGACCCTCGCAGGTGCCGCCGCCATCGCACTACCCATCCTCATGTCGCGGTACGGCTGGACATCGACGCGCGATGGCTTGTCGCCCTTTGCTTCGCAAGCCAGCAGTCAGGATGGCCCCCATGTCACCGATGAAGATTTCAGCTACATCACATCTGAAGATTTGGAGAACTCGCTGCAGGCTCCCGACCAAGCTTACGACCTGCAGAATCGTCGCGCGTCGCGCAGTGCCGCTGTCGAAGAGGATGATGTCCTCCTGATCAAACATAAATCCGTCACCTACCCCGTGCACTTCCCCGCGTACTCGATTGGCGACGGCAGACTCACAGTAAGGGATGTGCGAGACCGCGCCGGACTTGTGATGGACTTGAGTAGTCGTCGGGCAAGCCGTATCAAGATGCTATACAAGGGCCGGAATCTAAAAGAGCAAGACATCCCCATCCGCGACTACGGCGTGAAGAATAATAGCGAATTGATGGTAGTCGTGCCTGAAGGAAGACTGTCTGACGACGACGAGAGCAGCGGCTCGGCTGAGGAGGTTGTTGTCACTGACCCGCGAGATGACGGACGGGCCCCGAAGAAGAGGAAGAATAAGAACGGCAAGAAGAAGCCCAAAACCCGTGGACCGAGGGAAAGCACAAACAACCTCGAGGTGCCTGGTCAGGCGGACAGCGACAGCAGACGGACAAGCCCCGACGCTTCGAGACATCCGTCTCGGATACCGTCCCCCTCAGTGCCTTCAGGGCCACTAGAGCAATTGAAGACAATCAGATCGAATTTCGACTCACAACTCCTCCCTCTGTGTAAGGAGTTCTTGCGCCACCCGCCCAAAGATACCAAGAAATGTGAAGAGGAGCACCGCAAAATCAGTGAGACGGTGATGCAGCATGTGCTATTGAAGCTAGACGAAGTCGACACCGGTGGAGATCTCGACATCCGGGCAAGAAGAAAAGAGCTGGTAAATTACGTGCAAGGCGTGCTCAAGGAGATTGACGACCTGTTACCGGCCGGAGCCACGCCGAACAAGTGACACCACCGACCAAAGCTCTTACAAGTGTACTGGTAGCAGCATTCACGTTACGCCTCAAGACCGATCTCCACTTACCCACTCAGACGATGCAAAGGAGGGTTATGTATAGTTCAAGTGCGAGGGTAGGCGGATCAGCACGTAGGCACATTTGAAAGGAGTATTTTTTTCCCGCGAATGGGCGTTAGTGTCGGCATGAACGGGTTCCCATGTTAATCCATCAGCGCGTTTACTTGAACAAGAGTTTAGACTGATACCTTTGGGCAAAGACACCATCAGATAACCGACATACCAAGCCTATAGTCACCTGCCCCAGCAAGACTTGGCTACATATATGCATATACACATATATAGTATATTGGATGCCTTGTGAGTACTAAAGAATTGAATTGTTTATTGTGATTGTTCGACAGCCTTGTGCCTCACTACCTATATGTAGGTAGACAGACCGTCTCACTTTACAAGATTGATAGATATTAGGTACCTACCAGTAAGTAGGTCAATCAAGGGGGGCTAATTTGGTTGGTGTAGAGGTAGGTTAGGTACGTAAGGAGGTACCTATGTAGTTACGAGCCACTGTGGCTGGTGTAGGTCTGCTTAGCCCTAGATTCTCAGGCCACGAAAAAACCCTCTCGCTTCTTTGGTCGACCCCACCATCCCTAGACTAGGTTAGCGGGCCATCCACAGCGGGCACACTCTACGGATTGTGCGTCGCCGATAATTTTCTAGTGGTGATGCCTGTCTCTTCTCCGCCTGGCGACCAACAACAATACATTACGACCCTACTAACCACCACAGCAGAGGATCCCTCAATAGCTCTCCAGACGCAGACTCTTCGGTTGCGTTCCCGAGCTGTTCCTCCTCCCAGTTTCACCCTCTTTCTTTCCTTCTGCTCTCCTGCCGTTCCGCGGTGACGATCTGGAAAGATGTCGTCCTTCGAGCCTGTTGTAAGTTGCTATTCGTTGCTATCTTGCTTGTGGACGTCCCCGTGCATTGCCACGTCCTTATATGCCCCGAATTCGTCGCCGAGCGCACCTGTTAGGAAGGGAGGGAAGGGGAGGGAAGGGGAGGGCGAGACGACATGGTTCCGATTCTCGAGCCGGACAATTGACGGGCAGATGTTGGAACATGTGCTGATTTGCGATTCTTGTTGCAGGTCGTCATCGATGGCAAGGGCCACCTACTCGGTCGACTCGCCTCTATCGTCGCGAAGCAGCTTCTTAGCGGTCAGAAGATCGTTATTGTCCGTTGCGAGGAGCTAAACATCTCGGGAGAGTTCTTCCGCGCCAAGCGTACGTCACCTTTTTCCGATGTATTTTGCGAGTTCTGCTGGGTGTCGATACGACTCGAATTGGGTTCGCCGGGAAGAAAGCGAAGATCAGAATCTTAGGATATGTCACTGGGAATTGGATGGCAAACAAGGACGGCAGCTAATGTTCGGCAATGCAGTCAAGTACCACGCCTACCTCCGCAAGGCTACGCGATTCAATCCTACTCGTGGTGGTATGTGAAACGTTCCGATCCGCGCGTCGATGATATGACACGCCGTGCTTGGTGGGATGAGTTCTAACGCAAAAGCTAGGTCCCTTCCACTTCCGCGCCCCGTCAAGGATCTTCTACAAGGCCGTCCGTGGCATGATTCCCCACAAAACCGCCCGTGGTGCCGCCGCGTTGGAGCGTCTAAAGGTTTTCGAGGGTGTTCCTCCCCCGTACGACAAGCAGAAGAAGATGGTGGTTCCCCAGGCTCTCCGAGTCCTGCGTCTGCAGCCCGGTCGAAAGTACTGCACTGTCGGCAGACTTAGCCATGAGGTCGGATGGAAGTATCAGGATGTTGTTGCTCGGTATGTAGAAGTCATTATCCGCGGCCATGACGTGGTTCTGTACACGGCTCCCAAGGATCCGCACTGCTCTTGATCAAGAAAACATAACTAACAAAGTGCACAGTCTGGAGGAGCGTCGTAAGGCAAAGGGTGCTGCTTACTACGAGCGCAAGAAGCTGGCCCAGCGCCAACTTACCGAGGCCAAGAAGAACGCCAAGGTAGACAGCAAGATAACCAAGCTTTTAAGTGATTAGAAACGTCGCTTTCGTGGTCTGGTTCAAAAATGGCATACGGTATTACAACAGGATGACATGGACAGGGGGCCAGGCAAATGAGAAGTAAAAAGAGGTTATCATTACATTGTCGCTCCGCCTGGTCTGGGTTGCTATTGCGCGCCGAGTGTAGGTAGATAAGCGAAAAAGCAACGGGCACGCCGGCTCCGCAGATGACTGGTCATAAAGCTATTTCGACCAAGATGCACGAAGATTGCGACTCGCGTAATACATTCTATCAGCAGTATCGTATTCCGTTCAGATGTACTCACTGTCCCTCTTCCGTCTGATCTCGTTATCTTGATTTCCAAGCCACATGAATTTGATGCCTAGTAAAAGCCGATTTACCTCTTTATTCTTGACACGCTAACCGGCGATCCATAGTGTAAAAGATAGATATCTCATCTCGACTAAGCTTTCGCCTTGAAGGTTTTGCGGCTCATTCATTATATGGATGGAGACCCTCCTCAATATGGCAGCCGGGAGGTATCTCTGCGCGCTGAGCCGCGATAGCGTTGCGTCCATATCCTCTTTGAAGGCGGGACGGATCTTGGCCACGAGGCACAACATACATGCATGATGCACCAGACAGTAAAAGAGCCGTGTTCTCGCTGTCAACCACGAAGAGTACATGCATCTTTATCATCAAGTTCTTGGGGTAGAGGACGCCGTCGCGCTCGGCTTCGGTCGGTGTAGTCGAGCTTCTTCTCGCGACGGCGAGACGTTGTTGAGGAGGTCCTTGGAGAACTCAGACCTCGTACCCGTGACCATAGATACCCTTCGATACCTGGGCCTGCATAAAGCGCGGCGCATGGATCTCGCACTACGCTTTTCTAACAGACATCGAAGTTACAAGACTGAGAGGGTCGCCAGAACCGTCGCGCCGCCCCACGCGGGAAAGGGGGGGGGGACGATGCAGCGCCAATCTTCGGGCTTCTTGTTGCATTAGCCTGTCATGCGCGAGGGATTCGACAGCCAAGCAGCGAACCCTTTCCAGAAAAATAATTACTCTCCCGATGGAGTTCGTCCGCCGGAATAAAAGGACGGCTGAAGAAACAGAAACAACGGTGAGTTTTCACTTCGTGTGGACGTTCGTAACAGGTCAACCACTGTCTAACCGTCCTATTACAAGCTCAACTCCCTGTCACATGTCCCGAATATGACAATAACACATGCTCTTATACACCGCCCGAATCTCCGACCTATCTCTAGATTGAATCGAATATCTTGGACAGTCTTTCTCGTGGCCGCATGTGTTCTATTCTAAGACGGTCTATCCATCCTTTGTTGCCGGGTAGGCCCTATCAAAAGAGCGGTATATCGAGATTCATGTCGTTCTCAATAGGTTCCATAATCAATCGGGCAGCCACATATCCCCAGAGTTGTTCAAGTAATGGGCTACTTAGATACCTTTTATCGTAGCTTACGAGACCTTGCCGCAATATGGAGTTCTGTCACTATCATTAGGGATAACTAGTGAACCAACTCTTGAAAGTGAGGATGTCCTAACAACAGTATGTTTCCAATTTCATAAGAACCCCAACCCCTCAGTTGCGAACTACAAGTAATATTTCCCATCGAGTTCGTACCATACTCATACATAAGAGACAAGAAATGTGCTGAATGAGAAGACGTATCGACCCTATTTTTTCAACTCGGCAATTCCGATCTGTTCTCCTGTCGGTATCACGGGCCTGAGTTGAATTGCATCGACGCGTGTCTCGTTCACTCATCCCACTCTCGCGATCCGTCATTATCGATTACGAATATAAGAATCAGGATATCAAATCATCAACAAGCGCCAACGAGACAGACAAATGAAATCTGGAAGTCATTCTATCGCTCGCCAGTCAGTGCAGTCTTTTAAGACAAGACTATCCAAGACGGAACGGGATCGGGATCGGGATCGGGATCGGAAAAGAGCACACACATACCCAGGCCAAAAAGATAGCGAAAATAGCAGCACATTGCAAAACCGACGCGAACTATTCCACAACCATCATATCTTCTCCTTCTCCTCCTCCTTCTCCTCGGGTGCCTTCCCACTCCCTTCGTCTTCACTATTTTCCCTCGCCAACCTCTCGTCAAGCTTCTTCCTCATCTGCTGAGCCCGTTCGCGCTGCTTGGCCTCTCGCCTCTTCCTCCACCCGTCCCTTCGTTCGCCGAGGATATACGGCGCGCCCTTCACAACGGCAATCAACCCTTTCACTCCCAGGCCCAGATGCTTGAATCCCTCGGCGAAGTGGGTCTTGGTCTCGCGCAGCGAGTTCCGCGCAATGGTCGCGTTCTTGCGCGCACGGTAGGCCCTCTCGGCCCGTTGGGCACGAGCGTATTCGTCTGAGGCGATGCGGCGCGACTGGACGAGCATGTCAATGGTCCCTTTAGACCCTCGCCTGGCATATTGGGGTTGTGATGTCTCTGCGTCTGATTGTTCTGCCATTTTGAGTCCCCGTTGCTGTTCTACTCCCAAAGCAGCCACTATGATTATTAGAGTGTAGGTCCGTGAATGAAGTTATGCAATACCTCAACTAATTCAATTTAAAATTTTCAAATTTTCAAAACAGATTCAACAATTACAGATAAGAAACCACAGAAACAAACGTCGGAAACTCGGATGCCATTTCCATTCTTATATACAGTAAACAGAACCCACATGCAAGTGCCGCCAATGCTTGAACTATGACGATCCACATATCGAACTACCCAGGTCCCCTGTAGACGTACACCGCCGGTCTGGTTTCTGCAATGCAATGTTAATTACTTAATCTGTGCATTTCATGCAAAGCGACCGGGAATCAAATTCACGTTGTATAACCCCCGTCCATTGCATTTAATCTACGAAGGGTTACTACCTATTGGTAGCGATGAATTCCTCCAACCTTACACTCACTACCTACTGACACACAAGACCTTTACGTTTCGATCATGCCAACAGATCCTCGAGGACCGAGTTCACATAAGAAGAGGGATTCCCACCATCAGCCGGCTTGAGGGAGGGGAAAAAAAGAAGACAACAAAAAACAAAAGAAGACAATACCTACGTGGGTAGGGGAGGGTTCCTGCAAGCACAAGTACGGTACATGATGCGTTTTATAACCCAACAAGGCCTAGCCCGCGCATGGCACCCCGGCAGGGTGCCCCTTACGGAGCCCCTTCGCTGCGGAACGCGCGCGGAAGAACCACGAAGGGGGTGGTTTTAAGTCGTTAACCCACCCACCGTCCCTAGTGGTAGCCATGGGCTTGCTGGGCGGCTTATTCGAGTCCTGGTTCGAGGTGGTCTGCTCGAACTACGCAATAAGCCTCGACGACTTGTAAATTGCTCATGCTCCTCCAATATAACGCGTTTAAACCAATATCTGCCAGACTTGATGAGTGAATAGGTAGAAAGCTGATCTGCGAATTACTATGTACCTACAGTCCCAAACCAAGGTACAACAAGCCTCGTACTATTTATTTCTGATTTATGTCTGCAGAGGTCACTTATTTCAAACGGCTAGAATTTTAATATGAATTATAGACCAAAGCACAACTAAGCATTGCAGCCACACGTACGAATAACTGAGCCACATTGCCCTTACTAAGCCACGTTAGAATTGCCAGCGAGAATGGAAACATCCCAATCCGCCCCCACGCTTAATCATTTCCAGCCAACTTTGAAAATGATTTTGTTTTTTGTTTTCTTAAAGATGCAATTCATAAAAGCGAATAGCCACGAGTTTTTATTTCAGGCCCTTGTAATCCTTTAGCAAGCCGTGCGCAACGATTTCTAGGAACCCGCCTATGTACCTGCAATGATGCCCTAAGAGAAAATCGCTCCCGTCGCTAATTCATGATTAGCCTCGTTGTCCTTCTAGAACGATTCCATCAGCGAACATAGGGTAGAAGCGGTGTGTGAATGTAACCCATGGGTCCATAGTAGTCTTGGTGGTGTATTGGGTACCTGTACGTATGTGGGTCACGAAAGCACTTAGGTTAAAAGGCTCGGATAACGGGTCGATCGATCGATCGAGGGCTGGTAGGACCCTAGCCGACATGAAATTCCACATAATGAGATTTGAGCCTCAACCAACAACAGATTCCCATCATCCACAACGCAAGTCCTATACATTTACTCTTCATTGCCTCGCGGCCAGAGAGTCCTTCTAGATGATTCGTCTTAGATGGATAAGGTAGGAGACCGACGGTGGCCTCAATAGAGCAGCACATGTACATAAGTACGTGATGACTACATCATGATCAGATTATATACGCCAAAGCAGTCAATGAGCAACTATATTGTTCGACCGGTGAGTGCCAAGATGCTAGCGAATTAAACATAAGTAGGGGGAAGAGAGAAAGACGGGGAGATAGGGAGAGAGAGAGGACGTGGCCCGGCGGCACATCCCGTCAAAGAGCGACGTGTTCCCCGTGTCCCACCTACAGGAACCCTCGTGGTTTCTTACACCTCCCCAACATCCTTGAGGCCATTGGGCTCAATAGATACCATCGAACTGTCTGTATGTTCTCCCCAAATGATAAAGAGAGATATCATTCTTACAGGATTCGCCATGGGTCTCTACTAGTTCGCGCTGGATTTATTTCCTTCTGCTACAATGTCCTCGTGAACGCCCAGAACGAACATCCACTTTCCTTCTTGAGTTCATGATAGATAAGAAGTGTTTGGTCGTGCGAGTGAGACAGAAAGAAAGACAAAAGAACGCTAGGAAGTGCTGTGGGCAAAAACCGGGAGGCTGCCTCTTTTATCTTTTCTGTGGAAGTCCTCTCAATTGTGAAGTGCACTACGGCTCTAAGTCGAACTAGTAGTTATACATAAACCGATAGCGTGTGACGTATGGTTAGCGATGTGTTCACCAAAGCTCGATTACGACGGAAATTCCATCCACATCAGGAGCTACGATATCTGCCTTACCTGTGGTAGGATCCCATTACATAGGTACCTACGTAGTAAATTTAGATCTGATTGATCAAAAAGGATGGCCGCCCTCCTCTTAGTTGCAGGAGGTTCCACTCCGGCGGTCAACCAATAAGAATAAGTAGATCAAGTGTCGAAATTCCTAAAACAGAATCCCCACAAATGTCGAAATTCCTCTATTCATTTCTCATGACTAATCCAATGTACAAAGTAATCTACGGTTTCCCATTCAACCTCGACATAGCGCCCATATATCGTTATACCCCCGCAATCTATTGACGTCAAGCTACCGAATCAAGACAACGCCCCCTCCCTTCCCGTTAGTACCTAGCAAGAGCTACCAGCCCTCCGAAGACGCGGTATTGCCCCATTTCACGTAGTCTTCCCAGGAGATATTCTCGTTATCGGCCGCCACATCCCAAGAGTCGTCGTCGTGGACACCAGTGACCTGTCTCAGCGGCGAAGGCGCGAGGGGCGTCGTGTTACCCACAAGAAGGCTGCGGCATGCCTTCTGAGGGGCGGCTTTTATTATTCGTCGTTGATCTTGGCTGGTAAAGCCCGGTTGCAGCTCCCGAACTCTGGCATAGCTTTCTTCAAACTGGGAAGTCCTTGTCTGCAGATGGTTCAAGGCGAGAAGCAGGAGGCCCGTGAGATCAATATTGAGAGGCCGTTCGGCGAGAGAGGTATCCAAGTCACCGACAGTTTGGAACGCCGTCTGAAATGCGAAGTTTCCTCTGACCAAGGCAGCGCCATTTTCGAGAAGAGCAATTTGGTGATCTGGGATGGCAGGCAGAGTGGTGGCGGTCGCGCCCTGCCTAAACCACGATGGGTGTGCCTGCAGTTTGAACCTGAGTAGATTCTGTTTGGACTTTTCGATGCGCTCTCTTTGAGCTTTCAAGTGAGTCCTTTCCAAGACCACGCGTCTAACATAGTCCATGGCATCTTGCCTACGTCCTTGATGGTGCTTCGTGGGCATAGAGTTGCCTAACCTTGATTTACGTATGTGATTCTGGGAACTGCTAGTAATCGTACTCTAATAAGAGGGATCACATCATCAGTATCGTAGTCTTAAATTTCGGGGTGGTTACATTGGGGAAAGAGTTCAGCAATATATTCATTGGCTTATCTTGCGGCTTCCTCGGAACGTGTTTTCGGTTCAAGCCGTCGAAAGAGGATCTGTCCGGATTCGAACAGAAGTTGCAGCAAAACGAATCAAAATGAAGACAATTTGAAACATACCTGACTGAGGAGTATAAATGCCAATACTGTCGACGAAGTGTAGCTCGTCACTTGCCAGTGAATCTGATGATGCAGATGAGATGCGATTCTTAGGCGATGGTCTACGAACGATTTCTTCTCTGATCTATGAGATCCAAATGGGAAGGATGACTTGAAAACAGATCATCATGTGCCACTGTGATACGAAGCGACAGCAAAAAAAGGTTGCGAGAGTTTAGTGCTAAGCTTGATGAATTTGTTTTTGGCTAATGTCGGAAAATGTACACTAATTAAGGACCTTTCTGAAGCTGGCGATGTTTCCCTTGAGACAATCGATTTGTGTAAGTTAGGTAGGTCGTTCTTGTAAGAGCGAACGACAACCGAGAAGCTTACTTCGCCTGAAACCTTATAAGAACTTGGGTAACTGAGTTGTAGTGTAGCAGCTGCCTACGGCACACGAGGCACAGCACCTTCAAAATACACTGGCAGTGGATATCATGCCATCCGATCAATTCTACAACCTCAGATGAGTCAAGTAGATCGTGGAGTTTGTAATGTATCTTAGGCACACCGGGTTGGATTGGAAGTCGTAATTTCCTCAGCAATTAGTATGTTAGATGAAATAGACACGTTCGTGGTGTTGACGGCTTTAAAGGAAATCCTCATCATAATACCGGTCTTACAGTTTCCTCTCGGCGGTTGACTAGTCGTTGAGTGTGTTTAAGATGCAGGAAGAACAATAGGCTTCCAGCCTCCTAGGAAACGTGCGGCCCGTGAAACTGCATACCTGGGATACCTTGGACTATCTGGACCGAAAGCGAGCATGGCAGTCAGATCGCTCTCCTTAGCCCCTAAGCCTAAACTGGTAGCAAGTGCAGACAACTATCGTCGTCTAATGGGAGCGGGCTGGAATCGACAAAAGAAATTCGTGGAAGCGGCAGTGTTGATGTTGCACGTGGCAGAACTTGCAATATTTTTTTCGACCGCGCCCCTTGGCGGTGCTCATGGGTTAGGAAATTTCTCGGTTGCTGCGACGCTACTTAAGAGAACTGCTTTCTTGATCTCATTGCTCTTCCCTTGCTTCTTTCTCGATGCTTGAGCCGACACCTTCCTCATCTTTGTTCTTTGTATGACCAGAGCAAGACTATATAGAAGGGGGTATAAGGGTAAGATTTAGTGACTATTTTCAATACTACCTGGATATTTCTCAACGATCATATTGTTTGTCTTCCATGCATGTGACACCTTCAGTGAATAAGGACAGTTACCTGGCAGCCATGTATTTTTCATTATGACAAGCCCTACTGTAATTACCTATATGTTGTTCTATCCCATCCTCTACTAATTTCATCCAACCTACCTAACCTCTGTTATAATATAAGGCACTGTAGGATGACAGTGACGGCATGTTAGTTACTTCCATCTTTCCTTCTACAACGTCAATACCATTTTGCAATACAACAGCACCGAACACTTGTCATAGAACCCCTAGTCTCTAGAACGAGGATATCGCCGTTGCTATCCAGGGCCATATCCACGATTCAGTTCAGGATCAGAATATTAGCGACCCCGTTCAGGCCAGGTCCGCGCCTCTAACGAGAAGGCGAGTTATCAGTGTTAAGTCAACTAGTGCAGCTAGCAACACAGATAATGAAGACAACTCGCTCCCAAACTATCCAACTTAAGAGGAGCATTTCTAACTACTTGTTTGTCGACTTTAATAGGACAGTAGTTACTAGCCATCTCCACGTTCTTCTCAAGAAAAGGTAGATCGATAGCGATAGGGGAACATGTTGTAAGCAAAGTGCCTATAATACGATGGCATCTATGGTCCCTATCCTGGCCAAAACGGGGAATTGCCAGAGGTCGGCTTTGATGCTGCACTAATATGTCGAGTGTACTTACCCACTTCGGTCATAATATAGCTAGAACGCTATCAACACTAGGGTCCTTTACCAAGCCCTTGTCACATACCAGGCCACGAATAGGGAGGCTAATGTTTAATTTATATTCGGCGACATCATCCAAGCTACTATTATAGATTACGCTACGGCTACCGAAACCAAACACATGTATTCGAATCGAGTGCTAGATACGCATGAAGCAACGAGCTATTACAAACGCAGAAATCTATATACCGAAACGTAGCACCCACACGTGCTACAGAGAGAGCCGTTACAGAACGATCGATGTTGATTAAAAACAGGTTGGAAGATCTGGGCGACAGCGCTCTTGACCAAACCGTGCCTATCCCTGATAGAAGTCCGGCTTGGGACTATATCTGTCAATTGGCATTGCTATACGAAACTTATATTTGGCGACATTATTCCAGCTTCGATTATTAGTTACAAATCTACCGGAATCAACGATACCTATTCGCATCGAGTGCCAGATATATCTTAACGGGATACTTGGACTCGCTGTGATCATGGTATTTTTCAAGCCCAAGTTCAACTCCATGGGGTGAATCACCAGAACTACCAATCTACTATATTAGGCTACTCGAGCCAGTCTGCGTATGTATACTATGCTCGGACGCGCTTCATGCCTATAATACCTTGCCCTCGTCAAGCTTTAGCTTTGATTGTTGCTTACCAAAATAAACGGGATTTCTTTATCGCGGCACCTAGCTTAACCTTAACCTTTTTGACCTTTAACTTACTGCGATATACTTGACCGCGACCGCGACCGCGTCCTCATCCTAATGCAATTATAATTAATTTTGTCTCGTTCGGTCTTGCGCTTCTTTGCTCTTAAAGGCACTGGCAAGGGCTCAATAAAAGCAACCGTTTCTTTACGCTGTTGTCCATGCTAAGGAATTTGATTAGTGCTTTCTGTTTTCTTGACTGCAGGGGTGAGTCGGGGGGTGGTGAGCTATCGAATTCTCGGTGCTCTTTCTCGCCTTGGTTTATTATAGCAGTAAGGTCTGCAAAGTCGAACGAAAGCGTTGCATCCTGAGCTTTTTGGGGAAGATTCGTACGCTCGCTCAAAGGAACCAGCCATCTAAATGGTACATCAAGACGACCAGCGACAGCTTTTCCACTTGCATCGCGAAAGAGCTCGCCCTCCAATATAGGCTTTACAGCCCAGCAGCTCTCGGATTCGGACCATTCCATATGCCACATATAAAGCAACGCGGTAGAGTGACAACTTGACGTGTCACGTATTGCCCGCTCTTGATAATCGATCTCGAAGCCAAGATACGTTGATAGTTGACCAGGAAATTGTTTGAAATATTCAGCTACTGCTTGACGTAGGTCGCCATGACTCCGGCAAGCATTGAAAACGAAGAGGGGGTTAGTATGATCGTTGTACCGGGTCTAGCCGTCGGGTGATCGTACGAAGGTCGGCCTGCGTCGTTTGTTGAGCTTCCGTACGAATGTATGGCCGCGTTGGCGAATGTTCTCGCGGAACAAGCGGAGGGGAGAGATCGTTTTCGCCAGTCGGTTGAGTTCACGATCGAGCGCTGTGCCAAAGTCTACCTTGAACGCATCATGGATTGGATGGACCATGAATAAAAGGACCAGTTTCCCCGTCGCAGTGTTCCAATTAAAGCGGATCTTGTGATGGAAGAACAGATCGACCTCGTCGCGCTCACTGATCTTATCGAGTAACAGGTCAATCAGTAGCTCTGGCTGTTGCATATTGACTGAGGGTGGAGAGTTGAATTAAGATGCTTGACGATAGTGATGACGATCGGGGTGGAGTAACTGCGGTGGCGCTTGAACGGTAATTTAATTGATTGGTGGGAACGGAATCTAATTACCGAATTAGGCAGTACTAGCAGTATGTACAAATACTTACGATCCCCACTGAAAACGAAACCAACTACCTTAGCTACGCTATCTTTAACACGATGGACGAAAGACACCTCAGGCTCAGCAAGCCAACTTGCAACACACCACACAGGTCATCCTACGGAAGAGAAAGAATGCAGGGGCCTTACCTCTTAGTTAATTCGGCGAACCAATCCAACTCTAACTAACTTCTCTATTTGGCTAACCCAAAAGTCCTTCTGCTAGACTACAGCACCTGCTAGTAATTACGTAATAAGTACTTAGTACCTAATTGGATAAATCACGTAGCCGGCTGCTCCAGCATTTCAATAGACTCTTTGAAGAGAAAACAGGGGTTTCCCTTCAAGTATCCTTTCCGCAATTACCTACATATTTTACGTTTTAATGTCAATTAGCATAATTAGTAATCGAGGTTGATTATTCAGGTTTAAACAGTGGAGGCGTGGACTAGCGGCCTAAAAATAGCGTATAAGAGAGCAACACCAGCGGGACATTAATAACCCCGAGATCAAGGGCACACGATAACTTATAGTAGGATTTGAACGTAATGCCGTACATCAATGCATTTCTAAGCCATCATGTAGGACGACCTGGCCAGTTCAGATCTATCCGTTACGTTGTCTTGAGCTATAAGAACAACGTCAACCCATGCCAGTTCCACCAACCGCACTTATATTACAGCTCACTCAAAGCTCATAAGCAACCACCACCACCACCGCTACAGCAAAAGTGCAAACAAGCCAAGATGAAGGCCTTCGTCACGGTCGAGGGGCGCACCGCCGCTGTTCAAGAGATCCCCAGCCCAACGCCCTCTGAGGGCGAGATTCTCGTGCGCGTGCATTATGCGGCACAAAACCCGACGGACTGGAAAGCCGTGCCGCATCGGCCGGCCGGACGCATTATAGGATGCGATTTTGCCGGCACCGTGGCGGACGCCAACGGCTCGCACTGGCGGGAGGGGCAGCGCGTTGCGGGCTTCGTGTACGGGACCATGGACGGGCCGCTGCGCGGTGCCTACGCCGAGTACCTGGTGACGGGTTCCTCGTTCGTGTGGAGCGTGCCGGACTCCGTCACCTTCAAGGACGCGTCGACCATCAGTCTGGCCTTTGCCACGGCCGTGCAGGCCATGTTTCAGCGCCTCGGCCTCCCAGAGCCCAGCAAGCCTGCCACTTCGCCTTTCCCGGTGCTCATAAACGGCGGAACGAGCTCCGTGGGGTTGTACGCCGTCCAACTCGCCAAGCTCGCGGGTCTATACGTCATCGCCACCGCGTCGAAGCAGAACCATGATCTCCTCACGGCGCTGGGCGCCGACGCCGTGGTGGATTATAAGGATCCCGCGTGGCCGCAGAAAGTCCGTGAGCTGTCCCATGATAACCTGCAACATGCGTTTGATTGCGTAGCGGAAAAGGAGACCACGGCAACTGTGGCGCGGGCGATGTCGCCTACGAACGGCGGGCGCGTCGTCTGTATCCTCCCCCGGAAGACGGCCGAATTGCCCGAGGACATCTCCAAGGTCAAGGTCGAGTCGACGATTGTGTATACGGTCTTTGGAGATCCGCTAGAACTTGGCGACAGCCCGTTTGAAAACTGGGGCGGCCCGACGCCGCAGGACCGCAAGTTTTGGGAGAAGTACTTGGGCATGTTACCTGAATACCTTGAATCTGGGAAGATCAAGCCGAATCCGTCTAGGGAGCTCGGCGGGCTGGAAGCTGTTGCCGAAGGCTTTGCGCTGCAGCAGCAGGGCAAGGTCCGGGCTGAGAAGCTTGTCTATAAGATTGCATGAGGTCGTGTGGTGGTCATGTCCATATTCGTAGCGGAGAGCTTGGAATTATAGATGAATCGCAGATAACTTGCGATAGCACTAAATGGCCAGGATATGAGGCTCTTTACAGTAATGCGTTTTCTCTTGGCGTTAGAATCAAAAGAGGCGCCTATCTGATGTTGAGTCTTTGACACAAGAGTTCTGCTGATTCGTTGCCCATCATAGCGGTGCGGGAGTTCTCCCGGCTTCCGTTTGGAGTAAAAATACCCGTCCGGTCTTCTGTCATTACGAACAGAGGAAATATAATAACATGTCTATGGGGGAGTTGGGGTTTATGATGTGGAAATTGCCGTGTTGCCGTTTAGGAATTATGAGACAAACTCTGCTGCTAAAGTTGCACACAACATAGTTCGCACCTTCACTCAATTACAAGGACAAATACCCTTATCTGTTCAGATATACCTAGTGCTAGAAAAACAGATCTTGCCCGTATTGGTATAGATTAGTTTTAGCATAGATTTCAAGAGAATGCTGCTGTTGGGATAACGTATATTAAAGTAGTCTATTTCAAAAACATTCAATACAAGGCTAGTCATCAGATATAGGAACTATGAGGGACAAATGAAACGCCACGTTGGAGACTATCTGTTATTTGTCCCAGGTTCTCATCAATTTCTATTCAACTGAAATCGTGTTCCCCATAATCAATAGGTTCCCCATCAGTTTCAGCGATACACATTATTAGCCATGAGTGAGTAAGAGTTGATTTTCCTCCTTGGCCAATGCTCAGGGGTAAGCAAGTCTGCCCGGGTCAGCCCAGTATTTCTAACGCAAGGACGTGTAAAGTCTTAAAGTTTTAAGGTCAAGCGTTCTAAAACAGCAAGCAGAACATCAGTCTACCTTACCCAGAATCCTAAAAGGTCTTTGCAGTAATCATTAAAACTGTGAACACGGCCATTGTCCGAGGAGTTTTCGAATGCTCTATCTACATTTCGGATTCATACCATATTCAAGTTCAAGATGATATAATCTGACAAGGATCGATTGCTCATTCTCAACATATCAAATTCAATGAAGTCAGCGTCTTGTTATCGATTCACGTACAATTATTAGCTAGAAAAATACATTGTACAATCTCACCCATCCACAATGCAGATTCGTTGAATACCCGAGTAAGAATAGTTCTGCTCCGGGTTAGCGTGTCCGTTTCCTAGCAGAGTCACCATAAGTTCGGTCCGAACTTCTCGGACCGGGCGACCCTCTTTCACGTCCTGCTAGCGGAAATTTCCCGAAAACATGATGCTGCAGTTTGGATTATATCGCTGCGATTTCATCGCTTTGCTTTGCTATACTCGTATTCTCGCAGTGAGTCAATCATACTAATTGGTCTAATGAAGTCGCTTTAGGAAGGTCCTGTTCAGTCTTAGCAAATGTCACATATATCTCTGCTCCACACATGACTCACATACCGAGTTAAACTCTTAAAAACCATATGTCATGTTCTCTTTACTTAAGTATTGGACGAGCTACTCCAATTTCAATCCTTCTCTTTTAGCCAAGAAGGCCAAGAAATTATTCTATCTTCGATACCAGAAACCATAATACTCCCTCTTCTCCACAAGATGTCGCAGCAGGCTTCCCCGCAACTTAGTACCGGATACACCCATGAAGCGGCGTGGGAATCCTCCCACTTGAAGGTTGATCCCATTCATGAGATATTCTATGAGCAGTACGGAAAGAAAGATGGACTTCCCGGTATGTCAGACGCCTCGGCAAATGGAAATCAACATCTCGTACTAAAAACAGGCGCAGTGATCTTCCTCCATGGCGGGCCAGGCGGCAACACTAGCCCGGGGAACACCAAATTCTTCAATCCAGCAGTCTACCGGGTCGTGCTCATGGATCAGCGGGGCGCGGGCAAATCCCGCCCGAGGAACGAGCTGCGAGATAACACCACACAACACCTCTCCGACGACATCGAGCGGCTGCGCGAGCACCTTGGCATCCGCAAATGGCACATGGTGTTCGGCGGGTCGTGGGGCAGCACGCTAGGCCTATTCTACTCGCAGGCACACCCGGACAGAGTCGGGTCGCTGGTCATCCGCGGCGTCTTCACTGTGCGGAAGTCCGAGTTAATGATTGGGGGAATTCAGCCCGCCGCCCTGTTCTTCCCGCAGGAGTGGGAGGCGTTCCTCAACTATCTGCCCGAGAGCGAGAGGGGCGACCCCTTTAATGCGTACCACGCGCGCATCACCTCTAAAGACCCCGAGATCGCGCACGCGGCGGCGCGCGAGTGGAACCGGTGGGACATGTCTATCGGCACGCTCCGGCCGGACGCCGACTCTATCGCGAAATTAGATGATCCGGAGTGGTGTATCACGCACGCCCTATTTGAATCGCACTTCCTTGACCAGAATGCCGGTTTCATGCAGGACGGCGAACTCCTGTTCCCAGCCAACATGGAGAAAATCAAAGATATTCCAGGTGGGGTTTCTCCGAGTCGTTGAGCCCTACACCACAATAAACTGACTTATCATTCTAGGCGCTATTGTACAAGGGCGTTATGATGTGCTTTGTACGCCTGTGACTGCTTGGGAGGTGCACAAGGCGTGGCCCAAGTCTTCGCTGCATTGGATCAGCGATGCTGGACACTCCGCTAATGTAAGTTATAAGCTATCACGCGCTCGCTGTGACAAGTTTGCTAACGCTATCAGGAACCTGGGACGACAGCAAAGCTTGTAGAAGTATGCGATGAGTTCGCGAAGTTATGAATAGCGGGTTGCTTGATGATGCGAGACTGATGTTTTTTCACTGTCGTGGGGAATTCAGGGGTTTTAAATATTTAGGTGTTAGAGCAACAAGTCGGTTACATTGAAATCTCAATAGCATTTTTCCACTCCCCAACCCCAAAATGAGCTTATACATCTATACCTCAGAGAAGTGAATGATTTTATAAGTACCTCATCAGTATATCGAGGCCTTCGCATCTGCGTCTACGGAGACGGCATTCCCCCGCTCGGCCCATGCGCGGTCAAACACTCTCTGTAACCTACCAAGAGTATCTTCTGCATTCTGATAAATCTGATAATGAGCAACAAGTCGCTCGCCCGTCAACTTCAACCCTTCCTCTCTCCCGATCTCATTGAAGCGCGCCATTGATATACTCGGAGCTTTCAGATCGAGCCAAACGATGTTCGTATCCACCGGGACTCTCGTCGTGCCGCCCAGCCTCCTCCACATGGCCTCTATTCTTTTCGCGGTGGCATGTGAGTGCTTGAGCAATCCTCCCTCTCCATTAGGATCCTTTCCAAACGTCTCGTCGACGGCTACCCGCGCTGCGGCTGTGATGAGGCCCGGTTGTCGGAGTCCGCCACCGATCGCCTTCCGGATATGTCGTGCGATGCCGAGCGTCGCGCTGTCTCCGACGAGGATGCTGCCCACTGGTGCCCCGAGACCTTTCGAGAAGCACAGGGTCACGGTGTCGAAACACGCCACGTAGTCGGTCAGGCTGCCTGCCCCTGCAGCGACGGCCTCCCACAACCGGGCACCGTCACAGTGCATCTTGACGCCCCGCTCCCGCGCAAAGGCGGCGATCTTGCGCACCTCCTCGAGCGGCGTGATGACACCATAAAGCGTGTTCTCGAGGCTGATGACCCGCGTCGGACAGGCGATGATCCTACCTTCTGGCTTGAAGTTCTCCTCCACGTCCGCGAGCGTCAGGTACAGTCCGTTCTTCGGGATCACGGGGTTCACCATGGCACTCGTGAGCACTGCGACGCTCAAAAGTCAGTCGTAGTCATTTACCAGCGTGGATTATATTTATTTGGCGTTTAGAAAGCTTCTAGCCACTCCAATGCCCCCAAAAAGGAAATCCCGTGCTCTGACGAGAAGAAATTAGGTAGGGAGATTACTCACGGGCAATGCCGCCCGCCTCACTAGTCACGATATGCGAGCGATAATCGCAGAGTATGGCGCTATCGTAACGCCCGAGTCAGTAATTTCTACTTGTGATAACAATCACCCGCGGTTTTGGGAGCTTGCAGGTGCAGAATATGCCTATTTGGACCATTCACACATCTCCGAGACATGCTGAAAGGGGAACTTACTGTGGAGGTTGCGTAAGGAGAGCTCGTAGACCCAACTGGTTGCCCATTGTGCCAGACAAGACAAAAAGACCAGATTCTTTGCCCGTGAGGGCGGCGCAGTAGGCCTCGAGGTCGTTCGTTGAGTCATCTTCTTGTAACACGTCGTCTTGGAGCGAACATGACCCAATCGCAGCCAGCATTGCCGCTGTTGGCGTAGTCATCGTATCGCCTTGCTGTACTTAGACATTGCACCGTGGAAGAAATAGTCATTCACAGAGAAGAGGGCCCGGACTCACTGCGCAGGTCATAGGCGGCAGAGCCCGCCGAACCGAGCCATGTCTTGTTCTCTATGTTCGTATTCATAGTGTGAGCTTTGAGAGTTTTCTTCTAATACCCAAGTCTCTCAGAGATCGGTACGAATTTGTTGATAAATCATACCAAAACGCCTCTCATCGCGATTATGTTATAAGTCGTGGAAGACTCATCGAGCCGACACTACCCGTGACGTTTGTTCCTATGGACACTAATGCGCCGCGGTCGCAAAGCTGATCACTCCGGCCCACAAGTTCGTCGTTTCGTCCAATTCGTGTTTGCCAATCGTAGTTAGCATACAAAGACGCCATAATTTAGGCAAGATGTAGAAACTTAGGAACTATCTAGTTCCTCCTAATCGCCGAACTCGGCGTGCTTTCCGGTAGCAAAATTGATATCTTGATCTATTCAGCCAACTCATTGCAAATTAATTTGTTGGGTAACGGACGGACTAGGATAAATAACGAAATCTCAGGTTTTTTTTTTAATTTGACCAATCTTGCTTCAACAGTTGGGGTTTGTACTCTAACTCATAGCTTTATTAGTAATTTTATAAATTATACATAGCTGAACCTAGGTGAAGTAGATATTTGATGGGTCCGATGATGAGGACCTCGCCCTGAGACTGGTTGAATATCGGTTGAGTGGACATGTAGCCGAGGCCGATATTTCGGCTCGTCGTAAATCTTACGCAACCCCGGCGCGGGACCGGATCGCCCGTAAGACCCACAAGCTCCTCTTGTTATCTCCATCTCTGAAATTCCGCTACCTGTTCAACCGCTTGTTCGCTATCTCCTGAGATACACCCACTTCCCATCCTTTCGATACCTTGTTCGGACGCCGCGGCGTCGCGGCTCGACACCTGCGGGACGAACCGCTTCTCCTTGGACTAGTGTATTAGCATATTAGCAAATTTATCTCACTTGTATATGAGAAACGAATGTGAACTAGGGTTTATAAGTCAGAAATAGGAACCGAAGAGCGTACGCGGAAAATTAAAATTCGGCACCGGATCCATCCGCCCCGTTCCGATGACTTCCCTGATTACCGGCCCAGCCACGTATTGCTCGTTTGTCCGCGGCGGGACCTCATAGAGTATCTTTCGCATCCATTCGTCAAGTTCTTGGTCAGTCATACCATCGTTTCCTTTCGTCTGTACGTGGAACGAGACGTATGTCTCAATCTCGTGTAATGGGGGTCTATCCTCGGGAAGATGGGCTTGCAAGCGTAGAATTAAGGCTATGATGTCTCGATCGACGTGATCGTAGAAAGGCTGTTGCAGATGCGCGGCATATGTCAGATATTCTGTTTTACCGTGAGGCGGCCTTATGGTAGATACGGTCGGGATAGGTGGACCGGCGGGGTAGCAAAGTGTAATCAGATTTTCCATTAACTTCCACTCTTGTTAGTTGGCAATTTCTCAGTGATCCGAGGTTGAGACGTTATTCAAAGGTGAAAATTATGGCATGGATATAACACGCACATAGCCCACTGCCCAGACATTTGTGTGAGGTCCGAAATTGCCTGCGAGAGTTTGATGCTGAATCTGGTCCTGGTCCCGTTCTATGTAGTCCCAGTCTTGGCAGAATTGCTCCTGTTGAGAAATTAGTTTCCTTCTCTTCCCAAGCTCTTAGGGGGAAAGCAAATCATAACTTGCAGGAGCGTAAAAGCCCCTTTTGCCGTTTTGGCGAAGCTTCTCATAGTAACTGCACTAGGTTAGATGTTAAGCATATTGCTGTTGATCTAGCCGCGCCTACTTACAAGTCATGTTTTCCAGGGAAAACCTCGGTTGTCAACCCGAAATCACCAAGCTTCCGAAGTTAGCTTCGTATTCTTCTAATTTCCGGCAATGTGATCGTTTACCTTGAGTACGGGTGATATCGAATGCTCCTCATTCTCTCGCAAAACGTCTCCAACGAAAACTTCAAGTCCGCGTTAGCAACTCCCCTCGATAGCATAACTTGGAGTGAAATATACCATTCTTCGGATCCATGTCGAAATGTACGATGCGTCTTGGATTGTCTTGCAGCCGTGTTGGTACAGTCTCTTTAATAGGACCGGGTTGACCATTGAACTCCTCAATGTCAGCTGGCGGATATGCGAGCCCAATACACATCCGGGTAACTATAGCATCGATACTCATGTTACTATCTTTTCACTTCATCTGGCGTGGCTTTACAAAACCCAGCGCATGACACTTACAACATAAAAGGAACCGCCAGAGAACTGGATTAGGTATACGATCCTTGTGCTGCCTGACCTTCTTTAGGATCGACGCCAGGTCTCCATTGTCTAGCATCTCGGTAATGAAAACATTGAGCGGTGGCCCTTCCGCTCTCGCCCTCTTAGAATTAGGTCGGTCCTCATCTTCGCCGCCGTCAATATCTGAGTCTTCCTCGCCTGACGAGACCGGCGAATCAGGGGTTTCTTTCAAACTACCATCCGGATTTCTGGTATTATCCTTGTGCACCGATTCATTGTCAACCAAGCCCAACCCGTCTGCATATAAAAGTTGTATGATGTGTTCAGCCTTTCTATGTCTCTATGCTCGTTGTCAGTCTGCGACTCGTTTGCTGTAATAGCATGTATAATCATTTCACAACTACAAGTGGAAGCCACTTGCCCATACTATTCAAGACACAATGAGTTAGTGTATTAACTACCTCATAGGGGATGAGCGACATATTCTTGATGGAGACACACTGACTATTTTGCACTTCCCATTTCTGTAGTTCCTGGTCATCATCGAAAAGCATTTTCACCACAGCCGATTTTCGCTTTTCTCCTTCTTCATCCATAATGTCATATGCTGCAGCGAGCCCATTGCCACCCCATCCCAAACACCTATTATATTTCATTTCGGGGTAGTTCCGCGCAAAGTACTCCTTCATCAGCTGGACACTTTGGTAGGGCTTCCGGAGTTTATGCTCCAACATCCAATCGTCTGTTATGGCGTCAAGGTCGACTTCGTCCTTTCTAACGGGAACATAGGGGAATGCCTCCTGCCTCATCCCAGGCATGAGTACGCTGGGTGGCGGCCCAACTAGAGGGAACGACGGAGTCCATAATCGAGAGATTGTGCCCCGTCCGCGGTAAGAGTGAAAGAGACTGTAATTCTCCCTGCGCCAGTTTCGCTTCTACGGGCGGTCGTATTAGCAGACTCAAAACTGAAGCGAGGATGTTGGAAGATATGTCAGAGGATCAATGGAAGATAAAGAGATAAAACTATCGCTTCTGGGATTCACTTGCCACTTCATCATACCTCGACATTCTGGACTAACGTTTGAGGTTAAAGATAAATCAATGAGATATAGACAGTTCTCCAATATTGACTCCAATATTGACCACGGGGTGTTTAACGGTAATATGAAAGTTGCTACACAGTATGGGGGACAAAGCAAATTCCAAACCTTTTAGTTCTAGTCAATCGGCTAATTAGTCGAGACAAACGCTACAACGAACAAGGGCACGCATCCGGCCAACAACCAAAAGCTTAACCAAAGAGGCCATAGTAGAGCACGGGGCTACTTGTAGGTCAAGAAGTTCATTGAGTCTCTTGCCGGGATTTGCTTCATAACCATAGATTCCTAGATCGGCAACTCGAACGGATATCTAGGCACGACATAAAAGACCATGGCGTGCTTGACAACTTTAAGGGAGACGATCAAGATGATATGGGAGACAGGTGAATGAGAAATTGGTACGGAGTACGAACGTATTCACATGTGAATTATCCAAATTATCCACCTATGTATTTAAGCATTATATGCCAATGGAAGCATCAGCACCCCCACACCCCGACTGGGGGGTCAATTATCAAGCCCCGCCAAGGATTTGTTGTTTTTTTCCAGGGTCTAGTTAATGACCAAAGCGACAGAACAACACGAGACTTGCCCATTACGAGAAATAAAGACGCAAGATTCTTCCGATAAGATAGAAAAGTACAACATTCAACAGAAAAAGAAAAAAAAAAGGAAAATGCCCTCTGTCAAAAACCCCAACGGACCCAGCAAGAACCGGCTCGCAGCCCGGACGGCGACCGCACGAAAGCACACGACGAAGCAGCTCGCGCGCAAGGCGCTCGAGGAATCCCTAAGCCGGCAGAGCCAGGGAAGGATCACGAAGGCGGACGCCCACCGCGGGGCGCGCGTTGGTATGCTGCCCACCAGCGGCCCGAACAAGGCACTCAGCGCCAAGAAGGCGCGCAAGCTCGAGAGGAAGATGGGGTATGCGCTCCAGAGGAAGATGCAGGCTGAAGGAGAGGTGGAGATGAAAGGTAGTGTTTTTTTTATTATTATTTTTTTCTTATGGAGGAGGAGGAGGAAGGCAAGGCTGATTGATTGGTGTGCACGCAGACGTTGCAGATGAAATGCAGAAGACTAAGACCAAGACCAAGACCAAGACGAATACAAAGAAGCGAGAGGAAGATGTCGAGGGCGACGGGACCATTGAGATGGATGATATCTCGTGAGCAGATGAGAAGCAATCAAAAATTCGATCCTCCAAGGGATACATTACTTCAACAACGGATCAGGCTACTATGATACTTGACCGCTTTTCCAAGCTTGGGATGTAGGCAGACCTAGCAACACTAGACCCGCTGAACTGGTCCCAAAGCTGGAGCGACATCGTCTCTTGCTGTGTATCATCAAGGCGTGTGCGAGCTACTACCCTAGCAGATCGGATTGGGGATGTGAGGCTGGAATTAGCTCGGGGCGTCTGGTCGACAGCAAGACACGCTGGATCTGAAAAGCCCTGTAAACAGTCCTCTCCGGGCATGTGTGGAATGGAGAACCATGAAAATAATCACAGTGATCAATCATTCCGGTACCCCGAGCGAGCGGTGCTGAGAAGTCCGGCTTCGTAGCGGTGGACTATTCCAGTACAATACATTATTAGCCAACCGAGGCCTATCATTATTTACCATATGTCCTGCTCTAAATAAACAATATACAAAGCCCTCCACACGCGCCCGAGTTAAACGTCTATGAATGATGTATCAAACCCTTAGATGCCTCGTATAAACCATGGAAAGACTCTGCCGCCAAAATTCTTTTTCGTAACGATCGAGATAGATAAGGGGTATCATGACACATCGCATTAACCAACTCCAAATGCTCTCATGCAATACATGCTCTAGTGTCTATATGTGTCGTATGCCCAACACGCATACCATGGGATTCGATTTCGAGGTATGAAAGCTGTCCGATGAGTTCGCGCTTTACCCCCCGGGACATCTGTCAGAGGATCTACATGGGAACGCCCTGTCAGATTTCGGACAATTAATGCTCTCCGGTGAAAAAAAATGAGTTCATGCTGCTTCGCGAACGCGAGCCTTGGGATGCATGTGTGAGCGCATGGGATATTGTGGTATCATTTTCAGATAGGCCTATCCCGGACGTGCCAGGCGTCCCGGCGCATAACCGTATATTGAGCGCTGTTTCGATTTGTCCATGAAGGTTTCTCATTTGCGTCATTCAAGCGTAGATCCAGCTTAGAAACCACGTAGACCAGGGCCGTCTCATGGTATTAGGCGCCCTAAGTTTATCATGACAATAGCTGGGGATATTGAGGCTCTTGCGGCCATCGCACTCGCAGCGACATCCTACGCCGCCTTCTAGCTCGGGGGCCCATGTCTCCTTAGCCGAGTTCAGAGTCTTGGATTCTGGCAATTGCCCGCCGGGGGCGTTGGCCGGGCATTGGTAGAACGTGTCGTGTCTGTAGCCAATGTCGGCAAAGTGGTGGATTTGGTGCGGCTTGGCCAGCATATTTACGGCAAGAGTATGAACAGGTGCGTCTCCCCACTAAATCGACGAATGTTATTAGCAACTAAAGCATCTCTGACGAATCGGGGTACTGGTCTGGTGAATATTATGTGGAACGTCTCGGACTTCATCATATCATCACGGGTGCACACAGGGATCGAGAAGAAGTCATACCCTTTCGTAATAGAAACCGCCGTCTTTGTCCAGCTTTTGGAAGAGGGATTGATATTTCTCGCCGCGAAAGAAATCAAGGTCTGCGATTTCAAAGTTGCTCCAATAATGGCATGTGTTCCAGCCGTCCCCGTGGCGGTCGCGGTGAGAGAACCAGCTCATGTGACCGCGAAACGGCCAAGGGACCCAGGACGCAGTTACGCCAGCATTCCACATGGAAGTTGAGGGTATGTTTTCAGCCTCCTTCCAGTCCGATACCTTCCGGAAGAGGCTTGGACATGTCCGCTTCTCCTCAAAGAGGGCAATGGTAAAACCATATATCTTGTTGTGGCGGACCATCTCACGGAAGGGATCGTAGGTGATGGCGCAGGAGAATTCCACGTCGGGTTCCAACCGCCAGTACCACTTGTATTTCTTGAGCGCTTCGACTTGGTAGAAGTACCTGTCATTTGTCAGAACGCGAACACCAGAACTGGCGGATGCAGGAGGGGATGCAAGAGGGGAGAGCTTACCCCGAGAAGAAGCGACACATGTGATGGTATGTTTCCTTGCCAGCATACAAGATGCCGCTCTCCCCTTGGGCCTTCATGCTGGCCTTGGCGTCTTCCTGGTCGATCCACTCGGGAAACAGCCAGTCCTTCTTGGGCACATAGTCGAATATGGCCTCGGCACTCGTGGTGGCGTTGAGGGTCTGGATGAATTCGTCGCTCCAGGGCTCGTCGTTCAGGAAGACGATGGGGTACTTGAACCACTGGTTGAAGTGACGCTCGAGGCTCTCGACGGATCGGCGGGCTTGTTCTACCTCTTCATTGCGGGCCAACATGACAATGGCGGCATTCTCACGGGGAGCGGTGACATCGGGTTCTTGGCACGTGGTGTAGAAAGGGGTGTCGAGCTCGCGAGGGGGGACGGGGACTCGGAAGCGGAAGCCGTGGAAGACGACCTCGAGGAGAGCGGCAAGGACGACGGCCCAGAGAATGGGCGAGTTCTGCAGGCCACGTCTTCGCAGACGTTGCAAGCGCTGCAAGAGGCGGTGGTGTAGCATTTGGGGGGGAAAGGCTTTTGTCGGAATGGAGGAGCGCTGGGGTGGATGACGGCGCTCGAGAGACAGACAGACAAGTGACTATCTATGGGTTGGATACTTTATGGATATCATGGTGCTCAAAGCATCGCGTGCCTGTGCCAATTGTCGCCAAGAGATCGCCGGGGGGTGGTTCTTCGCAATCCTATCGAATGTATGTATTGCAGTTGGTCCCTGCAGGTGGTTTGCTGCTGCTGCCTCACCATAACTATTTTCTTGTTGGAGAAACCAGCGAGGCAAGATCCTGGGGTGGAAGCCAGCTGCAACCCCGGGGAACCCCTGCAAATTAGGCGACCCAGGTGCCTACCTAGGTAGCGCCTACTGCAAATTCAGGGGCGCACACCGCCGCGGCGCTCATTAATAACAGTGGAGTGCCACGACCGGCCGCTACCTAACCTACTTAGGTACCCACAGCTGCACCCACGCTAAAAATGACGTTGTACTGTAGGGTAAGATTGAAGCCCGCCGCATTCAGCAGCTGCAGAATGTGGGCCATCGCAACAAATAGGTACTTATGCCACACTTCGGGAAGATCGTCATGTTTACTTAAGGTTCTATGTATCAACCCTTCCATGTCTGCCTGGCCTGGTGCTGAATCAATGCACACATCGGCGGCATTGTCTGCGCAACATCTTCGCGACGTCTTCGCCATGTTTTAGCGACGTGAGAACATCGAGAATACTTAAGGTAGCAAGCAAAGCAAAGCAAGCATCTCTGACGACCCTTCGGCGATCCTCGACCATTCCTTGTTATACCTATTCGATAGGTATTCTATATGCTCGATAGCTCCTGGCCAATACCATCTCGCACCATTGAATCCTATCTGGCACCGACGAATCGCCCTCGTCGTCCCAGGCTGGCTGGCTGGTTAACGCTTTACCCCATTCACAGTCTATCATGCAAACCACGTGCCCAATTGTCTTACCGCGAACGAAAGAAAACGATAAAGTCGTCGAGGACTGAGTGGGTGGCTGACGCCGTTGCGCATACTCCAAGAAGAGCATGGCTTCCTGGCTTTCTAAAAATGTCAACCGCTGGGACAGGAGCGTGTTGCTTCGCCGCCGACGGTCATCCATCATCGTCTTCATCATCCTTGCCGTGATCCTGGCGCCCTACATATGGCCCTTCCTCTATGCTTTTGGGGACTGGATACGCCAGACGAATCCCTGGTCGGAGCAATATCAGGTCCAGCAGGACTTCGTCTCGACCAAGGATGAGCTCGAGTGTCTCTTTGGCAGGACGCGCCCTGTCGCGACCACCACACCTCCAACCGAAACGGAGCTGATACCGAACCATGTTCACTTCATCTTCGGCCTCAGCAACCCCTATACTGAGCCCAGCGTCGGCACCTTCAATTTTATTTCCTATCTCGCCGTGAGGAGTGCTGTCGTGGGCATACGAGCCGAAAACATATCCCTTCACTATACCTACCTTGCCGACCCGCCCGCCCCCGAACCTAACAAAAATCCCCTCTCTAATCGTTGGGTCGACCGCTTGAAAGACGAAATCACCCTCGTCTATCACTCTCCCGACGAGATGGCTGCCCTGAAGAACCAACCAGGTGCTCATTGGCAGGCAGCCCACGTCTCGGATCTCCTGCGCCTCAACCTACTCCGGGAACAGGGCGGCATCTACCTAGATATAGATGCCTTTGGCCTGCTCCCCTTCACAGACCTCCTTAGGTCCCCACGCGATATAATCATGGGCCACGAGGGCGGCAATCGGGCCGGGCTCTGCAATGCTATCATGGTGGCCCGTAAAAACAGCACTTTTATCGATCGTTGGGTTGCTGAGTACAACCATGTTGACCTATCGCACGAATGGAACTTCCACAGCGTTATCCTACCGAAGAAGCTCCAGCTGCAAAACCCCGACGACATCTGCACTTTACCGCCTTCGACTTTCTTCTGGCCCACCTGGACTTGGCACCACGTCCAGTGGATGCACGAGCCCCTTACCCGCCAACAGGCCCGTCAGTGGACCACCGAGATTAGTCGCAATGGAGGAAGCCTATTTGGCGAACAGCTTGCCTTCCATGCCTGGAGTCAGATGTCGTGGGATCGGTATCTTAGCAAGCTCACACCAGAAATGGTCCGCACGCGTGACACGCGCTTTAACCTTTTGGTCCGGCGGTTTCTCCACGATGATGTGGGTTCTTCTGTCTTGCAGTAGGAAAGTCATGACGGCAATATCGTAGTATCTCCCCATGTATCCTATCATGTATCATGGATGGCATTGGGATGGGTCGGAAAAACATAAAGGAGTCTGGCGTTCGGACATTCTCAGATACCATTGTAACACTAAATCGTGGCGGGACACTTGAGTGCGTAACTGGATAACGCCTTACCAACACGGAAGCATATATTAGGCAGTATTCTCTCTGACGTGTATTCTGGGACGGAGCTGCGAACGTAATTTTGAAGGACACGTTGTGCCACTTTGGCGCAGGGATATTTATTCGTGATTGTATAACGATGGAACACATACATTGATTTACGCATCACCAAATTTAAGCCTATTCACAATGAAATTGATCGTCGCACCCACCAACCTAACTACCTTTGGGAAGCCCCAGTCAGGCGAAGTAGCATGCGTAGCCAATTGTTGGATATAGAGGTCCAAGATACTAGAGTTCGGAGATATTTGTTGCAGCCAACTTTACACACGCAAGTCGTATCACCACACAGGGTGTTGGAGTCTTGTCGAGTCTGGCTGTGTGTGAATGAACGTGGATATCACATCGTAGCTTTTAAGTAGCATCATGCACCTTTGCAGCACAAAATGACAGGAACTAGTTTGTCTGGAGTGCTTCAATTGGGAATGGATGCATTTTGCGTCTAAAACAAACAGGAGATCTGCCTTCCCAAGAAATAGCATGGTCTACAATACTTGTAACTCTAGGTAGCATTGATTGTCTTTATAGGGCTAGGACGAAGTTTCTGTTATGTTTTCACAGCCACCTCGCCCGTCCTTAATCCATGGTCATATAAGGCCAAGCCTACCATATTCAATAATGTGATAAGAAGATGCTCATTCAACGGATTCGAACCTAATTCTCCTTTGCTTAGTGTAGTCGAGTCGGTCCCATCATGCCTATGGCATATACTAGTGTGAACCGCAGTAGTAATTATGCATGGTAACATATGGTACGCGCAGCAGCTCAAGATGTTTCATTATAGTGAAAAAGCACTAGCCCGCCCTCAAAGTACAACTCTCATTATAATAACTTCCAACTCATGAATGAATAACAGAATGTGAATTATCACACGATATCCCCCCATCGAATAGTCGCCCTCATCAATGCGGAGAAAATCCGGCATATTCAAGTCTATCTAAACTCGGCTTCTCTCTAAGGAGCCAATTTGGACACTGCGATTAACTTATAACCTAAACGCTTGCCCGCAAGAATAGAAGAAAGCGTAGATAATTGCCTCCTACTAGTAAATAAGAACCATGTATTTCTGAGAAGATGGGTTTGGTGGAACCAACCCAGCTCTTTTACTACTTAGCGAAGCTTAAGCCCAACGCCAGCGCGCCCTATGATGCCATGTCCAAAGAATTAAGCTTGTGAACCGCACGTTTGTTTGCGTAGGCACGGCCGATGCGCATGTCTGGCACGTCGTACCCGCCATGTTTCCCTGGTTTCTGGACGACAGGCCTCGGCTGGGATACACCACCAATCTGCTAGTATAAGCCAGCGTGGGAGGCGAAATAGCGTTCGCCGCGCTTCTATTACGGTGCGATCTTCCCCTAACAGCCCAGGTGTTCGACTGATGACTGCAGGAGGACCCTGTCGTGTTTTGATATTGGTGTTAAGAGCGTATAGATAACCGTGTTTCACTCTGCTTTTCTTCTCTTCCAACGACTCAAATCTAATACTATCCCTTTCAATATCCAACGCCAACGCCAATGTCAATGCCATGAACGCCGTGAAGTTGGGCTTACCATGCCATGAAACAAATAACCATTCTCATGTAAAACGCTTCACATTCATCGCCATTGCCCTAGACGAACGGGGATGGTGGCTCGTAGTCATACCACTCTGGAGAGTAGTCGTATCTCACGATGTCGTCGTCATTCCTCCAGATAAAATACGACGGCGACTCATAATGATATCACTCATGAGAGTGGTATTCCAGAGAAAAGCTGAGTTCTGCGACATTGTATGGGACACGAATCCCATGGTCCCGACCAGGGAAATCTTTGTCGCTATAAGCCATGACGATGTGTAGTATTTGGCCAGAAATGAGAGTCAGTTTTTGGCATCTGGATACGATACCGGGATCGTCATCAGAGATAATGCACATATCCCCCGGGGATTAGATCTTCCATGTGGACTACGAGAATTGGATGAAGGAGTAGGTTGTCGGTGTGTTTTGTGGAACTCGTCATAGTCATGCTTTTCTTAAAGAGTGATGGTAATTACGGTGTTATAGAGTATGATGAGAATGTGATACAGATGTTAATGCAATGAAGATGCCGATACACAGTAATTTTTGATATAACGTAGATGATAATACAGCGTAGTGATCATGAAATAAAAATCATGGAATCGCAATTCGCTCCTCACATGGACTGCAAACCGACAATGGAGGTGAGTCTGCTCTGAAGCATGTCGTATTCCGTGTCTATTGGGGTATCGAGTATGATGTCTTTCCAATGCAACCCATGTTCCTAACCCGCATATACTACTAATCATGGTAAATTAGACGTGCTTTTGTTACTTATTAGACGTAAGGACCTTGCATCTTCTTCATTTTCATCACGCGGCACTGCATCAGCTGAATACTACATTGAACCACTTAGAAAAGTCATTCCTGCGAACGTTAGAAAGCAGCCCAGTTCAGCGGCATGCGAGAATCCTCACCTTGGTGGTTGCGAAACGTAGTTTCGGGTATAAGCTTCGACCTCGTCTAGATCCTGTTGCAAATCAACCTTGTCCGCAGGGTAGATACTCGTCTTGTGGATGGCTTTCCAGCCGAAGTAGAGTATCGGGAAGGCGGCGACAGAAGTATACCTATATGAAATTAACTACGTGGACTACTTTGAGGCTGCTCCGACCAAGTGCTCACGAGAAGAGGAAACTAGGGACGTCCCAGTTGCCTGGTAAGAATACCGTATACCCGCCGACGAACGAGAAGACGAATGTCGCTATAAGTGCGTAGTAGGCTGCGTATGGTTGCAAATACCCCTTATACGGTAGCGAGTCTCGACTGATGCCCTGGGCTTTCAGAGCGCGGTGAAAGCAAATATAGGTGCAGCAGACGACGCAGTAGTTCACTAGCTGTGAAGCGGTGATTAAACTGACGAACCAGCTCAAGACAACGGCAGTGCCCTCAGTAACTTGAAGGAATGACAGCAGCGCGATGAGCAATACGAAAGTGACGCAGTAGATGGGTACACCGTTCTTGGTACACTTGACAAGGAATTTGGGGGCTTTACCTTCGAGTGCCAGGCCGTAAAGCGACCGAGATGCACAATACACATAGCTGTTCCCGGCAGAGAAGGCAGCAGTCAAGATGAGGGCATTGACTATATGTGGCAGGATGGGGATGCCTAATCTGTTCATCGCGACAACGTAGGGCGACGCTGCCGCACCAGGTCGATTCTCCTCATAAGCGGCCTTCAAGTCAGGGTCATTATATGGAACGAGCACACCGACAGCGAGCGATCCGAGACAGAAAAACGTCGTCAGGCGATAGAAGACAGCGTTGAATGCTCTCGGTAAAACCTTGCGGGGATTCTCCGCTTCCCCAGCCGCCATCGAGACATAATCTGGACCGGCCACGGCCAGCGACGCGAAGATGAGGCATTGTAGGAACCCTTGGAATCGACCTAGTGAGCCCGTGGTATAGTACTCGGCGAAAGCGCCAGGTTCATACCAGTACCGAAAACCAAAGCGATCGTGTTGGGGGTTGCCACCAACCGCGACAATGAAGGTGAAGACGAGGAGGCCGACGATAAGCAAAACTTTGCCCAGCGCAGCCCAGAACTCCGTTTCACCGTACCACTGAATCGCCATCACATTGATCAGCGCGTAGAGAAAAACTACGATAGCAATGATGCCAGCTGCCGGCACAATATCACTCCAGTAATGGATGATTACATTGCAGGCGGTCACTTCAAACGGCACAAGCGCAGCTTCGAATATAAAGAAATTCCAGCCGGCGGCAAAACCAAAGGCCTCATCGACATACCGACCCGCAAACCGAATGAAAGGTGAGGAGATCGGTAGGTAGGTCACCATTTCAGCCAAGCAGAAGGTCACGGCGAGAATAACGGTACACCAGAGACTGAAGGCGATAAATAGACTGCCTGGCCCACCCTGGATAAGCCCCTTGCCAATTTGTACATATAGCATGGTGCCGATGGTGCCGCCGATGCCGATTAGTTGGATATGGCGGGGTTTGAGGTTACGGTGTGTGCCATCCATTTTACCAAGCTCGATAGACTCGGCACGCTCAGATTCAACAACCTCCGGTTCCGGGATCTCCGGGGCGCCGTTTCGTCTGTACATTTCCGCCATGCCGACGAGCTGTAGGAAGTCCTTTGGTTAGAAATTGACCAGTCTTGAGGTAATGTACTCGAGCAGAGTCTGCATAGATGATTCGCGAGCCCCGCTGCCTTCTCACTGAACAACTGAGTCACTGCTCAGCTACAACACCCTAGTTGAGTGTGATAATGTGCGTTATCTCGAGGCTTTCGGTAGGCTGATGTGAGACATGAGTGACCTAAGTCGGTGCAGTTGATAATTATCTGGGATGGAAGACAGACAAAGGCTTGAGTGCTAGCTTCTAATGTGATGGTAACATGCCAAGTGAGAAAGGGGAACTTCTCTTTTGTGTTACCTGAAAACAGCGGTGGAAGTTAGTGAGGAGAAATAGTCAAGCGAGAGAAGGACGAGAAAGTAAAGCCTCGAAAATATTTTCGGAATAACTGTTTAGCGGTATGTCTCAGCCTTTATTTCAGTGATCTAGTCTACCAAATTCTTTCGGAACTGCAGTGCAGCCCCAGTGGCTTGGCTAAGGCACGGTCCCGGGTTGGTGTCATCGGCACGACTGGAATCGGGTAAGTATGCTGACCGGACCGATGCCGACTCGCAAATACCGAGGACTGACTCCATGAACAGGTTAGCTACAATAGCCCGTTATAAGGCATCATCCGAGCGCGATGGAGCAGCTCTATCCACATCGAACATCCGCTAGAAACTAGTACGGCGTGCTCTTGATTATCATGAACCACTCTGTACTGGTTTTAATGTCCAGAGAATCAGGAATACGTAGAAACCGCCTCGTAGGTCAACAGACTAGGCGTAGGTGAGAGTGAGACATTGCCCCGTACTTACTGTATGCTACTCGAGCTTTATGATAGGCGTCCCGCCGTATTGGAAGATCAAGTGGCTTGCTAATTCGTCTGCAACGACTAGGGTACTGCAGGCTGACCTGCAGAGTCCCCTGTCGAACCTGCAATCGGATATTGGCTGTATGGCAAATCCAAGGCGAGTACACGGACCCTCGCCATCACTTTCCCTTCAGTCCGGATACAACATCTGCCTTGATTCGGCAGCCAGGTTAGGATCAATCTTGTGCAACCTTCTAAATGCCTTGACCATGACATGAACACTGGCAACCAAAAGTAGATGTTTTAGTGCGGGCTTTCGTTTAGCGCGATTGGCGCTCAAAAAATCTTGGTGCGTATAATAAATGCGGGACCTGCGCTAACGTGCAGGACAGGACTGACAAGACAACTAACGCCTTGGCGATAGGAGGATTAGGGCCGCGTAGTGTCGTGGGGATGGAAGGAGATTAGAGTTTGCCTCGACTTCGGCGTTGAAGATGCGCGTGGAGGTGGAAACCGTGTGGGAGAAACATTGCGTGATAGGCTCAAGGAAACCTCCAATAGAACAGACTCAAGCGCTAGAGAGGTTGGTTTGCGGCTAGCCTCCAGCCTGGAGCAGCACGCTTGCGCGTTTTGTTATTTCGCTTCTCCTGAGACTGGTAGGATTTTTATCTGTTTTTCTCGGTCCAAGGCCAATTCAGATTGAACCAGCAAAACTTGTATATTACAAGACACCATATCTGGAATGCTGGTCAAAAGCCACGACCTCACTAATGCTTTGAACTGAAGAGAAGAGAGAGCCTTCCGCTAAGCGCTTGACTAACGGCGTCGTTCACATCGGCGGCAAATTTGCTTGAGTGGAAAAGGATTCCCAGTTCTTGACTTGTGAACCAGCTCGCCCGATCCATATTGCCAGACCCAAGAACGGCATACTGATCGTCGACTACCATCAGCTTCAAGTGCGATTGCACAGGTTCCTCTAAGGCTTGCTGTTCACGATTCGTTGGAAGTGGGCGAAAATAAAAAATGTCCAGAGATCCTAGTCTTGGTGGCTGGGCCTCTAAATCAAGCATAGTATCGGAGTCTTCGTTACGTTTCTTATGCTTTTCATAGGCTCTGATGAAAGATCGTAAGCACCATGAAGTGGTTGTGCCCCCTGTAAGTAACTGTTCTAAAACCATCATCCCTTTGCTTGTAATGACAGTTACTTCGACACCTCGATTCAACGCTCCTAATAACGCTTCGACTACAGCTGCAGATGTTAAGTTCGGTGTCTGTACGTATATCTTCTTCTCAGCAATGTCAATGAGGCGTAGGACGGCAGAGTTCAAGGGAGTAGCTGGCGGACGCGGGAAATGCTGCCAAGGTAGGGGGCGAAAGTGAGGATTGCGGTGGTGGGACGAAGGCAATAATATTGTCGGTATGTTACCGGACTGCAGTGTTACGCGGCGGCTCACCGGACTTTGAATTGAAGTCAAGCCAATCCTGCCAGGGCTCCATGTGCCGTGAACTTGCTGCTGGCGGCCATTAGTGATTGACGGTTGTCTATCAACCCCCGAAGGGCGACCCCAGACATTATGGTAGAGCCTAAGCAGGGTGGCGACGGCGTCTCCGGTGATCTCCACGCAGCCCTCCAGCCATGGCTCCCACGACACATTGCAGCTCGGAAGCCATGCTCTCTGACGATCAACAATTAGGTATTTGGGATGCATCACACTAATAGGCAGGAAGAACAAGCTTTTGACCTGGAGATTGATGAGACCTGCTTCCAACTGTGCGGGATCGGGAAGTCCAAGCTTAGATGCCCATTGTGAAGGATGGTATATGTATCCATCTCGAGACCAGGGATGAAAAAGTTTCTGGAAGAATGACCGCGATGAGAAACAGATGTAAACATTCAAGGGGGGGAGAGTGTGGCCATCTGGATGTGACGGTGAGTGGCTGCGAATGTGAGCTTCGCGTTGCTTTGCGAGCAGTTGGAGCGTCTCTCGTAAGGAGGTGAGCGTAGATGAAGGCGCCCAAAAGCAAGTTACTAGAATGACTTCGTGTTTCGCCTCGAGTATTGCGGGAAGTAGTGATTGAGTATAAATGGATGCGCCCGTGCCTACTTCGAAGGACACAGGATGAGAGGTTGAGATCAAGCACTCAGGTTCAGAGCAGGGATACGAGGGAAAGTCAGCAGAGGACGTGGAGCTGTGGCGTTTGATGGCGTCTATCCACGGCCCTTCGAAGCGACTGAGGGGAGTCATTTAGTTACATGTTTGTCCAAATTGGAGGCGAGAGCATGCAGGTGCATGATGGAGAATTGTCCCTCGACCATTATGAAATGAAGAACGGGAGGCGCGGGCGTGGAATTCGACAGGTGTAGGTATTGTTTTGCCGGGCCGCCAGCTCGAGTTGGGTGTACCTACTCTCGAACTTGGCAACAGCTCGTCACAGTTTAACCCATTTATTCTCGAACTTCGAATTGCGAGGGCACTCGATCCCCACCTCAAATACAGGCGACCTCTATTTACACTACCTAATCCATTATATGCTAAATACCTGATTATGCAAATAGAAGCTGACACAGGTTAACTACAGCACCCAGCACTTGAATCCAACCTGCTGGTCAACTGCCTCGCCTCTACTCGGTGTATGTATGTTTGTTTACACTGCAGTCCCTGGCCTGATTGCAATCGGGTAGTAGAACAGCTCTTCGGGGTCGAGTTGCGTCTTCAGCTGCTGCAGCTTCGGCATGCTCTTGCCCCAGTACATCTCATGGGCCGCTGTTCGGTTCAGCGACAGATCCGGATAGTTGATGTACATGCCCAATTCCGACTTGGGAATGGATTTGATCGTCGCTGCGGTCCACTCATCTACGAGTTTGAGCGCATCCGCGGGAACTGTCTTCGCCGTGGACCGGAAGAAGAACTGCAATATGTACAGCTTGTCGCGGTGCGCATATGAGGACAAATTCTGATCCGCATTCCACACGGCCGAGTTCTTTCCTCCCTGCAAGTCAAGTTGGAAATACCAGGCGCCCGACACATTCTTGGCGTGGTCAAACCAATAGTCCACAAAGTCTTGGGCCGCCGCGCCGTTCAGGCCTTTGAGTTCTAAGCTCTTGCCGTAAAATGTCTCTTGCTACAGCCAGTCATGTCAGAAGAAGAATACCGAAACAATGTGGATCATCAAAGACAAACCTCGTTATGTGGGTGCGTCTGGTTCAAACTCATTGTTGCAAAGTGTTGCAGGCTTCCTGGCCAATCGGTCGTGCCCGTTGCAAGAACGGAGCCCCCAGTCTTGACCAAGAGTGGCGCGAGCGCATCCTCGAGTTGTGTCTTGTTGCCATGGTAGACACCCTCCAGCTGAGTCATTCGCTGCGTTCCCATAACCCGCATGTTGAGCTCGGCCGGCATGGCGTTGAGAGTATAGTCCTCAAGCGCTTCTAGTGCGGCAACCGAGCCCTCTTTCTTCAATGGTAGATTGGCGACGAACCATGTCAAGTTTGCTGGAGGCGCAAACGTATTGAGCTCAAACGATGTCACAACACCAAAGTTTGACCCGGCGCCGCGCATGCCCCAGAAAAGGTCTGGATTCTCCGTTGCTGATGCATGAACAAGAGTTCCATTTGCCAATACGATATTCAAGCCAACTATCCAATCGAGCGCGAGCCCGTGGGTGTGAGAGCTCAATCCGAAGCCACCATGAAGAGCGTGGCCTGCAATTCCGACACTAGAAAGTTGTCAGCCTATTAATCGGCCTTTAGCGATGCTATCACCGTTACCCTGGACATGTGCCATGTGATATGGCACGTTTTCCCTGGGCCCAGAGTTCTACGGCGAGGTGACCCAGCCGTGTGCCAGGCTCTGCTGTGGCAATGTTCGTCTTAGGATCCAGCTTGACAGCGAACATCCTGTCCAATTGAAGAACGAGATGACCGTCCTCGCCTCCCAATCCATATGATCCGTAGCTATGACCACCACTCTTTGGAGTCACCTTGTATCCCGATTTAGCGCCGCATACGACGGCACTCTGGATTTGTTCTGTCGTTGTAGGCACAGCGACTACGTCAGGTTTATAAGGCAACAGAGAATTGAATGGCCTCGTGTCCATCTCCCAGTCTTTCGAGTCGACCTGGTCAGTGATGGTCCCCGCCTCCGCTAGACAATCTGCTAAAACAGCACGCTTATTCAGTGCCGCCGCGCGCGACAGCCCAATAAAGAGCCCCAGGCCAAAGAATACCGTTCGCATTTTGGTAGCCTTCGAGTATTGCCTGGGTCGGTTATCACGACATTAATGCCCACGAACTGGGGATAGACTCCTTTTGAAGTCTTGCACGGCCATTTATTAAATGGCCGTCTGACCTCTTGGGCATTATGAGCTGCATCGCACGATTGTTTTGGGATGGACTGGATGTGAATCGCCAGAGAGTGGCCATACTCAACACAGCACAGATGAGCGCGTCACGCTTCCCACGGTAAAATGCTCCGATTAGTTAATTTCCAGTCGGCATCGACGGTCAGTTACGGGAATTATTTTACTGCCTACTATTCGTCCTGTGGGGGTCCGTAGATTAGGTGCTAGAATGTCGCATGGATCGTCAGGCGCTGGAAGTGTGTCCCGATCTCACTCAACCAGGTTCTGGCTCGCTGCCACACGTTGTAATCGGGTTCGTGGTTCCATGGCTTGATATACAGCCTATACGCCGAGAATTTGGTCGGCAGTCGTATGCGCGGCGTCTATCTAAACGCTCAATAGCTGATCTGCGCGGCAATTCTGCAACATCGCGAGGCCTCGAAACCCGCATTATGTCAACAAAGTTGGATCTGACATACTATTTCGGTAGATGGTTGTAGTTACATTTGCAGTACGACGTCGCCTCGTCATCATAGTGTTGGAACGTCCAGGCCGCCCGGCACTGTTCTGTCATTTCTTCAAATCAACCATCCTCCCTTATTCTTGCCTAGGCTTATCATCTGTGATCTTGGCTGATATAGGGGCAGTCCGCCGACGGCGGTTAGATGGCATGCGAAACCCGCAGACGCCAACACCAACTACGCAGGTAGTCAAATTACCCGGCTTTATAACACCGAGCTGAGATCGCCATATCACGTAGCCTTGCCCCCGCTGACAAGTATATGCCAGCAAATTTTAGGATTCATTTATGTGGGAAATTACCGGGCGACCTATTGATATTATGCCACGGCTATTTAGACGCAATCCTATCGTCAGCACTATCGGCGATATTCACCTAATCCCTCAAGTGACGTGAAACGCATAAGCTAGCGGTCGCGTATCAGCAGCAAAGCATCAACACCTCTCCGCACAGAGATAAGTCTATAATAAATCGAGCTCACAGCACATATGAAGAATACTACGGTTGTGTATGGGGAGCAGTCGTCCCCGCATTACCAACCCACCGGACCCCCCTCAATTCAGCCGTGAATGAATGTGCAATAACGGCCCCATTGCATTGGTCTCCTGTCAGCCTCCAATCTCGAACCCATGTTTCCACCCATCCGACGGTACGGGGCACATTCGGAAAGTCATTCCGAATAATTGCCATTTTGCGCTCGCGGAACCAACCCAAACGACCTGCCCAACTCTCAAACGGGCCCTTGAAACTATGCTTCTTGCACAACGCTGTCCAGATGATCGATCGGAAGGGGCCGAATGCTGTTTCTTCTAAGGCTGAAAGTAGTCTAGGATGCATGCTGCGTATCCAAACACTCCGGAGTTGTGATGAGATGACCTGACACATTAATGTGCCAGGTCCAGGTGTCGCCTCACCCAACCCACCCTCCTTTAACAACTCTCTCTTTTTTCTCTCTACCGATATCGAGGCAGTCGTCTTGGCAGTGAGATAGGAATTTCGAAATGCCGCTGCTGAATTTCATCGTCCCGGCGTTGCTTGGCCTACCGGCCCACGTGCTCGGCGTAAACCTACTAGCATCACACTATACCGGCAAGATCTACTCACTCTCGTTCAACAACAATACCCTGACAGTCGGTTCGTCCACTTCCGGTGCCGGAACCCTCCCTGCCTGGTTGGGCCTCGACACCAGCGGCGGCGCCAAGACCATCTACTCAGTCGACGAGGACTGGTTTGGCAGCGGCGTCCTCGCCTCCTTCACCGTTGGCGCAAACGGTTCCTTAACACAAACGGGCAAGCTCACTTCATCAGGGGCTAGTGTACACGGCACGCCCTACGCCAATGCGAAGTTCTTCGCTACGGTGGAATAGTATGCCATCCAACTCAACCTGCTCTACTGGATAAGTTCGGCCTGGTAGCTCATTCATTATTGTCCACACAGTGACCCGTCCACTCTCACCACCTATGCCCTCCCCTTCCAGGGGAGCGGCAGGCTACTACAGCAATTCAAGTTCAACATGACGGCGCCCGGCCCAAACCCGCGGCAAAATGCGCCTCACCCACACGCCGCCCATGTCGATCCCACTGGGAGGTTTCTCCTCGTGCCCGACCTCGGCGCCGACTTGATCCGCATCTTTAGCATCAACCCTACAAGCGGGCAGTTGGTAGCTTGTCCCCCAGGCGAGGCAGCGCCCGGCGACGGGCCGCGCCACGGTGCTTTCTGGGCGCCCAAGAGTGGCAACTCGACGGAGGGCCTGATGCTTTACACGGTTAACGAGCTCGGGAACTCGGTTACCGCGTGGAGCACGTCGTATTCCGAAGGCAAGTGCCTGTCACTGAAACGAACGCAGACCCTGCCGACGTATGCCGCTGGCAAAGCACTGGCCGCAGGCTCCAAGGCTGCCGAGGTTCACGTCAAGGGGAACTTTGTGTATGCCGCGAATCGTGCCGACCAGACCTTCGGCGCACAGCAGGACTCACTCGCCACGGTAAGAAATAAAAACCTAAGGACCCTTTTTTTTTTTCCTCTTTATTTCTTTTTATAGTACACACTTTTCGTTCCCGGGTCATGTTCACACAAGATTGCGATCCCAAACCTTGCAAAAACCCCAGCCACGCTTAACCTAGCAAGTCATTAACCCCGGATTCTATCTAGTACGCCATCTCGGCCGCTACGGGGGCGATATCCTTCGTCGAAGCGACAAACGCGCACTCGTGGTTCCCCCGTACCTTCCAGATCAACAACGCCGGTGACCTGGTCGCCGTAGGTGGACAGACGAGCAGCAACGTCGCGATCATCAAGCGCGACCCCGTCACGGGCAAGTTGGGCGACCTTGTTGCGGATGTCAAGGTTGCCACGCCCGGCCGCGAGCAGGAGGAGGATGGGCTTAGTGCCGTTATCTGGGTTGAGTAGTTTGTTGTTATTTTTGGCAATACAACGCAAGCCAAAGAGAGGAGAGAAAAAATAAATAAAATTTGAGCAGCAATGTTGCTTCCCCATGGTGAACGAGTAGTGCGAAAACATCCACCTATCCATATGTGCGGAAATAATACCTCATATCCTACCTTATCATCCATCATCATTATCTGTGCATCAACCGCCAGTTGCTACTAAGTATACCTATCTATGTACGTACGTTTCACCCACCATAGACCCTTGCGCCCCAGATTGCGGGGTACATATAGATGGGTTAGGGAGATATTGAACTGATGGGTGGGAAGGAATGGAATGGGATGTTGTGGACGTACGGCTAAACGGGCCGGGAATGGGGAGGTTCGAAAAGAAGACGAAGGAATAGGTACATCTCCTCCGATCGATCAATATTAATTTGGTCTGGTCTGACGGATTGACCGAGACCTTATAGCCGCGGTCTTATCTTGCGTCTCGCATAGTGTATGTATACTTGTAGGTGGTCTTCGGCAAATTCCGATCCAATATTGCTAATCTTTCGTGAGATCATCACGGTAGTTGGTTTCTGGTAATAGGTAGGTAGTTGGTCGACGCCCTCCAACTATATGATCCAGTATCCGTGTTGTGTTGGTATCATGTCGTAACACCTACAAAAACTCCCATACTCTCTCTTGGATGGTTGTATCTTTCGTCTTCTTCCTGGATCTACGTTGCATCGATTCGTATTTTCTTCCTCTTCTAGTTCGTCTGTCGTAGCCGCGTTGTACGTACAAGTATCTACCATTACTCGTAAAAAAAAAAAGATATAAAAACTCGCAGCCGAGGGGGTAACACACAAAAAGAAACACACTATCGCCTCTTTCCCGTTTCCACTTCCTGACACAAAACAAAGCAACCTTGAAACTCCTGAATACCAGTGAAAACCAAACCAAACCCGATACCCGCCCTCATAAAGTGAAAGTAAAGTAGGAGCGAAAGCCGGGACAGGATAGATCTAGACGGTGCCGCTGATACTTAACTCCCGGATCTCCTGTAGGACCTGCTCGACACGCTGGTCAAGGTGACCCTCGGCGTACTGGTCGCGGGTATCGGCGTCGAGGTACTGCTGGACCTGGGCCATACGGCTGTAGGCCTCGGCGCAGAAGCGCAACTGGATCTTGACGAGAGCCTCAAAGCTGGGATCGAGGTATGGCACGCGCATGTCGATCAACTGGGGCAGCTCGCTCGACAGCTGGTCGTTGAGTTGTTCATACGCCACCTTGGCCATCTCCATCTCCTTCTCGGTACGCGGCAGCTTCGTCACATCCTTGTCGGGCTTCTCGGCAAGCTTCTTGACTTTGGCGCGCAGGGCGTCGTAGTCTAGCAGTTTGTGCCCGCGCTTTTTTATGCCTGGACAATAATAGTGTGAGAACAATGCTTCCTTGATGAGGACAAGGGAGTTCGTCGCATACACTCGTTCACGTCGGGGAAGTACGCGCAGAATCGGCTGATGGGTTCTAGCACGGTTGTTCTGCGGCCCCGTCAGCGTATATCCACCGCCACGGTGTCGCCACTTGTCGTCATGTCGCACCTGTATGGGCCATCCAACGCCTTGATGGTTTCGGCGTCTAAATCCTCCACGGCTTGTTTGTAGCTCCTACTCACGCCATCCTTTGCGCCGGATTCACCGTAGAAAGCATCTATCGTCTCGGCTATTCGCATCTGTGAGGCCGTCATGGCTACCACTCGTCAGTCGTGGGTGTGTCGAAGATCACACAGGGCAGTACTGGTGGTGATACTGGTGGTGATGGTGGCGGTAAGTGCACTCATTACCTCGAAGTGAATCTAGGTATCCTCTCGCTTCCTTCTGGAGTCGCAAGGCAGCGGCCTCCATCGTGCGAAAGCGCCTCTCCTCGACTTCGTAGTCGCGGTCGTTCGTCTTCTCGACATGGCCAGTCTTCATCATGACCTGCGTCGTCGCACGGTTGACGTTCTTCTTGAACCCTAAGCATAAGAAGTTTCCATTAGCACGATGTGTTCCGTATGCCGTCTTCGAGTTGCCATTGGATGGCAAGTCGTTGTCATACCTGCCCACGACATGATTGCGGTATTGCGACGCCTCGGTCTATAGTAAACACGATGCTTATTTGGATTGGATATCGTTATACTCAATTCTTCGCCGAATAAGGGAAATTTGTAAAGCCTACGAGTGGAACAGTAGGTAGAGATACTAAGCAGCGTAGTTGCAATCAAGAGTTGAGAGTTGGTGCGATGAGCAATGTTGTTGTGTGGCTTGGCTTCTCGAATTGGGCCGTGCCGTGCCAGATTTGAGCGACGTCAGCGAGGGGGCTTTGCGGCAACTCGTTGCCTGTTGAAATCAGCCCAGTAAAAAACCCCAGTCCTGTCATTCTTGGCACGCTAACCATAACAACCTAACTGTGCTACACTAAAGCTACCTACCTCTTCAACAGCCACCATCTCGGGGTATTATCATTAGATTCAGATATACTTCGTAGACAAAGACGACTTGCTGGGCTTATGTCCTCTTGCGTAAAATGTAGTTGGGTCTGCGGTCCGCAAAAGAATTAGCAAAAAAAACCCAATTTAGTACGTTAATACGTATGCGATAGGAAAAAATATTGATGTATTAGTTATCATCATTGACTTATCCGGAGAACAGATGCTTTTTGGGCCATATTGATAAGAGAAGGGAATTGGTTCACCATTAAGCGGGTGACTACCGTCTTCAGGCATAAGGCGTATTACGGAGTTCGAAAAGACTAATTCATAGTTCAAAGCATCGACCCTTATCCCAATAGCGATGCCTTTGACTTAACTCTTCAGCGAAACGCGAAACCAGTTCAACGGTAGGTCGGGGATAAGTGCATTGTGGATATGGCTCGAGGTCATCTATATCGATATCGTTCTGGTGATCGACATATAAGGCACGCAAATGGGCTTTTGTCTGCATATAGTGTTGAGGTAGGTTGCCGTAGGTCGATGTTTTTTCTCCCGCTTTGCAACAAACTTATGATCAACATATATGGTAGATAGGCTAGTAGTCTCTCTCTTAGACAACCTCATCAATCTTCCCTCACTTAGCCTTTCTTGTAACCGAATGATACAAAACATGTCTGTGGACAAAGTACCTGGGTAGATACCTAAACTACATGTAGATATTGTTCTTACTACGTAGTTCTTCCCATTTTCATGATTTTTCTTTTGTGATTTTGTAAGTTAATGAGCTCACCTGTTGTGCAGCGACTTGGATTTGTACAGCCGCAGGACACCGGTATTTAGGTCCAAAAATAACAGAAAAACGAATACGAAATAATTTTTCAAAGTCGATTCTTGATTATCAACGCATGTTCTTAAGTCAAAGTTCATTTTTTGAATAAAAAAGGTTACCTAGCAGATATTAGTTGACTAAGTAGGTACTTGTTACCAAAGTGTGACCCCCACTCTATTGGACTTGGAGTTAGTGGTACGGTTTACGGCGTGCGTGCCTGTACGTATGTGGGGCCTCAACCTAAAGTATTTTATCATTCAAACTTCTCAGCACAACAGCAGTCTAGGCACATGCATGTTTAGCATTCATCAACCGGTAGGTATTTGATCTTGATACCTACCAAAACCTCATGTTCTCCCCTCGTTTCCTTGTTGTTAGCCTCGGCAACCAAGCACCCTACTACGACTGCCTCCACTCCGCCGGCCACTTCGCCCTCGCCGCCGCCCAGAAGGTTCTCGCACCATCACAGCCCCCGTTCACATCCGAGCGCTATGGCAAGAAGTCGTGTCTGGTCTCGTCTGCCCCGACGTACACCTTCGTCCAGAGCCCGACCATGATGAACGTCTGCGGACCCTGGGTGCTCGCCGCCTACCGCGAGGCCTTGCAGCGGCACGCGCTCCAACCCTCCGAGCTGGCCCTGGTTCTCGTCCACGACGAGCTCGAGGCCGCCTTCGGCGCCGTCAAGACACGCGGCTGGGAGACCAGTCACCGGGGACAGAACGGTGTCAAGAGCTCCAAGAAGAGTCTGGACTCCCTCGACTACCCCCGCGACCACTGGGCTCGCATTGCCGTCGGTATCGGTCGACCTGTCGGGCGGACTCCTGAGGTAGTGACTGACCACGTGCTGCGCAAGATGACATCTTACGAAAAACGAACGATAGACACCAAGGTCGGGCACCAGGTTATCAAATGCTTGCGCGAGCTACGAGATAAGTGGGAACAGGGGCTCATGACCTGATGGCGAATACCATCATGTCTGTTACTCTCTTTCTACTATTTCCATCAGCGTACTACATTCGATGCCCCCCAGCAGAGACGTAACCTTGCGCCAAAGTACTCTCGCGAGCTGCGGGGCCATTCGACATTTAATTCTAGACATCGCAAGCTTCTTAGCGAATCCCCAAGACCAAGGATAGATTTGCGGAGTACTAACGAAAAGCGAAGATCGACAAGAAAATCGGAAGACGCATGGGCCTTGATTTTCCTGTCCACAGATGAAACAGCAAACCGTGATGAAATGTGCTCAGTAATTTCTCCAGGTTTCTATTTTACTTTTAGATGAGTACGGCGCGCTCTCACCGCTGTCTCATACCTGTGATAAGTTGAGCAATACGGAGCCCTCAGTCCCTCGGCCAAGCGTCACGAACTATGACATCCCGCCGTCGCCGCCCTCATCTCAAGAGCCAGTAAGGATGTTGCGTCACCTGAAAACTCATTACTATTAGGAGAGGTACTCGTAGGAATTGCCGTCTCACTAAAAATCCAGGCAACGTAAAAACCATTCAGCCAAGTCTGTTCGCATGAACACTGCGCGAGTAGTACAATCTAGATGCCAGTCGACTCAGTAATACGCGAGTCAAATTCTTTGCAACCATTTCAGTAGCATAGTCACCATACGAAAAGTCAATAATTGTTCATGGTTCCCTGAAAGAGTTCAAATAGTCATCTTCTCCGTAAACAACATAGAGATACGATCAGCCTGCCACCGGGGTCCATCCCCGAAACACGTATAGCTCTCTGCCAAATTCCGAATAAGGACCCTAGTAATAGTTCTCACCTCCTCATCATGCACCGCGACAATCTCACCGTTCTCTGCGACCTTTACCGTCGGACTGTTCGCAACAGCTACAGCGACCGTCGCCCTCTCTAGCTTCTCGAAGGCCGCGGCGCCTAGCTGCCGTCGCATATGTCCCTCGAGCTGGGAGATCGTCATCCATGCAGACAAATCATGGCCGCGCGCAGCATAGTCCGCCTCGATCTCTTTCCGGAGTAGGGTCTCGATATCCTCCCCTTCCCCATCACAAGGGACGACAGGACTATCGCCCGGGATCCACCCTATGTCTACAATACCCGGAGTCAGTTATCGCCATTTGAACCGTGATTTATGTAAGTTTCAGAAGCCTCCAATCCCCATCATAGCTAAGAGAGGAGATCTTGTGCTCGGAAAGTTTTGCCAAGACAAGAAGAAAATGGTACCCGAAAATTCTTACCCCGGTACGCGCGCTGGGCCTCAGCCAGCGCCTGCGCCAGCCTTACGTTATGGATGGGAGGGGAATGCTGCAACAGATCCCACACGCGGTCCTCGGCCTCGCGTGGGCTCGGACAACGGGATGGGTCGCCGAACCACGGAGTCGGTGTGTGAGGCGACGTCACGAGACGACAGAGCGAGATCATGTAGTCGGCGCACGCCCAGTATAACTGCCCGGCGAACGTCCACCTTCCCGGTCCCAGGAAGGGCACGATCTCGTGCGGCGGGGTGGAAACTTTTGTTGCGCGCCTCTGTGAGAGCTCGAGATGTTAGTCATCATTTTCCGTAGCCAGTACTTTACTTCTTGTTTGATTCGGCGAACATGCGGGAACCAGATTATTAGGCTGCGATGAGACTACGTACTGAGTCGACCCAGATACCGTAATCTAACCGTGGACTGAGACGTCCCGACGACTGTGATGTGCTCGATGAGATGGACCGCCATGTGCCGCCATGTGGACGATTTCCCCGTGACGCTGACCTGTTTCCCGATTCTCCGGGTGTCGTAGGAGTTAAACCATCGCCGTCCCTAGTCATAGGCAAGGCATGCACAGCAGGGCCTCTCTTGACAACAGCGACCTCATCCTCTTTCCCGAGCGCAGAAGTATCGACGCCCGCCACGTCCGCGGCGGCGCGTATGGCATTGACCAAGTTGGGCCCTGGCCGGTCACCACCAGCTGCGTTCACTATGTCTGCAATCGCAGCCCTAAGCCTCTCGTTTTCCGCCTGGGTCTCCCGAGCCGCCTGGGCCTGGCGCTTCCGGAACCGGGCTTGAGACTGTCTCCCGCGCTCCCGACGACGCTGTGATGCTTTAGCGGCGAGGAACGAAGCACGACGGATAATAGTGTAGGTGGTAGATTATGTAATCAAGTATGTGCCCACGTACCTTTAGTTCCTCCTCGGCACTTCGGTTCAGGGTATCCTGCTGTACATCCATAATAAGTCGACTTCCCTGGTTTGTCTAGACACCCCGGTGTGCTATGTGTGTATCGGTGAATGTTACGTCTGTTCGTCTCATTCAGGTTTGATTAGTAAGAAGGGTTAGATAGCCCAATAAAGTCTCCGATGACGATGTGGAGTCGCCAATCTAGTCGTCAATCACTATGCTACTTTTGAACTTGTAGGTTTAAGGTTTTCTAAGCAAAAGGAGCCCTCAACTATAACAAACCATTACGAAAAGATAAAGATCAGGTAAAGGAAACAATCCTTCAACAGGTCTTTGCTGGTCTGAAGTTGTTACAAAATACAATGAAATAAGCAAAAAAATATTTATTATAACTACCTCGATAGTGAGATTTTAAAGTACGAGTCTCTCAACAAAAAGAAATTAAAAAATAAGAGAGAGACCAGACTACTTAATTTCTGGCATAATATAATAGTTTATTATAAATGTTGTTCTGATCGCTTTCATTATTGGCCCTATGGATCACATCAAACTCGACACTACATTTACCTTCTCCGGTCGACTATTTCAATTCTCCTCTAAACCTCTAGAGGCATAAGAGCTTGGTCTATCGGTAATTTACCAACTACGCCACTGAAAGTCGATCGCCTGCCTTCCCTTGATTTATCACGTATCCTTCGTACGTTTAACACTTACGCAGATTTCGGGGCGCAGCTCTGTCCTTTTGACACTATCTCGGTGTTGTACATAACTCGAAGAGTGGATTAGGGGATAATATTATTGAGTCCTTGCCATCACCTTTGGACCTAACAGCCGACTTACTAGTGGCCTGACTTCGGGCTAAGTACTCTGACAACACAAGTGATCGAGCATCATAAGGATAGCAGAGCGCCAGCAGCTTCGCAAGTGCGCCGTGGGATGGAGCCGGCGCACATGCGCAGCTGGGAAAGACCCAGACGAGACTCGCCCCTCTGCGACTTGAACAGAATTTACACTAATTCGTCAAGATGCGGCTGACAGCCGGCGCGTAGCATGTGTTTATCTTCTGCTCCCTGGCCTCCCCTCCCTGGCTCCCCGAGTTCTTCTTCAATAACTATCTCAGTGTGCAATTTACTGTGAAAAAAACCACCTGGTCGCCATGCATATTAAGCTTCGGGATGCGAATAGATCTCTGTAGCCATCCCATTACACCACATCTTGTTAATCCCGTGGAAGCAAGCGACAAAGATCTGGCCCTCAGCCCGCGTCCATTCACGACGACGAAAGCTAGCGTCGACGTGGCAGAGAAAAAGGATTGAGGAGCCGCCTTTCACGTCAATGTCAGGGACCTAGTTCACGGCTACCCTAGGGTGTAGAACTAGTGGATTCTGTGTATATAAGTGACTGAACCCCCCCTTGAATTTGGGTGGTTCAGGAATCAATTGATCACTTTATTGAGCCCTAACTACCCTCCCGGCTGTAGAAAGGTCTCTCTATTCACTCCGGGCACTTACCTTCTAACAGTGTCTACCGTGCGGTTTGTCATCTCCCCACTAAACGACAAATCTAGTGAGTGAGAACCTTTGCTGATTACATTCGCGGGTTAGCTGTCAAGGAAGTTTGTAATGAAAAATTCCACGCCTGGTAATTTTGAATACTAAAAAAAAAAAAAAAAAAAAAAAAAAAAAAAGGAAACTGATGATAAAGACGCTCAAATCAGTTCCCAAAGTAAGACCTCTGGTAGACACAAAAGCCTCGCTTCAAGAGCTCCCCATCTCCCCTTTCCTGGACGCGCACCTGCTGGATTTTGCCCAGATGGATTTATTACCGACAACGAGGCGGAGCATAGTCCGAGATACTCTTGAAAGACTCGCTGATATGCATGACCCTAGAGTCTTCCATAATAGTGCGTTTTGCGATGCAGCTAATCTGGGCCAGTTGCTATATGCTTCAAACGGTCGTATATTAATTAATACGAAGCAATATGCTTAGTTCTGCGGTAGATCATATTCAAGGTCCCAATGGTGCAGCTGGAATCGGCAGAGTCGTGGCGGTATATTCTTCCAAAGCACCTCGTACTCTGGCGACCTGGAGGGACTGATAGGCCTAATCAAGTACCCTAGCATGGCAACCCATTTTCCAGAGCGTTTCATTGAGCTCCAAAAAAACTTTCGATGCATCAAACCTAAGAAAACTAATACATAGATGGGGACTTGGGGATGAGGACTTCAAGGACCTTATTTCCAAATTGAGGAATATGGATCCAGCAAAGAGGATCCCGGCAAGAGAAGCATTGAAGCACCGTTGGTTTATTAAGGAACTATAAAGTATTGCACATGAGGTTGCAAGTTCTAGGCTCAGTATCATGTTTCGGCAGAATAGTCCGATGCAATCGCTTTATAGAACTTGGGGTTTATAGTGTATCCAGAAAATACTCAGTTGGTAGAACTTTTTAGATACATAGATTTTACAACAACAAATGCACCACCACCACCAACAACAACAACAGCAGCAGCAGCAGCAATAATCTTCCTCTTCTCAAAACTTCCCTTCATGTTCGCTCTCTAGCTTCGTGAGGTTTTACGGGATGACATGGCGGGTTTCTACAGCCATGTTGTATATTCAGGATGACTGGCAACAACGTTGAATAAGGGTAAGATCTAGGCCAAGGACACGTGATTGTGACAGCGATGATGAAAATGTTTTGTTGTGGCTTCGAAGAACGCGTTCGAGAAGAGGAACCAACGGTCGGGCAAGGACGAGCGGTGAGTGGCTTCAGGGCAAGTAAGGAATGTAAGGGATTACATTCAAGATACCTATCTAAGGTCTTGACTGCCATGACTGCCATGACTGTTGTGTGTTGTGGTAGTCGACTGGCACAGGAGAGTGGGCAAATGGCAAGGTTGTCGGGACATGATTTGCGCAGCTCTTCTAACGTAGACAGCATCGTCTACGTGATGCAGCCGCATTTGTTATAGAATTATTGTCGAATTACCGTTGTATGTTGCTATGTTAATACTAGCTAGGTAGACGATAACCGACAAGAATAAGAGACTGACGGACGCAAGCATTAATTTATAATTTACTAGACTTCAGTTCTAGCCCTGGCCACCGTTCGGTATTATTGTATTTGAAAGCTGGATGACGGGCTGGAGCTTGTCAATTGCAACTGCCACGACCTGCTTGAAGGCCTCCATCTCCTCTTCCATGGTGCCGCCCAGCCCTGCGCTAGCAAGACTGATCGAGTTTCCCACGTACACGGGCATCCTTGTCTTCTTTACCAGTATCCTGGCGAGACGCATTGTGAACTCCAGCGTTGCTTCCGACGAGTACAGAGTTGTTGAGATGGGCTGGTCTGGATTGTATCTCTATAGCTTACCGTAAGCATCGGGCTCAGAAAGCGAGTTGAGTTAACTGTAGGGGGCGACACACGTCAGGCAGAGCGTAGACAAATGAGCCCATGGGAGCTGGTTTGTTCAAGTCCTCGGCAGCCACCGTTGTAACGAACAAGAGGATCGCTTTGGATTGGATTGTCAAGCGCATATGAATCTTGGTGTCCATGCCCCGTGGCAATGGAAAAGAGACCTGGATTGCTTCAGACGTTGCAGTCGCCATCTTTCATATTCACGTCGTGACGTTTGACGTTGTTGAGACCGTGCCAATTCGTGGCCCAAGCTTCCGTCCCTAAAGTACGTAGTTACCTAAGACTACAATAAAACAAATGGCCCCGCCAACAAACTCTCCGGCTGTCCCGCACTTACACCAACCCCACCCCTCCTCCTAAGCACCAATTCAGAGCTTCAACTTTATATCCCGTGCTGTATTACTTGAGAATATAGTACCTATCTGATTAATTCCTCTGTCGGAGATAATCGGCTTTTTATATACAACGACTACGAGATCTTACGTCCAAGGAATATTTCTGCTTCGGCGTCTATCCATCTCGGTTCAGTGTCAGTGTTTTCAGTTATCAGAATGCGTGAGCTGGCTCTACATGTACCTTTTTAAGTATACTTCCTCTTAGGTACCTGTAGTTCACCTGCCCCTTCCCTTCATACATGTATCTCCCCTTCACATCTTCCCATCCCATCCTTTGATTTGACTTGTTACTTGACAAGTCGCTGCAGCCGCCTACCTACCTACGAACTGCCAAGGGAACCTTTGCTTCCGTAACATCGCTTTTACACTGTAGCGTTCCCTTTCTCGGGTACTCGGGAAATGTCGAAGGAGTGGAATGGTGTCGAAGACGCCATCGAGGATCCCGAGGAAATCCGGGTGATATTTTGTGCATTGGATTCATTCAGGTGAGTCGTATCTCGGAAGATCTCACCCCATTGATTGTGATTCTGTCTACTGGTGCGCGTCTTCTCTCCTAACGCATGAGCATGTCATATAACCAGTTATTCGTCTCTCATCGTCGTCAGAAAATAGCTTGTCCATCGTTATATATGCGTCGACGTCGGACTGACAAAATAACAATGCAGCCAATATGCCAAAAACGCTCATATGACCTGCACGCATTTTCGCAGGCAGGCATTCTACGCCTTGCCACAGGCCCATTGGCAAATGCTGGCTAATCCGCCTTTCAACTACCTGGATACCCTAAACCGGGTGGATGACGCCATCGAGAGCAATGCGGAACTGGCACGTATAATCGTGAAGACGGGCTTGCGCTCATTCGGCATGGTGGAGCCAGATCAAGAGGCAGCGATGCCGGAGGAATGGATGGGTATTGCGAAGCACAATGATCTGGATAAGGCCCGGAGCACGATACGGCAATTCTATCGGGACTGGTCCTCCGAGGGAGGCGTGGAGCGGGATGCGTGCTACGGGCCTGTGTTTCGGGCATTGGAGATCGAGACGGCACGGAGAATCGCCTCACTTAAGCAAGCCGACACGACAGCACAGACACATGCAGAGACACCCGCGTCAGCGACGTCGCCGCTTCGGGTGCTTGTCCCCGGTGCCGGCCTTGGCCGTCTCGTCTTCGACCTCTGCCGCCTAGGCTACGACACGGAAGGCAACGAGATATCCTACCACCAGCTTCTCGCGTCGTCCTACATCCTCAACTCTTGCGAACGAGCGCGCCGGCACACGATCTATCCATGGATCCACTCGTTCTCGAACCACCGGAGCCGTGCGAACCAATTCGCGTCGTACAGCGTGCCGGATGTGCACCCGCAGCAGTCGCTCGCCGAAACGACCGCGGCGGGGGACAAGATCGGGACGATGATGATGTGTGCGGCAGACTTCCTGTGTTTGTACGGGGATGACGCGCACGAGGGCATCTACGACGCCGTTGCGGCCGTATTTTTCCTCGACACGGCGCCGAACCTGATTCGGTACCTAGAAGTCATCCGGCACTGCCTGCGTCCCGGCGGCGTGCTGATTAACGTGGGCCCGCTGCTGTGGCATTGGGAGAACCACGTCCCCGGCTATCATGGCTTCGACGGCGACGGCGACGGCGACCACGATGCGAATGAATCGATGGGCATCGCCGACCCCGGAAGTTTCGAGCTGACGGACGACGAGGTCGTGGCGCTCGTGAGGAAGATGGGGTTCGTCATCGAGACTAGACAATCGGGTATCACGGCCCCGTATGTGCAGGACGCGCAGAGCATGCTGCAGACCACGTACCGTGCTAGCCATTGGATAGCTCGCAAGCCCGAACCCGGCGAGGTGGTAACGCAGCTCAAGACAGCGGCCATATCGACGAATTATTAGAGGCTACTAAGACAAGTGGCGCAGAAGGCAGGGTCTTATTTATTGATAGAGATGAAGAAACCGAGAGGCAGATGGTTCACAAGAAGAGGTAGATGGTGAGCATAAAAACGGGGCTATTCTGTATTTTTTTAACGGATTTATCACGGGATACATGGCGTCTAAAGGTGGGCAGCGTCTGTCAACGACGCCAGCAAGCAAGGGGGTACTGGTTAGTTGTACCTATACTTATGATGAGAAAAGTGCGATGATTGGAGGTTCACAGTCTTGGACTTGTCTGTTCTGCATTTGTATCTCTGGCCCGGCAGTCTAATTACAGCTTGGGCACCGGCTCGCTCGCCTCCAGTAGCTGCCCCTTACCCCATAGCGCACCGCCGTCGATTTCGATCGTGGCTGCATTGACGTGTGATCCAGCTCGGCTGGCGAGATATACAACGACACCAGCGATATCCTCAGGCTTGCCCAGGCGACCCGTAGGGTTCGACTTGGCGTGCTTTTCCAACCCACCCGTGAGCTCCAATAGCCCGTTCGCCATCTTGGTAGGGAAGAAGCCGGGGCAGATCGAGTTCACCAGGATATGTCTGGGGCCGAGCTCGACGGCGAGGTTTCGTCCCAGATGGAGAACCGCGGCTTTCGACGCCGAGTATCCGAACGTGGCCTGGCGGCCGAGAGAGCCCACGCCCAAGCCCGCCGTGCTGGCCGTGATGATGACGCGCGAGGGGTCCTCCAGCGTGGCGCGTTTCTGGAGCAGCGGCGCCAACTTCTGCACCGTCACGAACACGGCCTTGACGTTGAGGTCCATGACCTTGGAGAAGGCCGACTCGGGATGCGTGTCGAACTGCTCGCCCCAGGTCGCGCCGGCGTTGGCGAACAGGATGTCGACGTGCTCCGTGTGCCGCGCCACCTGGGCCACCAGCGACTCGACGCCCTTCATCGTGGCGCTGTCGGCGGGGGCGGAGATGGCGCGGGCGCCGGGCTGGAGATTCGGGAGCTTGTTGAGCTGTGCTACGGCCTCCTCGCAGGCTTTCGCCTTCCTGGACGAGATGAAAACCTTGGCACATCCGGCCTGGAGAAAACTGTCCCCAGAGAAAGTAATGCCATGTTAGTCTAGTGATCTTTATTTACCATGCCCGTGGACCAAGCAAAATGACAATAAAAAGGGGGAAGTAGAGAGATCAAAGAAATAGGTGAGACCTTACGCGGAAGCCGCATTCAAGCCCAAACCTCGCGAACCTCCGGTCACGACGGCGACCTTCCCCTTCAGCGAGAAGAGCGACGGGAAGTCCTTTAGAGCAGTTTCGTCGGCCATGATTTCTGTGCTGGAGTTCGTGACGTTGAATTAAGATGGGCTGAGGGAATTGTGGCTTCAAGGTGGTTTAAAGTTAAACAGAAGAAGGTGTCTTCTCCAGTCTATTGACATGTCAATTGTTCTCGGTTGACAACTTGTTCGTTGCGTAGCTACATTAGCTATTAGCCCCGGGCTTGCCGTGAGGAGCTTCGGCGGGCTGGGCTGAATCTGGATAATGCCGAGGTCCCAATCGTTATCGATTAACCTACAACGGGATCTCAAGTAATAGTGGGGTCTATAGGTTGGCACGTTAGATATGGGTAACGGCCGATATACCCGTCATGTAGAACTGTTGATTCTCAGGGAATCCATCATAGTGACAGGTAGGGATGTACAGACGTGATTAGCTAGCTATCGCATTGGTTCATATAGTATCGAAGCTTTTACGGCAAGACTTATTGCGAGCTGTCGCCTAGTCGTCTTCACCCATGGCGTCTTCATCCTCAACGTCGCTCCCAACCATGCGATCCCAACCACGATCTGGAGAAAAGGCCTCGAGGTCATTATTATTTCCATCGAGAAACCATTGAGTCGACTCATCACCCTGCTCCCCATCAGCCCCCACCGAGCCATCTGGCGTCGCAGCGACTGCCATTTGGTCTCTGTACGTAGGCGGACGGCGACGTTTTCTACCGCTCTCGAGATCTTGTAACGGACGAAGCAGGCCTTCCAGTGACACTGTAAATGGCTTTTCCGACTCATCGGGATATAGCGCTAGCCTACTTGCGATGAAGGAGTTGTAGATGTATCCTTTCTTCGGAGGGTCATCGCTCTCCGACCCGAGCCTGTCTTTCGTGATGGCAATCATCTTGGCTTTCATGGCTGCTTTGATCTTCTGCCATGTACCCCGTTGGAACCATCCGGACTCACTCAGGTCGCACTCGGAACGAACTGGAGCGTTCGCTATTATGTCAAGCATAAATGGGTCCGTGATGTCGCAGATTTGCCAGAGCTTCCCATCAGTAGAGTAGCTCTCTCCATCCCATATATGGCTGGTAGGATCGTCATTTTTCGTATAGCTCTTAACTTGACCCCTTCTAATCGTCTGCCAAGGAACCTTTGTCGAGCCTACAAGGTTCTTGGCTAGTTTGAATGAAAGAGTCTGATATTGACGATACTTCGGATCATGTCGAGGATCAATGCCATACTTGACAATAGCATCGCGAAATGGACCACCCCGGAATTGATAACCCATTAACTGCAGCGCAACCTTCAGAACCGACTCGGTATAGCTGCCACGCACTTGATTGACAATCGCACGTCGCGTCCAGATTGGACGTAATTCCATGGCCTCGCGAAGTTGCTGCGTCAAAGACTCTGGTACTTTTTGGGCCTCGCCTTCCATACGCGGTCTATCAGGCGCAGGAAACGCGTCATGGTGAATAAAGTGACCATAAGAAAACTTATTTCTACCCTGACGATTGATCAATCGCGTTTCTCCTTCTTCATCAAGCCCCTGATCGATGATTCCCGGATTCTGCTCGTAATTGTAATTGAATCCGATCACCTTATCTGTAAAATGCGGCGGAGGAATAATTTCTAGGCCAGGATTTGTTGCAACACCTTCGTCCAGCTTGAATTGTCGCAATGTAGGGACTGTACACGTTTTATCAGTACGATCTCACCAGACAGCTGGACTCAAGGGAATTCGTACAATTTAGAGGAAGTAGGTGCTTGGCTACATTCTTGAGGAATGGCGTGTTGGTATTGGAGAATTGGAAGTCGGCCAATCCCCGGTACCTGTGGCTGTCCCGAACCATCCCTACAGCCTCTGCTTGATAGCGATCATGGTTATCCTGAAGTTTACGTAGTATAGTCCTTGGGCGGTCTTGTCGGCCAACTGAACCAACGGCGGTCGTTGAAGAGCTTGTAGTGATAGCATCTGAGATACTAGAACCCTCGAGAAAGGGTTCATCGCTCCCGCGCTTCCGTTTCCGCCCTGTCCGTCTAGGGACGATGATTTTTAGTAATATGTTGTTAGTAGCAGCATGATGTGATACTATAGGCTTCGATGCAGGGTTATCTGGCCGAAACCAGAGTGGGAGCGCCTGGGGCTCCTGTACATCATCCACGAGCTATATATTTTTACTAGATTAGGAGTTATTCCATGAGTACTGGTAGGTTTAAGTTGCCACACAACTCACCTTCCGAAAGTCTGGCTTGGGACCAAAAGACCGCAGTCCGTTCTCGAGATTTAGCAAGATGCAGGGATGGTCGATTGCGACTATTTTACGCTCGGGCACCTCAAAAATTGGAGCACTCACGCGAGCACCCGTATCCGAGCCATGTAGCATAACCTGAGCCCTATCATAAGTGTGAACATCTTCGCCGTGGCTCATCGTGATGTGTGTAAAGGCTATGAAGTGGCTCTGGGCGAAGCTGGTATTTATTGACTGAAAACAACAACAACGATATTAGTAAGAATGATTGCTTATATCTCAGCCATCGGGACCGTTAACTGGCTGAACTGTCGTAAACCCAAGGTGTCATATCACTTTGTCGGCCTGCGCAACCACATAGGTACCAACCTGTCAACTGCAGTTGAGGTATTCTAAGAACTTGACCGACCAATGCTGTGAGGTTGTTTTCTCAAGTGGGTTTATAGTTATAGATGATAGAAGGTTATGTTTAGTTAACAGACGTAATGAACGCAAGCAAATCATTAGGTTAGGTAGTCTAGATTCTATTACAAGGTTGGCAAAAGTAGTCGCATTGACCACCTCAACTCAAGGGAGTAGCTACACTCACCGAGCAGACTGGAGCAAACCACCCGGCCTGAATTACTTAGGTAGGTACACACCTACACAGGTACCTATCTCATACCTAGTTAGGTTAGGTGGGTAGCTTATTTAGCTTCACACTTCAGGCTACTTAGAGGTCATGTTATATCTTAGGAGGTAGGTAGGTTAGGTACCTAACCTAGGTAGGTATCTTAGGTAAGTAGATTTTCTTTGGTATGATACCTAAGGTAGAGTTATGTGTTATATTAACTCAAAGAGAAAAGAAAGCAGTAGCCCTTTTATGTTTCGTCTAGTTACAATTGTTGGAAAATAGCACAGGTTGTTTATTCAGTTGTGTTAGCAAAAATGCGTGGAGGAGCTTGAGGTAGCATTAGCAGCTGGCCCGTTCGCCCCCCCTGCAAGATCACGGAGTCGCTCATTTCTCCACCTCCACAACGGCCGCCAACCACTGTCTTTACCTCTATTGCCGACCTGCCTACCTACCGACTTACCTACCTACCTACCTACCTACCTAAACTAATCACCTACCTACCTGCAACCATTCAATCCTCGTCTCTCTTGAATTGCCTAACCTCCATCTCCCATGTCAGGAATCGCAACTTAAAATATGCAAGCCACACCGTCTGCTATTTCCCTTCAGCTCTAGATCCCCACCGCCGGCTTGCAATCTGTCGTTTGGCCGTTGGCTAGTTAAACAAAGGACCCCCGACCCCTGCGATCCGAGTCGTCGCCTCGAGGCTCCGCACCTGAAAATAGACCCGTCAAATAAACAACCAAACAACTGACTTCTTCTGCGCATTACCATCCCCGTCCCGTCGTCAGAACGCCGGTCCCGTTGCGGCCTGCTACGCATGACCACCTCCGGCCATCTCTGCCAGCACTACAAGCCCCGGCTTCGAATCTGATTCCCCCTCGCTTGTCCAAGCCAGAGCCCGACATTCGGGCGTTTGACCCCGCCGTGACCTGGTAGGCTGTGACCTGCGAAATGAAGCGCTTCAGCCAGAGGGTCGTAAGTGTATGCGTCCATTTGCCGCACAGCCAGCGTGTGTACGCCCCGGCCGAATACAGGTGCTAACAACGCGTCCTCCTTGTAGCTGTCGCGGGGCAAGAGTGATAGCAAGTCGTCCAAGAAAAACAAGGATTCGAAAGATGGTACAGCCTCCCCCTCTTCCACCGCCGGCCGCGAGACACAGTCCCCTAACCTGACGCCCTCGTCATCCACATCGACTCTCAATGACCCCAGGATGAAGCCCTTGCCCCCAAACAACGGCGGCTCGATCGGCGGTGATTCTGCACTACAAGGCCAAGCTTCTCACGGGAGTCCGGCGGGTTCAGGCAACGCACAAGACAGATTTGGTCCTATGGGCTCTCAGCAGTCGCCCAACGGAGCCGTCACCCCATCTCGACACGGGACGCTTCCACCGACCGTTGTAATTTCTCCGAGTGGTGCTCCGGTAAGTCCTTCCCCCCCTGAGCCGGTCTGGTGTTGAAAGCTCGGATCTAACCTCCATGTTCGCCCTAGCATATCCCGCCGCCTGGTGCTCCAGAAATCATGCCCCACGATCTTGCTCCTCCGAAAGCCGGACAGAAGTCGTTGATGTTTGATCGCCTTCACCAGACACCAAAGGATGTGCCCGAAGGTCTCAGAACGCCCAAGCGCCAGAATTCCTCTCGCTTCGATGTCTCTCCACACCCGCACAGAGAGCTAGAGAAGTTGCCTGGCTTCCATGAGGTCCCGCCGAACCGCCGGCAAGAACTCTTCATGCAGAAGATCGACCAGTGCAATGTCATCTTTGACTTCAATGATGCTAGTGGCGACATGAAGTCTAAGGAAATCAAGCGTCTGGCCCTGCATGAATTGCTAGATTATGTGGCCAACAACCGCCAGGTCATCACGGAGCCAATGTACCCGCGCGTGGTGGAGATGTTTGCGAAGAATCTCTTCCGGCCTATTCCTCCACCAATGAATCCCCAAGGCGAAGCATTTGACCCCGAGGAGGATGAACCTGTACTTGAGGTCGCATGGCCACATATCCAAGTTGTTTACGAGTTTTTCCTTAGGTTCATCGAAAGCCAAGATTTCAACACCAACATTGCCAAGGCCTATATCGACCACAGCTTCGTCCTTCAACTGCTCGAGCTGTTCGACTCTGAAGATCCTCGTGAAAGAGATTTCCTCAAGACGACGCTGCATCGTATCTATGGCAAATTCCTCAATCTCCGCTCCTTCATTCGACGTTCAATCAACAACGTCTTCTTCCAGTTTACTTATGAGACAGAAAGATTCAATGGCGTTGCCGAGCTGCTTGAAATTCTAGGATCCATAATTAACGGATTCGCTTTGCCTCTCAAGGAGGAACACAAGCTCTTCCTCACGCGAACACTACTACCTCTCCACAAGGTCAAGAGTCTGAGCATGTATCATCCTCAGCTCGCCTATTGCATCGTCCAATTTCTCGAAAAGGACGCTTCCTTGACGGAAGATGTAGTGCTCGGGTTATTACGGTACTGGCCCAAAGTCAACAGCACAAAAGAAGTCATGTACCTCAACGAGGTAGAAGACATATTTGAGGTGATGGACCCAGCGGAGTTTGCCAAAGTCCAGGAGCCTCTCTTCCATCAGCTTGCCAAATCGGTAGCCAGTCCTCATTTTCAAGTAGCAGAGCGAGCTCTCTACTTTTGGAACAACGAATACTTCTGCAATCTGGTGAGCGACAACGTTGAGATCATTCTGCCGATCATGTTTGCTCCACTTTATGAGAACTCCAAAGGACATTGGAATAGGTTAGTACGGAAGGTCTGGTGTTCGTGACGCGGCTAATATTTATAGAACAATTCATGGCATGGTGTACAATGCCATGAAACTTTTTATGGAAATCAATCCTCAGCTCTTTGATGATTGTTCTCACGATTACAACGAGCAGCAGAACAATGCTCCGGCCCGGCAGGCTCTTCGAGAGAAAAAATGGGCAGCCATCACAGAACAGGCTAACAAGAGGAAAGCCAATGGCACTTCAGCTTCGACATCAAATGACGAACCAGACTCTGTGACAGAAGACAATCAGAAACGACTAGACTCGCTCAAGCTACAGGATGGAGACCGTAGGGATCGTCGTCCTCATGAACGACAAAGCTCAATAAGCTCGTCCAGGAGCCAACGGTGATTCTCCGTCTCTGTTCTAGCATCACGATAAACGAGATATCCAAGGGTGCCCGTCAAGGTTATCCGTCTTTGATTTTATTTCTATTTTTCTCATGATAGCCCCTTCAATCACCGAGTCCGTTTCTACAAATCTCTTACATCTTTTACTTCAATGCGCATTACTGCGCAGTTTTCGCCACAACAATGAGCAGCAGCCGACAAGTTTTCGCTTTCTGACCTGTCTGGATCCGCTATGGACCATGATCGTTTGCGATGCAAGCCAGAATGCTTGTCCCGAACGCAGAACTATAGCAGCTCTCTGAGAGCTCATCAGCTAGCGATAGTGAACAGGCTTCTGGCGTGACCCGACCATCGCTGCGTTCATTGGGGAATTCACAGGCTATTCGTTTCCCGTACATATTTGACAATATTGCAACTTCTTTGGACTTCGTCCCCTCCCTTTAGGCGGATGAGCCTTGGATGATGTGCGAGCCTTGCGCCCAGTGGAGGCGGAGTTGTGGGATCAAGAGAGGAGAACGAACGGTCTTTAATGAGAGTGTCAGGGGTTGAGGAGAGGTGATTCAGGCGAACAAGAGACTAGGGACAATAACAGGAACGCAATGGGTTTGACTTCCTACCTCGGTTCTGCTGTTTTTGCCTATGTATTGATCCTGTTAGTGTCAGAATACGGTCCAAAATGGCACCCAAATGGCGTAAATAGGAAACCCGGGATTCTGAGAGGGGTTATTTGCAGGGCTTTCCTTACACTAGCAGCCTGTCCTTCATAGAATTGCTCCCCCATTCAAGTGTGCCAACGGTAGCACTGTCTTCGCGCCCAAAAATCTCTTGGCTACTGGGCTTTTCTGCTTCCACCATTGTTGATTTCCATGCGTGAGAATAGAAAGAGATTCGGAGCTGTCCCATTGCACGCTACGAAGCACCATACATATTATTTTTGGAAATTAGAAAAAATAGAGCTGGTATATTAGGTAGTTAAGGCGAAGGCATCTTCAGGTCAATTATGATATGGAGCCTCCTGGAAATCTAGCCTCCAACAAATAATGACCACCGAGGCAGGCAATCTAATGCTTCGAATTCAAGTACTGTGATTTACGATACGGCCACGCTGCTGGAAAAGTTTGCCGCTTATGCTATTTCCACCTAATGTACTAGGGCAGGCAGCAAGTCACGGAGCGAGATAAAAAAAAAACGAGCATAATATGTATACAATACGGGTTACATTTGTACATTTCTTTTCAGAGTGATATGGTACATCTATGCGGTCGGCCAAATGCTACGTAAGATAAAGCGTAGCCAGCCGGAGCTGACCAGACATTCATATACCATCATACGTGCGTACCACTAGCAAAGCAGGGGTCACAGTCAGGCTTTGGTTGGCCATTTCCGACTCAAGTGCTATATCCAAGTCAGCCCCCAGCCTAGGTCTGCACATGACCGAGTACCTGGCCCATCTTGATCTTCTGTCCCTTCTCGACCGCCCAGGTGAAACCCCGATTGCTCCCAGCCTGGCCCGCGGCAGGGGCCTCGAAGACGAGCACAATGGTGCTCCCGAGCTGAAAGCCGCCCATCTCCTCTCCACGCCGCAGCGCATGGCCGCCGAGAACGGCGCTCGCGCCGGAATAGGTGGCCTCGGCAAACCCGCTGTACGGCTCCCCCCGCGCCGCGGCTTCCTTCGCGGCGTGGTCGGCCGCGGTGTCGGTCAAGAGCGAGTTGGTGCGCAGTTCCTTGTCGAAGTTGATCTTGATGGAACCCACGTTGGTGGCACCGACGGGGATGTAGGAGAAGAAGCCCCAGCGCCAACGCCCGAGAAGCACGATGCGCTCGTTCAACGTGAACAGCCCAGGCAGCGTGCGCTGCAGATATGGCGACACCGAGTACAGCTCGCCGGCGAAATGTCGACGGCGCTCGACGACCCAGTTGGCCGGCGAGTGGAAGCGGTGGTAGTCGCCGGGGGCGAGGTAGACGACGGCATAGTAGAGCGAGGTCTTGTTGTCGGGGCTGAGAAGGGAGTACCAGGGCTTCTCGCCGAGCGCGAGGTCAGCCCTTACCTCGGACACAGCACCCGGGTTGGAGGGAACTGCGCTCTGGTCCTGGATTCTCGCGCTGTCGTAATGACTCTCCTCGGGGCCGCCCGAGAGCAGGCCAGGGACTGTGTACGAGATGCCGTTCACGCGTGCGAATTCCTCATCGGCTTTGATCAGCTCTTCGTCGCCGTACAGCTCGGCCCTGGCGCGCCCTTTGTCCGCGGTACCGTCGCTTGGTTCGGACTCCTTGCCCGAAATACTGGGCGTCGGCGTGTTCTTTCCCAGCAGCGCATCCACCGTGTAGGTCATGCCCTTCACCTGCTCGATGTCATTCCCCTCGATCTTTCCAAACTGCAAGACCCGTCCGTCGGAGGGTGATAACAGCGCGTCTGGGTCTGGATCCAATGGTCGTACCCCTGGCTTCAGGGTTCGGTAGAAGAAGGCAGCAAGGTTGGGGTATACGTGAAGATCAGGCTCTGACACTTCATCCAGGTTCACCCCGAATATAAAGGAATAGAGTTTGAAGCCAGGTACACGCAGGTAATACGGGATGGTGAGCTCGTTGAACCTGCCCCATAATCTTGACATGGCCTTGAGAGGCAGAGTGGACATGAACTGGACTTGCCTGAGCGAAACCGGGTGTAAGCCAAAACGATCGAGGAACTTTGAGTGTGTCGGTTTACCATGGGCCATCTGGGCGCACTTTCGGCCGTTTTTTAGGGTGTGCCTCGTCCCCGTCCTCCTGCGACGCCTCCCATCTCTCCTTTTCCCGTGCCTGCGTCTTGTAAAACTGTACAAATCCCAGAAATCCTATACCTAGTCCTACAGGTATGGGATACCACCTGATCTTGGTGTCGTTCAAGGCATGTCGAAGTCTAGAGCCGAATCGATCTCGGTTCTGGGAGAAAGGCCTCGAGTGATGGAACGAGGCCGTCGGGAAGAAGGTGGACTGCGGCACAGATGGCCGCGTAGTCATTGTTATTCGGGGTCGAAGGAGGCATTGTGGTCCAAAGCTGGAGGGTAGGCGGACTCGCCCCCGAACAAGAACGGTCGATGGAGTCGCCATGGTCAAGGGCCTGCCTATATATAATAAATAATAAGCTAATGTGCCTTGCGAAGGAAAGCCCCCGGCTAGCGAATTGAGACCGTCGGTGAGATTCTGTTCCCTCCTCCACAACTATGTAGACATTGGTCTAGGTATGCGGGTTATGTTATAAAGTGGTGTGTAATAGAGAATGAATACAGCCCAGAATGCAAAATGGCAGTGAAGCTCGCAAGGATTTAGAACATGCTCATGACGCAGTTCGTGCAAGTATACGGAGGTTCGAGCAAAAATCACCCACTATGCCAAGCAACAGTCTAATGTATATGAGCGGGGCCCTGGTACTTTAAGTAGGTACTTACTAATGTACATGTAACCCACCACGTACATAGGTAGAACACTTACTTACATGCTGCGTACCCGCACCATAGGACGTACCTGCTTAAGGACAGACAGCAAGACTTCTCCAAACAAGCAACATCGGTTTCCTGTGTAAACATCATTAGGTTAGTTGTTCGCTTCTTTAATTATTACTTTTTTTCTTTCTTTCTCGGGTTGTTTTTTTCGGCTTAAGGCCAGCCTGTCCGTGAACCTTGCAGTCACTTCTAGTCATCTACCTACCTCTGAACCTGATAACGTTCCTTTGTGTAATCGCAATCCAAGACTACCTAAGTAAGCTTGTTTTGCCTGACATGCTCGCCATTATCCTCGAACCTCTGTACCCGTGGTGATCCTCGCCCAGCTGAAACCTCCGAGCGAGTCTGGCATTCTGCCCCTTTGTGCCGCCGTCATCATTTCCTAACCCCATCATTGCCGTTCCTATCCTTCGCGATCGCAATGACGTCGGAGCCTACCACGTCCCCGGCCGCTGCGGCCACGGAGGAGCCCGGCCAGTTCACGCTGCAGATCCTATCGCCCTCTGTCAACGTGCCCCAGCCTTTGTTTCTGACACTCTCCGTCACCACAACTGTTCGGCAGCTGAAGGAGCGGATACGGGGCTGTGTCGGCACAAAGCCTCCAGATGATGCTCAGCGGCTCATTCACAGAGGACGACTGTTGGCGCGCGACTCCGAGACTATGCTTGAGTTGTTTGGCCAAGAACCGGTACGTTGCCCCGTTTACGCGCTTTGCCGAGATGTCCATATTGACTGACGTCTTCATCGTCATCATCAGCTTCGATCCACAGACCGCCAAACTCTGCACCTTGTCTTACGCGATCTTTCCGAAGAGCAGCGGCCGGCGCCTCCTATCACTTCCCACCAACATGCAACCTCCCGTGCGCAACCCCGCGGCCATCAGTATCCCCATCAGCAGCAGCCGCAGCAGCAGCAGCAGCACGCCCATCAACATGCTCAGCATCATCCCCAGCATCACACTCAGTACTTGAGGTTCAGTCAACATCCGAACATTGCCTTTGGCAATCCCCACGCGCCGGGCGCGTTGAATGGCACTCAGCTCCCAGCCGGCATGACACCACAGCAGTTATTGCAGAACCAGTTCCAAGTCATGGCTCGTTTAGGGCTTGCAAACCAAAACGAAAATCCGATGTTCAACTCGATGGGTCCCCAAGGCATGCCGAACCGGGAGAGCCCAGGCATCACGACACCAGGCAGAACAGCGTCGCCGTTTCAACCAGAAACTACCCGTACCGTGATCCGTGAAGGGGTTAGTCCGGATGGTCAGCGGTGGCGTTTTACTGTCAATGAGTCTATTGTTACTACGGCCCAGAGACCCGGGAGAACTAGCTCTCCCCTTTCCCCGGCCGAGGCACCTGCCCGTTCGATTTCGCAGCCTCGATCAGTGCCTACTGCAGGCTCAGCTGGAGCTCATGACCTTCCCAATATCTTTCGCACATCAGACGCAGATTCTGCAACGCGAACCATGGCCGATGCTATGCGAAGAAATGCCAGCAGCTCTTCGCTGACAAATCTAGCCAGTTATCAGAGCCAGCAACCTATTCCGCCCGGCGTTACAACCCCGTTGATTTCATCGCGCAACGGGAGCGCAGCCGGAACTCCCGATCCCTTACGAGCATTAGGGCGTCCTACCGACACCTCTACTAGGATTCACGCAAACCAATCATCTCCAGCAACACCCGAGGTGTATATCCTCTATTCTCCAAGCGGGCCTCGGGCTATCTTATTGAATAGTAGTCTGGGGACATATTATAGCCCTCAACTCCGCAGTTACCAGCCTATGAGTCTTCCTCCTCCGCCTACATCACTCAACACCACTGCCGGAAACGCTCCGCATATACGACGTGAGGCTCTACCGCGAATCATTTCGCGGTCTTCCGTAACCCGTAGAAACAGGCCGAATCCTAACTCTAACAATTTGGCGCCCGGCCAACAGGCTCAACTACAGCCACAACGTGAGCTACAAGTCCCAGTCCCAATGCAGGCTCAATTTGGTCATGGAATGGAGAACCCCCAAATCAATGCCATCAGAATGGTCCAAATTTGGCCACACATTTGGATGATAATCCGACTGGGATTGTTCATTTGGTGGTTTACCTCCCCGACATCTAGTTGGTCTCGATGGATCACGGTGGTTTCAATTGCCATCACCTTGTTCATTGTGAATACTGGAGCGTTGAATCCCTTCGCCGAGCAGATATGGATCCCTTTGCGACGCCATCTGGAGAATTTGATACCCCTCGCCGCAGACGTCCAAGGTCGCCAGCAGCAACGTCCTGCCGCTGGAAACGCTCAAGGTGGTGATGCAGACGTGGCAAATCCAGCGGGAGTAAGAGATCCGGACCCGGCTGATGCGGCAATCAGGTTGGTTCAACAGCGACGACAAGGCAATGCCAATTGGTTGTTGAGCCAAGCAAGACGACTGGAGCGTGCGGGCATTCTTTTCATCGCTAGTCTCGCCCCAGGCCTAGCCGAGCGACACATCGCCCAAGTCGAAGCAGAAACTCGCGCAGAAAGGCAAAGGCAACAAGAAGCTGAAACGGCTGCGGCAACAGCTGCTGAAGCAGCACCAGATCACGCAAGTAACAACCCTGCGGCTGATAGCTCCGAGGGCCGCGGATCTCCATCCGACGGCCAATCTCCAGACTATGGAGCAGGACCTTCTAATAGTACGACCGGGCAAAATGCAAAAGCCCCAGCCCCAGCCCCAATAGATGCCCGTGCGACATGAAAAGTAGGAACACGCGCATGCGTGAAGAAGACATGATGTCGCATCAAGAGACACAATTTGCAACGATGCTTTCAAGGGGATTCAAGCGAAGAATCGCAGCTCATCAAAGAATTATGAGATGATGAGCGAAAGTGCATAGAAGCTATATGGAAGCTTTTGATGATGATTTTCTTTGGCATGGCTTGGGAAAACAATTTTACGACGCAACTTGTAGGTAGAAATGCTGGTAAGAGTGGGAATTTGCTCTATGTACCTATCTCCATCTCCGTGAATAAGGTGAGGCACCACGTTTGCTATTTCAAATGAGAAGTGAACGAACAATGATCGGGTCCAGTAGGGGATGAGCCCATTTTGTGAGTGGCATGCCTCTCCGTATACGCCTAAGCCTCAGCCAAGGAGGTAATCTGAGTACTACGCATCTAAGATTGATAGAAATTAGTCAAATCAAGGGGAATCGTATTATCGCGTAAAGTAGCGGATCTTGAAAAAATTTTAATGATACGTTCAATGATGGAATGAAGGTGTAAGTACCGTAGCTAAGTCAGTAGTTACAATCTTGCTTCTGCAAACCGCAATAAGCCCGCCCCTTGTAAGAATTCACCTGGGTTAGAACTTAAGGAGTGAGCGTTTCCCCAATAATACCACCCTCGTCAAAGACATTACTTTCTGTCGAGTTCAGAAATGCGGCGCATAGCACCCAGCATTCGAAGAAAAGTTGTATCCCGCGTTGGTTGACCCCAGTGGTTGTTGTCGCAGTAGGTTCACAGAAAGAACCAGCACAGCCACCCAAGTCCCGGAATTGTAGCCCACCTGCGTCTGCCACCCCTTTTTGGCTGGGGATGCCACCAATTTCCCATTCATAGTCAAAAGTACTCCACTTTAGCTGTGTACATGTGTGTACATGGTCTGTACGGATGGGAAATTGGTGGCATCCCCAGCCAAAAAGGGGTGGCAGACGCAGGTGGGCTAGGAGTTGTGAGCGAGATATGTTCTCTCAGTTGGTGGGTTAGGTGTGTAAGTACATCCTATCGCTTGGGTACCTCTTAGCGTGCCAAGACTATGACGAGGGAACGTTCTGGGCACCCCCGACCCATGGTACCGGGTACCCAGTCATCGTCCAAAGGGAAGATGAGATAACTACCTCGAGCAAAGTCACCTGGCGTGCTTTTTTTTTTTTTTTAATTCGCCCTACTTTGAGTTCGTGTCTGAGAGAAGGGTATGATACCTGGGTAGGTAGTGTACCGGTGGAAGACGTTTCGCGGGCGTTGGTACCTTTCCTCGTATTTTACCCGCAAAGCACCAACTATCTAGGGCTTGGAAGGGGTATTCGATATGGCAAATAATCTTCTTGGGCATAAAGGAGGCCACACAGGTCTGCATTCCCCCTTGAGCCCCCTCGCGGCGAACCTAGGTCTATATACACGAATAGCTTCGCACTCACTTGCCTAGATATTTCAGATCCGTTTCGCAGCATTAAGTAAACATGGGTAACTGTGGCTTCCAGATCGTTAACTTGTATAATCTTCTCCTAGAGATTGCTGGGTTGTATTAGGTAGGTATATGAGGGACAGTGTCTGAGTGTGACATCAATATCTCACCTCCGTGCATCATACGAGGTCCCCTACTCGGTACGCGGAATACGCACCCGGCTCACGCACCTGGTTCGCCACGTTTCCCTCCCATGCCTGGTTCAAAAAGGAACATTACACAAACCTTCCCGTTATTGATTTTATTGAGCATATCGTTGTCGACAATATTATACTAATATTTCTAGTGTAAAGCTGCGGTTTGATCTTGATTCCCCTTCCAGTATTGGACTACTTGTATTGTTTCCGGACGATTAACTGGTCAGGCAACGGGATAGACGTCGAAAAAATTCCGGCCCGTTCAGCATGTTAACGGAATGGAAGGCAGCAGACTTTTATGAAAGGGTTGAAACGGGAATTTTCGTGGTATTAGGAGGCCAGATCAGAACCCTGCACCGGTGTTGCATATCAGTTGCCTCCATTACCTCCACAACATCAATATCGGCATTCGCTACCAACGATATACAAAAGCGGCTGCATGATAGTGAGCATCCAAGATCCAAATATGACTTATCGGAGCAACAAGTTCGACTCAGGTGTTTGTGCTTTGCAGAGTTCCACAGATTTTCAAAGTCAAGTTCATGAGACAGCATAAGTTGTACACGGCGGTTGTTTTCTTTTGACTAATTCGCGAGACCTCCAGATAAGACTATGGCTTCAGTGAACTAAAGATACTGGATACCTATCTGGCTTGTCGGTAGCTGATCTTAATCAACGCAGAGTGTATGTATGCAGCACGGACGAAATCGCCCATTGGACGGTCTCGTAATAGCTCCGTCCTTGCAATAGCTGACCATTTTCTCGTAGTTACAAGCAAAATGCTATGTTCATATCTTATCCATCTCTGACTTACTTGATGCCTTGCGGTAAGATAAGAAGTGAATGAACAATGATCGAGACCATCCTATTCGACCACAAATCGTACTTGAACGAACCACAATACGAGTCTAACAGTTCTTCCTTTATTACAATTTCCTTTCTTCTGAGAACATAGCTGAATAACTCAAACAACAATATCACGGAAGCTTGCAGGGGCCTTCGACTGCGACGGACGGCCTATAGATCACTTCTGTACACTACACCAGATCCTGAGACATTCGCGGAGTTGGGATTACCTGGTGAATAAGCCATCCAGACATAAACTCTAGTACACAGGGCTATGTTAGATTATGTTTGCAATGGCGTTGGCTCCAACCAATGGGTTCAGCATATTTTCCGAAACGAAATCTTTTCGCGTTGGCTGCTTGCTCAAATCTTTAACTCCCAAAAATCAAGGGTGCAATAGCCGGCAGTTATGAGCATGATTTTGTTTGCCATAGAACGATTTGTGCAAGTTGCGACAACGAAATATCGCCCAAAGCGCGCGATTTGGTGGCTTTCGTGTTCTTCTCTTTCCCCTCAAATCAAAAACAAAAACGAACAGAAGACTCTTGAAGCAGTGTAAGTGGTCTGCTTACGTAAATCACTTAGTAAGGGGGGTCTTTGTAATCATTATTGTACCGACTTAGCCACACACACCTTGGTTTTTTATTGAATTTATCGTTGGTTTCCTTCTAAAGTACTTCATTATCTACTGCTTTGCGCGATCACGCAAGTCCCCATTGAATTAGCTGGATTTTACCAGTCTGGAATGCGTAATGTTTAAATTTCCTCCTTGATTGGGGTCCACGGGGTTTGCAGTCACTCGTGGCCGTTTCACTATCTACTGGTATAATGGGAGGACAGCGGGCGAGTCTTGTCACAAAGAAATCAAATCCTCATTTGGACACTTATATTGACCTGTGTCCTTGTTGTTGCTCTTGCGCTTCCATTTACCCTTACGTTTTCCTTTACTTTTACCCTCACCATCACCGTTCAAGGCTCTCATAGCATCTAGGATAACGACCGTATCGAAGTACTCACGGAATTTCTCCCTCTGCCCAGTTTACTAGGACCCGAATTGATTTGAGCAGCATATATGCGCCCGTGGTATTCCTTGTATGACCAATTGGCTGATTCCCCCATATTATCAATTCTCTGGAAGAACGGGCAGTTTGAGAATCATCCCCATCATCTCGTCACTGGCTTTGCTGCTTTTCCTTCTTTCCATAGTATGCTATTAGTACATACCAGTCATGATGGCGAATCGTAATCAGAGGCAGTGGCGTCGCAGATGGGTCAGTATTCATTGGTTTATTGAGCAGTAATCATATGCGATTAAGTCATGCCTATAGTGCTTGAAGCTTCGACCTTGCCATCGCCATTAAGAATTTTAGTCTTGGGAGCAAGCCCAGGGGCTATAGCAGCAGTCGAACTAAGAGTGAGAAAAGAGTGAGCAAAGCTGTTAGTTGCTACAGCTAGCAAAATAGCAGTATTAGGAAAATGAACTTACACGAGCAATGGTTTTACCGTCTTGCCCGCCAACTTGGCAAGCTCGACTTTGAACGTATTGCAATGAACGAACCTATTCCAAGCATGCTCGGAATCGGACTCTCCATCGCAAAAGAATGCAGCCTCGATCACTTTTCGAAGACGACGAAGCTCATCAAGAGAATCTGTTTTCGTGAGATGGTAGTCGTTGTCAAGGTTGCGCTCCATCAAGGTATCAACCCTTTCGATTTGCTTACGGATGTCAGCAAATATACTTCCTCTCCTGTTCTTGTGGATAGATCTGAGTTCTCTGATCAGATCCTGTGCCTCGCTAGGAAGTCGAGCGAATGTCTCTTGGTTGAATTTGCGAGGGATAATATTGAGGCTGTGTTGTGCTGGCAGCGCTTTTCTCAGTATTTACTGAGACTGACGAGGGTGCTGAAAGACTCGGGGCCTCCAATCGTGTTAGTTCTGTCTGTGGTATCGTCCACGCGGGTTCTGAAACTTCTTTTCCAAGTTTATAATACCTGCTGCCTCTTTGGTCTACCCTCCGCGTACGACGAAGAGGCGACGGCTCATTGAAAGAGGGAGCATTTTCGACGCTCTCATCTTGTGAGGAGTGAGGAACGGTGTCGGCCTTCGCCGCAACCGCAACCTCAACTTCCACAACAATTTTCTTGGATCACGCTCCCATTCAGCTTTTCCTCTTCTCTATTCATTTCTCATTCTTCCTCAGTGACGCAAAAACCATGGCACTTCTCAAAACGATTCGGGAATGGGCTGACGAGGTATGACTGGTTACTGTCAGGATCTTTAGTATGGGGTATGTATAAGCTTCTATTGTTGAGCGAAGAGGTCAACCCTTCGCAGGCTAGTCCATGGTTATCTATTATGATACATGCGTGCCCTTTTTGGATCGTCATTAAATACTCCACAGCTTCGATCAAGAAAACTAGGCAATATCCCCACAATCAACAAACCTTGAATTCCAACAAAGAAGAGCTCCCGTAGAGATTCTTAATTAACTATTATGGAAGTGACCCTACCTGCTGCTGAAAGTCGACGTTCAAATTCAGACACAAGAAGTTTCCAGATAATTGACTTGTACGGTCCTCGCTGCGTGATAGTGAGCATCCAGAATCCAGGTATTACAGTACGGAAGCATCAGATGAAGCTGCAGATCGAGTTTCATTTGTCCCTAACTTGAACTCTCTATGGAATAACAAGCCAAATAGCTCGAGCTTCTTCCATAACAATCTTCGCCGGGTAAGCGCCCAAACCCAACACTCATGCAGCTTCCCATGTTAGTTAGCTGACCACTGCTTTCACATTGAAGCCTGGTGCGCGTCCAGGCAACCTGTCAAGCAGCCAGCTTTCAGTTATGACCACAACATGGATTAAAATGTTCCTAATTTGCAGAGTCTCACGGATACTCAAGGTCAGGATCATTAATTTACACTGTACTCCTTGTGTTATTGGAGCGGGCTGCCTTGGGTCGCGGTGGCTGCGTCATGCGGGATGAGGCAGTGAAGTGACCCGTGAGCCGTCTTTATCTCTTATTTGCTCCCTTTTTCTTCATCATTAGCGCCTAGACGCAGGTAGCATAGAGCCGAAACAGTATTCCCTAATCCTCATCAAATAGGGTATCACAGATACATCACAACACGAGTAGATCGTAGTGAGCCGGTTTGAGACAAAACCTTCACAGTTTATCCATGTATGACAAATTCGGTGTGCATATGTAAGCCTCCGGAGAGATGAGGCTGGCATGATAACGTCGGATAATTTTTGGGGGGGTTGTGAGGTGGCCGGATGCATCGTCGACCCTACTTTGGGATCCCCGGAATTGCCGTTGTTTCGGGAGAACTTTATAAGATCGAGTTATGATTGGGCGATGGACATGATACCTCTTCCAATACAATCAGAAGTGTCGCTACAATAAACACACATTTTATGCACGGGGCCGAAGATATTGCCACCATAAGATCCCTTTACCCTCCTCGCCTTTCCAATAGAACAGCTCTTTGCATATGTACCAACAGGCAGCTTTCGGGTTGTCTTAGAAAACCATTGTACGTTCCATGTGGGCTTAAATCGCATGAGAGGGCAAGGGACTGTTTGGGTTGTATAACTACCGGCCGGGCTGCCACGGTCTCATCTCTTTTGTTATCTGGGATGAGTATTTGCCCGAGTGAAGCGGAGACATGTATTCCACATCATATTTCCAACATGTGCGAAAAAGACGAAAAATGTACTTACGCACCTGGCTATGGATTTGCCGCCCCATGCAATAAGATCTAACTATGACCCCTTTGCGGCCCTCATAAATAAAGCCAGTCATAGCCCCTCGCAACACTCTTTGTAACAAGTTCTTGGATGATCGCACAGGAACTTCTCCATTCATCTTGTGGAACAATCTCTGCATGACGTCCCCCAACCATTCAATCATGAGTATCACTACCTAGGACTAACGAACAGCCGACAGGGGATGCAGAACGCCTCATCATATCATGAGGATCACTCAGACGGGTCACAACCAAATATCCAAACGGATACGGGATCGGGTTGCATAATGGCCCTGGTGCTGGTGGAAGAGAGCGCGGGCTCCCGCCGGCGCTTCGATTACACGAACCTTGTCAAGCACCCGTGCAGAATGAGATGCTTGTAAGAACTGTACCGGCAGTTCTTTTATGCGAGTGTCTAGAGACGAACGAGGCACGCTTTATGTTACAAGGCCAGGATGGAAAAGGGCGTCCTATCAAGAGAAGCATTCTAAGAGACATCTGTGACTCGTATCTGGGGCCTGGCGAGTTTGCAATTATGCTGCAAGAGGAGGCCGAAATATCAGGCCATACGAAGGAAATCAGAAGCACTGCAGCCTGTCGATATCCGTGCAGGCATAAGTCTAGAAATTTCCAAGACAAACAAATATGCATTTGATAGGGTTTGGTGAATTTAATATCCCATTGCCGTTCGTCTTCTATTACTTTATTTCGTCCCTCATTGCTCTTCCATTGCTCTCACCCGTCTTCAATAATTATTTGTCCCATACAATTTATCAATAGGTCGGCATCTGCATCCGATTCCAACATGACTCGCATCGTTGATGCGTCGAGTAACGAGCTAGCTAAAAAGCTCGCCGAGAAGTCCGACCACAGTGTTAGCCTCTCTCAAAAAGAGATAACCGACGTCGACCAAAAGTTGGACAAGATGAATAACAAGTTGATCGATACAGAAATCGACGACGACGAGCCTAAAGGGCCCGTCGAAGACCCAAGTTCCTTTTATGATCAACCAGCTTCCAGTGTTGATGAGATGAATTCCGCTCATACTGCAGTGAGTTCTACTGGTGAGGCATCGACTGCTTCTAAGGACTTAGTTGCAACATTGGATGCAAGTAAGCTATGTACAATTTCATGTCTAATCCAACAATACCAACTACTTGCATAATAGTGATCGAGCGCTGGGCCAACGCTCGGCGTCGTCATCGCGGAGCACGGCCTCAAACGGGCGAAGGTCTTAGGGTAAGATGGGACGCTTTGCAATGTTATAGATTTGACATCGGACTCGATAGCTAATCTAGTATTAGGACAAATGACTCTGTTCTCGTACTGCGCTGGGAATGCAGGGCTCGAGCTGATTGGAAAAAACAATTCAAAGGGCAGACTTGCAATCAATAAGCGGTCAATGGATATCGGCCTTGGTAGGAGACCAAGGTCACCTGGACGTGAGTCTCCCAAATAACTATGTAACAGTGCATAAGTTATGGTGATTTATGTCCTTGCCAATTCCGTACCAGGCCCAGCATAGTAGCACAGCAAGCGATTTCAAAATCCCGCAGATTCCAGAATCTATCACGAGTCCTTACCCTCCCCCTTCCCCCCTCCCCCCCAAATGGAAGTGGTGTAGATGGCACATTAGCAGAAGTAGCCAACAACTAAAACTTAAGGGGTTTCTGAACCTAACCACCTATATACCAACGATTAGATTTTTCATTGTATTGAAATGCTCTCGAGTCGAGAAGTCCCTCACTTGTTTTCGTATTTCTCAAATGCGTATTGGTCAACCTACCTCGCTAGAGTTGGCGAGATAGGTCACCCGGGCCGATTCACTGTCCTATATAATACGCGATGGAGAAGTCAAGGCAGTAACATGGCGACATGGTAGTATAAGAAGAACATACCACTAGGGCATCGGCTTGCCAGTGGTTTAGTCGTATATGTGTATTGTTAGTTCTAATCGGTATTGATGATTTATGGAAGTTACTTTTGTGTTGTCATTCTCGACCCGCACGATATGGCTTGAATTGTCTTACTGACAACATCCCAGGTCTGAAATTAGTTCATCGTGCTCGATTTGCTGTTCAGCTGTAGAATAAGTTTGTCTTAAAGGACTGTAGATCGCATCGACCTGAACTGTTCCCCTTAGTTTACTTACATCTATCGTGCGATCCATCACATCGCTCATGTTCTCAGCCATCAAGTGAATCAACAAGGGGAGAACTTTATAGTTTCACTTTTTCTTCTGCTTTGCTCTCATCGATGTTCGGCTTATAGATTATTTAGCTGCCCCTGCTTTTTCCGGCCATCTTTCTTCTCAGTCTCCCCAGGCATTGTTTGGGAGCAGTCTGCTCAAATGAGATGCTCTAGAACGCCTTTTCGGCAGCGTGGCGATTCAACAATGTGATGTATGCAGTGACGACGCACAAAGGATCAAATGGCAATCTGGTGTGGCTCGGTCCATGGTACCTTAGCCTCATGTTCTCGCGAGATTTCATCTGCATTGACACTAATTAGTCTATGGTACACTAGCAAGGGCATATTGATCAATCGGCCCTTATCTAGTCCAGCTCCTCACCAAGACCTCCGGGTCAACTTGCCACTGCATGTGTACCGGTCAAGCTGTCTACTGAGTACCGGGTGGAGGTAGGCATTAATGTTGGGAGCCTAGACCTAGACATTGTGTCTTGTTGGTGGCTAGGTATGGGCTGGACATGTCTGAATGATCCTGTGCATATGGAGTGTGATAGATAAAGAGAAGGCTGTTGTCTCTTCGCTAGTGGGGATGAATTTGGTCGAGATCCTGTGTTACCTTACACAACTAAGGGGGTAAGGGGGGTCTGAATTTGTCTAGAACTCACCAGAGACAAAGCACATAATGGTGAAAAATAAGTGGCATTTTTGGCGCCGACTTCCAGGGCCATGGCTCAATTGTTTCTTCATCGAATAGTACTTGCATAGACGCTCATTTCCGTGCAGACTAACAGCGGATCACAGTAGGGAATTAGGTAGGCCGTGATGCATGTTACCAACGCAGACAGACCAGACTAAGATAATTCTGCATACTTAAACTACACTACTCTATCATCCCATCGAAAGACGGGCTGTAGTTGAGGAATAGCTCAATTGGAGTTTCGATTGTTGTTTGCCTTACTATGGCCTTGGTTAGTGCCCCATTCCGCAAACCGGCATTTGTGTCGCATCGCTTATGGATAATTATGCCAGATTGACAAGTGATGAAGGAGCGAAGCGAAACCTGGAGCAGTCGGACCGATGAGACATTGGCCGAATAGATTCTACCCTGCGAAGAACGTCGTGAAGACGGTCTAGCGTATGCAGCCAGGTTGCGCTTTGTGGGGAGAGTCGGGCGTGGCAGCGCCCAAAAGCTGGGGTTCTGCGATGTTGGCCTGGGGAATGTTCCACTCTAACTAGTGTCCATTTTTTCAACTTTCAGTCTCATTGCGGAGCTTCTCTCCTGTAAAGCTGTCAGTTTGAGCGACTAGTTCTCGGAATGATTCATCTTTGATCTAAGTACTTGACTGCTACCAGCGAGTATTCCTGGTGAGGGATTGAGGTACTGAGGAAAATTACGCAATAAGTAGGTACAGTTGTAGGTATAAGTTGGGATTCCGGCTAAGAATATTTGCCCTGATACTTGTTAGTTGGCCCACCGTCTGGGCAAATTGTTGAGAGATTTGTCACCGTCCGGCTTGTCGACCCTTGGCTCTGCTAGGGACGGAATCGGAACGTGAAAGGTATTGTATTGCTCGCCTACTAAGCACATACAGCGATGAGTACCGCAGCCAATAAGCTCGAGGGTCCAAGTGAGAGCATCTCTGTCGGCTGGCTGGGAACACGATCGTGGGACTCACTGATCGTAGGCCCTCCTTGCTTCAGCGAGCTAAGCGAACTTGCGATTGTTTGTGTGTGCATAGAAAAAGTGTGAAACGAGTGTGTGACGGGAAAAATAACTCAACTCTACTCTGATTAGTTTGCCCATAAACAGACACACTTCGCAGCAAACTGCCTGTTTCCTGGGGGGTTTTTTTTTCTGACAGATACACGTGGGATTACCTAACCCAGATCATGCTAGTACAGTAGTGTGATGCTATGGTATTAGATTGTATGCATGAATTGCGCATGTTGAAACTTGGACGGCAAAGAGAACAGGACGAGGAGAGTGAGCGAAATGAGCAACCAGGGAGAGTTGATATACACATACTTGTAAGCAATAGCAGAAATATTGAAGCAACAGTGGTATCGGTGATCACGTCACAAGCTGGACCATTTCAATAAGAAAACAGTCAGACGGGAAGCCCGCCAATGAACCAGGACGTCGACAAAGAAGTTGGCTTGCACAAGGTAGGAGGAGTACGTACCGCCAGAGTATCGACTTACAGTGTCTATAAGTCTTACATACCTACTGTACCGTGGTCGTACCGACAGCGCAGCGCAATTCAGGCTTGTCCTTTGTTTCCAATGCAGGGCGACTTGCATTAACTTGGTGATTAGTTAGCTCCTACAGTAGTTACACGATCGGGTGCGTTTCTGGTGAATGTCGTCCTTGCCGGTGATAAGTTCTATCATTTTATGGGTATACCTATTGGAAATGGTGAAATGATCTGGTACGATGGATGTTTTGCATATTGGTTAAAAATAGAGTGCAACGGCAGGTAGTGTGAAATAATTCGCGTTGCATTGACACGGCCAATCTGGCCTAAAGGAGGGGAGATTGGCACTTTGAGCGATGATCGAAAAGTGGCCAAGCTTGCCATTTGACCTGGTGAACTTACAGAACCTTTCAATATACGGACTACCACCTACATGGTTAGTCTGTTACAGTCTCTGGTACTTTAGCCACTTGGCTCTACGAATTATATGTACGTGTGAGCTTACAGCATCTGCAGGACACGATGAATTCTGTCAGGTTTACTCACGTGAGATGCTTGTCAAGTTCATGGGTGCGTTCAAGATCAAGTAGGTACATATACCTACTTAGATACTAGGATCATGACGAAGTAACGTTAAATGAGCCTCCCCGCCCCCAATCCCATTTTAGTCCCTGTCCCGATAGGATCTAGGACTAACTTGCAATAATGCAACCCGTCTGTAATTCACCAAGCCCATTTCTCACTGCGCCAACATGAGTTTGCTGTACTGTCGCATACGAGTACCTATACGAAGCCAATCGCAAACCTGGGGATCGCCACCATATAAGTACATACCCATTGAAGGAATCGACGGCCGATCATTGAGACTGGTCCAATACGGGTTCAGACACAGGCAAGTTGACGACTTCCCCGTCGCCAGCACCTGATAAAGACCTACCCGACGTGGTACAACATGAAATCGCCTGCTCTGTCACTGTAGAGTAACACCACAGGAGATATTGTGTCTTCCAACCCAGTTTTGATATTGCTGAAATAGGTAGTGCCAAGTAAGTCGACGTGCTTTAATGTCTGAGTGCTTCATCACCTGCTCACCCGCCATGCCACGGGCCTCTCTCGCCTCTGCCGTGCCCAATGCCGACGGGAACAAACGAATACCTGCGTGGTACATGTGTTAAATTCTCTTGAGATATGGAGTTCGATCGAACTAGGTGATGAAGCTAGCTGAGAACATTGATCTGTTGGCTGCTTGGTGTCATCACCTTTTTTTTTTCTTCTTCTCACAGTCTATTTCACTGAGATGTGTGATGTGGCGGACTAGCAACGCGAATGATCACGGGGTCCGGTGTACGGCAACAAGACTTCTCTGGCTGAAAGTTAGCTCAAAAGGCCGGGTCTTGCTCGTCTCACCCTTCTGCGTCACTTCTAGAACCATACATAAGAGCGAGAGACAAGGTCACCTCACCTTCTGGCATGTCCAATCAAAAAGAAAGTAGTCTCAGATATCCAATAGTTAGCAGCATTGGGACCTGACTGCGTACTGGGCCTTGTGTTGCCGTACCCCTTCGTCCCGCCTTGTGCGCAATTGTCCTACTCCTAGTTCAGGAATTCAAGGCTGACGGCATCTCTCCCCCCCAATCTCTCTGTCTCTCTCTCTTTCGTATCGTAGTAGTACCGAGTTCAACATTTACGGGTAGTCAAGCCACAAGACCTACTATCGACCTGCTTGTGGGGGGTAGGGAAAGGGATACCTATCTCGTTGCATATGACTAGACAAAAGCTAGACTGTGGCGCAAAAGCAAATGAAGACCGCACAACCGACTTATTGATTGATTGATCATTCACTTTCAACGCATCTTTATGCCCAGGACTTCTTGTGCGACGCTATCTGGCTGTAACTGGAGGCCGGCCGCAGCTGTCGACGTGTTGTCCGACACGATCCCTACATTACGTGGAGAGCTCGCACAAGGACGGAAAACGAGACACGATGCAAGACTTGTCACTTGAACAGCCCTGGGCTTTGGGGCGTCGACAACGAAAAACCAGGAGGCACCTGTTTGGTATCACGGCATTAGAATATTATATGTAGAACGCAAACACTAACCTCTGCATCACTACTCATTTGTCTCCTTATGCGCCTCTATAATAAGATACCCAATACAGGTCGATGCTGGATGAATAGTCAAGCCACATTGTCGCTCTTCATTCTTGGCTGGTTATGTTTAGTACCTATTGCCTTATGAGCCGGGCTAGGTGAGCAAAGGAAAAGAAGCGGAGCCTCGTGCGCATGAATTTTGCTGATGGCCTTCTTTTGCAACTGATCGGATTGCGCTACTGCAGATGGGAGTCCGGGGGGCTGTTCATATTATTCATCGCTTGTCGCGATGGTTGTTTCTGACTTGATTCTCATGTCGGCTTACTAGCTCTTTTCGGCTAGCTCATCCACGTCCTTGGCCAAGTACATGAGTAGTGCCTTCTCACAGTGCGCATGGATGTCCAGTTGCTTTCTGTCTCGTGTCGGGTATCGCTACCACTGTGCTGGTAGTAAGCCCTTGCATGTTCTGCGATGGCGTTGCCGACGTTGACGTACCGGTACATCATGGAAGGCGGGTAAGGCACGGGCGGGCTAGTTGTACATAGGTTAGGTAAGTACTCATGTAGGTGGTTCGTTAGGTTGGGTCGCCGACAAGAAGGCGTCACCGTAGTTCTACTGTACTTACCAAAGCCACCACACAGCACGCCTGGCTGGGCGGGCTATGTACACTTACATAGTAGGTAGGTAGGTTAGTTACCTGTTTGTAGCCGGCCCAGCAGCGCCCTCAAGCGCCCCCTTCATTTCCATAAAGTGCCCATCGATGCTAGCCTGCTAGCGCCAATGGGCGTCCCCATCCTCCCGCAGGCTTCCAATCCTCGAACTTGTTGCCTCTCCCCCCAAAAAGACCAAATCAAAGAAGAGGTGGACCCTCCCCCCCTTCACCGTTTCCCCATCTTTTCACCCTAACACTACCACCTCTTCCAGTTCTTCGCTCCGTCTCTTCCTTTTTCGAACCAACAACCATTCCCGCCTGTGTTGTGTGGTTTGCGTTTTCTGCCTGTTCCGTCGTTGTTGGGTGCAGTGTCGCCGCCGCCTTATTCTGTGAGCTATTCACTCATTGCCTTGACTTATCCATTCAAACCATACGCTCTTTGGCTCGGCATTCGCAGCAAGGCCTTTTCTTATTGAGACGACGCCCTCAGAATACCCAAGCGCCCGGCCGCCCTTGTCCATTTCACCTGCATTCCGCTTGGCAGTTCCCCAGGGTCGCAAATCCCCACGTTTTCCAATGATCAGCTTTCCTCCGCATTTCCCTCACTGACGGACGGGCCGATTAAGAAGAGACGCTTGCCCATTCTGCGCCCATTGAGCATCCTACGCACGTCTGGCTCTTGTTGCTCGCTCACTGCTAATCGATACGCGCGCGACCTGGATTAGAAGGGCGCAGCGACTTCCGCTCGATCGCCACGACGCCCACGGTCGTCGTGTCCACTACCTCGACACTCACTCGAACACCCTCCCGAGCGGCACGATCTCACACATGTCGACCGCCGTGAAAAGGGCCTGCGACGCCTGCCACCGTCGCAAGGTCAAGTGCGATGGCATCAATCCGTGCCGCAATTGCTCGTCTGCCCAGTTGACCTGCACTTACAACGCCATCCCGCAGAAGAAGGGCCCGAAAGGCTCGAGAGCCAAAGTGATTAGCGAACTGCGCGAGACCCAGCGACAGACGAGCCTCTCCGCCAAAGTCCAGAGCCGACTCAACGGCCTGTGCAGCCCGCCATGCAATTCGCCTTCTCTGGCGCCTACTCCCGGCTTGCTGGCCCCCGAAATGGTCAAGGAAGCCATCGAATTCTTCTTCGCCAACATGTACTCGATCATGCCCGTCCTGAATCGCCACCGTCTTGAGCAGCAGTGCATGTTTATGGACCAGAATCTCGACACGTATTGCCTGCTCACCTCGCTATCGGCCTACATGATGTTCCAGCCGGGCATGAGTCTGCCCTGCGGAGATCCGATGCTCGAACACATGCCGGGAGCCCACATCGTATCGGGGACACTTCTGATGGAAGAGGCTATTCGCGTGCGCAGGGGCCTTGATTATCTAGAGTCGCCCACGTTGAATACCTTGTGCACGAGCTACTTTCTCTTTTGCTCGTACTATGCCCTCGAGATGCACGAGAAGGCTTGGTTCTATCTGCGTGAGGCCACGACACTGGCCCTTATGTGCGGGATGACGAAGGAAGAGTCGTATATGCAATTCGACAACGTGGAATCGTCCCGCCGCCGCCGCCTGTACTGGCTTTTGTTTGTCACGGAAAGGTATGTGTCCTGACGCACAGATAGCAGTAGTGGCTGCCAAACGACTGACTTCATCAAGGGCCTATGCGCTGCAGCGTGGTCGACCTCTAACCCTGCAGGCTTCGATCAATCTTCCCTCCATCAGCGATGATCCCTCGGATCCCTTAGCCCATCAGTTGAACGGTTACCTTTTGCTCGTTAGTCTCTTCCGTCCATTCGACGACACATTCGTCGCACTCTGGAACAAGACTCGAAACGAGTGCTCGTCGTCGTATCTCGGTGTCCTACGAAAACAGTTCTCCGACATGAATGCGACAATGATGAACGGGCGAGAGATTGACCAACGGATAATTCAGCAGTGGCTGAAGCCCGCTGTCTGGCAGTTGAATATGCAACACGGGTGCATTCCCCAGAACGGCCAAGATCACTTACACTATCAGGTTGACATGTCGCGCGAATTGATGTCTATGACCTCTCAATTTCAAACACAGAGCACAGAGCTGCTGGGAGTGCCGTTGGTTGCCAAACTATTAGATATCGCATGCGCTCTGACAGACGTGCTCGCCATGCAACCCGCATCTCCCGACCCTTTCACTATGGGTCCTCGCGAACACCTTAATTCTCTGCTCCAGATACTAGCGAGTCTCCGTAACGGCGATCACCACTTCCTGCCACTCCTGCTGGACAAGGTTCACGATGTCCTGCCTCGGCTGGCGAACCCAATGCTTCAGCGCGCCCCAGAGAACGCTTGCATGACAAATATTGACATATTTGATGGATTCGGCAATGCCGGAATGGCTCAGCCACCCATGTTGACTGACTTTAAGACTGAGCCGTACACATCAAATTCGATACCGCATTTACAGGATATTCCCGCAGTGGACTCCAATAGCTCCACCGCTGGATCCGATTTGAAATCTCCTTTCCCGATGACCAGCTCACCCGCCGTCATGTCTCCTAGCGGAGAGTATGCTCCCAATACGGAGTTCAATCCGATGCCCGAGATGCTGATGAGTCCCATGGGTCAGCCACAACAATCGTCGCTCGGCCACCCAGGGACAATGAATAACTCGCAACCCCATCATCATCAACAACAACAACAACACCAACAACAACACCAGCTCCATGGCATGGTGTCCCAAAATATCAGCCAAAACCATCATTTGAGCGGCCAGATGTCGGTAGACATGCATAACAATCTTCCGAACGGGTTGAATCAGGCGACCAATTACGTTAATGTAGGCCAGTCGCAGAATCCATCTTACAATCAACCAAATCAGAACATGATGAACAACATCATGCATAGGACTCCTCCTCAACGGACCAACAGTTTCATAATACACCAGCATCAGCCCACCCAGATACCGAGGACGGTAGGGGACTTTCATGCATTGCAACGTGCCAATTCGGAAAATGTTGCCATGAATCCAATATCACTGCGCCAAATGCAACCGGAGATGGATTTCAGCAGCTTGCCCGGGCCTTGAGAGGTCAGCTGTACACTGACACATACCAAATTGTTTCTGTATGGCGCCTCCAACGAGTGTGCGGCGCGTGCTACCGAATTCATCGGCATCTCTGGAGCGCCGGAGTACTCTGGCCGCTGTTCACATCATTTATTCTTGTACATACGTTATTATTATTTGTTTATCGTTTCCATTTCGAGCTGTATAAGGGGGCATTCGAGGTTCTCTTCCCTCATTACCTGGCCTCAGTCTCCCCACAGGAGGATAAAAGTACTGTGGCGATCTAATTTCTTGTCATACGAAATTTCAACCCCACTTCAAGGAATTCGACAAGATAGGCATTTTCTTTTGTTAGTCTATTCTGGATTGTCCAACACACTTGGCGTTTCCGGTAAATAGGTTTGTGCTAAGGGGCCTGCATTTTTTATATTATCATGATATGGCTTGTGACCTTATGGATCTGAAGGCATTTATCTATATGGCATTGCAATGGGAGTTTTATCAACGAAATATCTTGTTTTAGTCAAGAGGAGGAAAATTGCAGCGCGATCATGATGCGTGCAAGAGAACGGAACTATGAATGTGGAAGGAGATAACGAGCTGGATGATTGGAGACTTGGGATTATGGAGACGGAAGTGACCTAAGCTTGTACAACGTAGCGAACTGATATTAGATAGCAAATAACATGACATTCTCATCAATATGTCGTCTGTCAACACACGTTAATAGGTATTAGTAAAGGTCAAGTCTAACAGCTCCTCATCGGGACTGGCGGCCAGAGCCGCGATTTGAGCAATATTTTACGACACAGATTAAATTCCATGAGGATTCCGTATAATTCACGCACTGCCTGTGCTCAACGACTTCGGGCGACGAAATCCAAACAACTAGGAACTCAATGCTTGCCATGCATGCTTATCTCATATGCCCGTCTCGAAAGGCTTGATGTGGGTGTATCGGCATGGCCCTGATATGAAGAAAATGATGTGCCGGTGGATGCCCGCCGAACCGTGCAGAGCATTTTGGACCTGCCTATTTGCAGGCGGATACAGGGGGATGACCTATTTATCCAGTCAGGTACGTATATGACGCGTGGCTGCACAATAATAGCTGAGCAGAATAAAGAATATGTCGGCGTCGTCCTGCAACTATCACGGCATGTAAATCAACCTCTTTGCCTGAGAGAAGAGACTTATCCATGAAATTGGTGAGATGAGCATTTCGTATCAGTTCAGTGCTGTATTGTGTGCGTCGTGCTTGAGCCAACCTGCCTGTTGAGTTGAGTGAAACGAGGAGCAAGCGAGTGAGCTAGATGTTTGTCTATATGCGGCCGTTATAGCCGGATAACTAACTCCTGATATTGGAAACTGTAGCGTCCATGTATATGTATGTGTATGGTGAATTTGCGTAATTAAGACTCCATATCTTGGGACGGCAAGTACACAGCAGCTGGTGCTGTCAAAAGGGGGGATCGACCTGAGAATGTGGTGATGCCGCGTCCAGAACTTCCGATTTTAATCTATGGATATAGATAGGTAATCCACTAAGAATGGGCGCGGGCGAGCAAGGCAAAATGTACGACGACGATCGTTTCCTGTTCACTGGATGGCCGACATTAACGGGCGTGAGTTGACTCCGATACCTACCGTTCCCTCCCAATCGAGAAATAGCGATATGTTTACCGGATTTTCGAGGACCCCACGATGATCCTCGCCGGGTTGCCTGAACAATCTATCTCGATTTACACTGGCTTCCTTGAACTTGAATTGGACGTGGCAAGATCGACAGGTACAGGAAAAGTCACGCTTCTTCACTGGGGGGGTTCGAGATCTTCTGCTGTGATCGTATCCGGCGACGTACATATCCCTCGGTTTGTTTGACTCGCATTGTCTGTTCCCGTCTTCGTCGACGGCGATCCTCTGGCCCTACTCCGAGAAGACATCATCGAGGAGGCGCTTAGATGAAGACGGCGAGGATGAAGCTCCTGCCTCTCCTCCTGTGTCTCGGCAACCCCGTCATCTCGGCCCCGTCGCGCCACCGCACCCGCCAGGCCTGGTCCGTCGGCTGGTGGTCGTCGGAGCTGCAGCAGTACGGCTGCCGACCGATCATCTTCGTCTTCGCCAAGGCGACGTATGAGCCGGGGAACTTGGTATGTATATAATACGCAGGGTACCTCGAAAGTAACGGGGGTCCTTGTTTCTTCGTCGGCAAAGACAAAAGACACCGGCTGGGGACATGTATTATTCCCTAGGAGAGAGGATTCCGCTGATCGATACTTGTGCTCGGTTTTGTGTAGGGCACTACCATCGGCCCGACACTATCTGACGGGCTCAAGACCGTGTTCGGCGTAACGAACGTCGCGACGCAGGGCGTGGATTATTACGGTCTCATCGATGGGAACTACTACCCCGGTGGTGCACCGCCTTGGGGAATATACGATAGTAAGCGGGTATTCGTAATGTCTGTGATTTTCTAACTGATGTTGGGGCTTTAGTGCAAGCTATCATAACCTCGGCGGCGACTTGTGCACATTCTAAGATTGTAGTATCGGGGTACAGGTGAGAATTGATCAATTTGTGCCTTACCTATTCATGTTATACACACAAACATACATACATGAAGTGAAAGTATGAAAGTGCTAGAATAGGCACAATGCGGCACGCTACATTCATTTACCCACTAGTCTAATGCGAGCAAAACCCCCTCCACAGCCAGGGCGCCGCCATCGTCCACCGAGCCATCGAGGCGCTACCGGAGGAGACGCGGGCGCGGATCGCAGGGGTGGTGACGTTCGGGGACACGCAGACGCTGCAAGACGGCGGGCGCATCGCAGGATACCCGGCCAACCAGACGCTCATCATCTGCAACGCGGGCGACATCATCTGCTCGGGCTACATGGTGCCCATCTACCCAGTCCACTGGGACTACGTCAAGTGGGTGCCGACGGCGACGCTGTTCCTCGCGCAGACGGTCCTCGCCGCCAACGTCGTCGACCCCTGGCCTAACGGGAGTCTTGTCATTAAACATCTCTCGGATGTCGGAGAGCTGGGACCTGGGATAGATGAGGATCGGCCTGTGAGTCATCTTTCGGTCGTTCGCCCTCTTCTTTTTTTGTTTTTCTTTTTTTTCACTCCTCTTTTTCTTTTCTTTCGCTTTCTCGCCTTCGGAATCCAGTGTACCCCTTTTTTGGGTCAAAGCCGATTAACGCCGAAGATCGTAGGTGCCTACCAGGCTGGTTGCGTTTCCTGCGCCGCCGGCGCCGACGGGAAGCTTAGGCTGAGACGTTGTGTAAATGGTGGTAACAATTTGGGCTTTTGGTGGTTAGATTGCTAATTGAAAAAAAAAAAAAAAAAAAAAAGGATGTATTGAGGCCAGAGAACTTTTTGTCATTCCAGATAGAACTTCCCATTGCATTTGATCTCGCGATAGAGATCTTCGGCCGAAAGCCCTCAATGTGGGTGGGAATCAGTTAGGTCATGGTTAGACAATTTGACTTGCCTGGAACTAACTGGACAAAGCGGTTCTCAGCTACTGTATAACTAAACTAACCGAATGCGAGAGAGAGATAGAGAGAAATGGAGAGATGTGGAGCCGACGGCGAAGAACTTGACCCGCCGTCATCCGCCCACCCTCCGCTCCACGGAGCACTCCACGGAGGAAGTTTATCGGGATGCGCGGAGATGGCTTCACTAAAGCGTTCCCGTGTCCCAAGTAAGTAAGTAAGCAAACATATAAATAAGACAGACCAAAAAAGAGAATTAGAAGAAGAAGAAGAGGGTCCCCACTTCTTCACATTTAGAGAGAGTGGAAATCTCACCACTTACATATATTAGTACATACATATATAGGTACTTACACATATACATACATAACATCACTTTACCCAATCAAATCTCACTTCACTAAAAAAAAAAAACCACCACCATAATGGCCGACGAGATCCCGACCGTCCAGATCCTAGATAAGAAGAACTACTTCCAGCAAGCACTGGTGCCGTTCCCCGATGCGCTCCCTTACCCACCGCTGGGACCGTCGTCGCTGCGCCTGCGCACCTCGGTGCTCAGCCTGACGGTGAACAACTTCACCTACGCGGCGCTCGGCTCGCTGCGGAACTGGTGGGACGTGCACCCCCTCCCGGCCGGGACGCCGGCGCCGTACAACGACAGCGCCCGGTACGGACGCATCAGCGCCTGGGGCTACGCCGAGGTCCTCGAGTCCACGGTGCCCTCGATCCCGCGCGGCAGCCATCTATGGGGTTACGTGCCCCTGGGCACCCTGGCCCAGGACCTCGCGGTGCGCCTGCACGACGCCCTCCCGGACCAGGTCTTCGTCACCGACGCCTACAGGCAGCACGTCATGCCCATCTACAACCGCTACTTCGTCTACGCGCCCTCTTCGGACCGCCGGGACGCCATAGCCCGCAAGGAAGACGCCGTCGCCCACGACGCCATCCTGCGCATCATGCACGCCACCGCCTTCCTGATGGCCGACTTCGCCTTCTCCTCGTCCGCGTCGCGCGTCGTGGCGCCCAGTCCGGGTCCCGCCGATGCTGATGATGATGCTAATAACGCGTGGACCGCCAAGGACGCCGATCTCAGCGGTGCCACCGTCCTCGTCTTCGCGCCGGGGTCCAAGGCCGCTGTTATCTTTGCGTCGCTGCTGGCGCGGAGGAAGGGCGAGGCCGAGGGCCGTCCGCGACGAATCGTTGGTGTCTCGAGCGAGGCGTCGCGCGCCTTCGTGCAGCGCACCGGCGTCTATGACGACGTACTCCTCACGAGCGCGGTGGACCCTGTTGCCGCGGTGGCGGCGGCGGCGGCGGCGAAAGCAGACTCGGGCAGTGGTAGTAGGAGGAGGGTCGTAGTTTTTGATTTCGGTGGACGCGCCGGTGTAGGGCCACGCTGGGCGGCCAAGCTCGCGGAGACGCATCCCGCCAACGAGTTGCTCTTCGTGGGCGTCGGCTCCGAGGTCCTGGACCCGTCCGTCGTGTCGCAGGTTGCGGCTAGTCTACGACAGACACCGCCGTATCCCGCGACGCGCGCCAGCGTGGACGACATGCGGCGGCGCGTGATGAAAAACCTCGGCGAGGAGTGGTACTGGGCCGAGGAAGGGCGGTCGTGGGAGCAGTTCCGTGACCGCGGCATCGAGGGCTTGGGCGTCTCCTGGGGCGAGGGCATGCAGGACGTCATTAAGGGGTGGGATCGCCTTGCCCGCGGCGAGGTCTTGCCTAGTGAGGGGTTGGTTTATAAGTTGTAGGCTTGGGAACCCGGATACGGGCTTATCGAGAAATTGGATCTTGTAGGGGCCGATCAGAGAAACATTGCCTTTACTGTATGTAGGTAGATACCATGTGATATCATGACTGTCGACCTTAGAAGACAATGAAACGAGGACCGAACACAGATAATTCTCATCAGAATTCAAAAGAAAGAGCCAAGCCGAGCTCCAGGTATATTCACAGCTGCTACCGTAGTTGAACCTCTCATCACGCCCCCTGGTTGTCCTATACCACAACGCTCCAAGTTGCTCGCCTGCAGTTCCTCATCACCGGACTCTGCAAACAGGCTACTTGTTTTCCAAATAAACACATTTCATTTCATTTCATTTCAATCACGTGCTTTGCTCGACCAGCGTTCGACTGATAACTGACCGTCTCCTTTGCGAGCAGCTCCTAGAAAACCAGCTGTTCCCTTCGTCTCCAACAAAACAACGAAAGGGTATATACATGCCGAGAGAAAATTGCTATTTATAGACTTCTTTATTTCTTGGACCTAGCCGCGCCGTTGCCTCCCATCTTGACTTTCTGAGCCTATGTTACTTGTCAGCGTGCTGCTTGATACGGCGATGAGGTAGTCTTCACTAGGGGTATTTTCACGTACATCTCTGGCAAACTCTAGACTACGAATCGTTTCGTTCTCGTTTTCTTTGAGCGGACTGACCATGACAAACATGAGCGTCCTGCACCCCTTGCCCAGGGACGGGCGGAGCAGTTGTGTTAAGGTATACGAGCGGAAATCGACACCCTCCGTCTTGCCCTGGCCGAGACTTGACAGCACAGTCCGCAAGTAGCTGAGGGAGCTATTGATCTCGACGCCTTCCTTGTAGCCCTGAGGCGGGCCGTCCTTGTCGGGCTTTTCGGAGCCGGCCAAGTCGATCAGGTTCAGCGTGCCCTTTCGCGTCTTGATCACTTCTCCGTTGTCGTCCCTCTTCACGCCGCTCACCTTGAGCACGAGAATCGAGTGCGAGCGCGAGGACCGGTCGTTCTTCACTGTCGCCGCCACGTGCCGGTTGGTGTCGGCCGTCTTGATCATCGCGTCGAGGTCCGCCGCGTCATTCAGTAGTGTGAAGTCGTGGCCCTTGATCTTAAGCTCGTCTCCGATTGGATCTACGGCCAGCGGCTCGGGCTTGGAATGCCGTGACGCGAGCAGGTCGTACAGCTTGTCCTGGTAGACTTCTAGATAGCTTCCTTCTACCGTATACTCCCAGCCTAGCGTCTTTAAACGCTCCATCTCGCTGAAGATCATACCCTGGGTTCTGGGGATCACGCCATCGTCGCCGTCTCCAGTGCGCTTGCTCATAGTGAACGTCTTGCCCGAGCCCGTCTGGCCGTAGCAGAAGATACACACCTTCTTCCCATCCATGACGGACTGCACGAGCTGACTAATCTCGTCGAACACGTCACCGTTGGTGCATTTCTCGTCGAAGACGCGCTCAAAGTTGAAGTCGCGTGGCTTTCCGGGTAGCATTCTCCCAGGCTCTGTGGGGTCCTCCCGAACCGTGGGGATTGTTAGTCCGTCGATTCTGTCATCATCAATCTCGTTCCATTGCGGCTTGAACGGTATGAGGGCGTCTTTGGCGGGATCCGAGGGTGGCTTGATACGGCACATGACTCGAATGTTGCCCTTGAGTTCTTGCACCTGCTCGAAGAGCTTGTGGCGTCTCTCTTCTTCCTTGATTAATCTCTCCCTCAGTAGGGCAGTCTCATCGGCGATCTGCTTCTCCGCCGCCAACCTAATCCTTTGGACTTTGAGCTCGCAGTCAGCCTGTAGTTTTTTGGAGTTCTCCTCTAGGGTCTGAATTCTTTCCGATTTCAAGTCCAGGGTAGAGCTCAACAGGCTAATTTGTCCGCCGAGATGTCCCTTGTCTTTGGAAAGCCTCTCTTCCGCGTCTTCGGCTCTCTTCCTGAGCCGTTCGATGGTTTCGTTGTTCCCGTGGACCTGAGTTTGGAGTTCAAACTTTTCATTATTGGCTTTTCGCAGCTCTTCCTCGATCCTTCGTAAATCGCCGTCTCGTCGCTGAAGGGCCTCTTGCAGTAGTCGTATTTCGTGTTCATGGTCTCGTTTCTGCCTTTCGACGGTACTCCTCAACTCCTTATTATCTTGTGATAAACTCTCTAGGCGGGCTTCTGCCTCAGCTCCGCACCGACTTTCGAACTCCTGTTGTAGTTTTTCCTTTTGATCTATCACTTTCTTGAATTCCTCGGTCTGTCTCTCGAGCTCTCGATTGTGATCCTCTTCCAGGATTTTGTACCGTCGCTCGTACCGTTCTTGTTGCTCCTCTAAGTTATACTGGAGTTTGCTGGCCTGCCGTTCAGCATCATGGAGCTGATCTTTGAGACGTGCTTTATCTGATTGCAGTTCGTTTCTCTCATCTTCCAGGGTAATGACTACGCGATGTGAGTATGATTGGCTTCGAGGGGCTGCTTGGTCAACACGCGCAGTGCTTACCTCTCTTTTTGGACACCTCAAGCTCCTCCTTGATGCTGACACTATTGATCTCCGCAGTCTCCATAAACTTTTTGAATTCTGTGAATTGGTGATTGATTTGCCCGACTTTCTCATCGATATCGTTGACTACAAAATTCTGCACGTTAGAAAATCTATTTACGTACGGTGCTTTAGTTGGTGACGGAGACTGTGCCAATTGAGGAACCTTTGTAGCCGTGAATGTATGTCCAAGAGTTTGAAACTGCATGCTGGTATTAGGAGTCCCCAGGGCCGCTTGGCCAGCTTGGGTTTCTTGGTTGATACATCTTGATCCATGTGGTATATTGTTTCCATGCTTGTGTGGGGTCTTCGGAGGTTGAGGTAGGCTGTATGACGCAGCACTTGCGCTTTGCTTGGAACTCGCTTGATTCCTTTGCTCCCGTATGCTGATCTCTTCAAGTGATAATCTTGTCATTGTTTCAGTTATCATGGAGATGTCTCGCTCATCCTTTATTGGCACACAACTCGACTTTGAGCTCGATAGGCTTAGTATAGATTGATGCTTGGGCCATCTCTGTGCGAGATTCTTGCTAGTGTCTTGAAATATAATGGCAGACGAAACTGTTTCTTGGGGTACTATACCATTGCTGCCTTGTCCACCATTCCTTGTGTCCATCGAAGTCGCGGGCCGGGGGGGTTTCGTGGCTGACCGCGCCCTCACATGCGATCGAGACGGCGGTCGAGCGCCGGGTCCAATGCTATTGCCATAACCGCCGTTGGATGCAAAGCTGCTGCTGCTGGAGTGTTGTCGGAAACCCCCGTTGCTCGTGCTGGAAGGCTGGTACTATACGAGGTCAGCGTGCTGCACGGGGACAAGTGCTTATGTTCGAGATCTGTATCACTTACCAGGTCCATCAGAGACGATCCCCTAGCAGCTTTGGCGCCGGGTATTGATGTACCAGCAGGCCTGCCCGAGTATCCATGACCATTACTCAACGGCTTTCGCTTCGCGTCTGACGTTACTGCTATACTGCTATGAGCTACTGTTGTCTTCGGCGATGCAAGAGCTATCCCCTACCTGACGTTGGGGCATTGCGTTTCAATGCACCGGAAGTTGTATACTTAGCGCGGGCATTGTTCTGCGATTCGGAAATTTCGGATAGGCCGTGACTACTGGTCGAAGCGGAGAATAGGGATAGCTTTGACGGTTGCTTGATGCCGCTGGGACGAGACTGTTAGGCACAGGGTCAGTCAAGATCCGAAGATGCGATCCCCAAGAGAGAGGTAGTATACCGAGTTCTCCTCCATTACGAGTGGCGGCGTTGGACAAAGAAAGCTGTGAGATGGTGTAACGATGAAGCAACGGAAGCGCAGGGTAGCTTGGCGATGACGAGCACTGATCCGTGGGGAGGCAAAGGTTCAAATTGTTAACAGAGGGTGTGATGCGACCTAGCAGGCCTCGATGTTGAAGATGGAGGATGTATTTCCATCGATAGGTAAAAGTAGATAAGGCAACCCTAGCTGGCGTTTGTACGCGAATAATGAATGCTTGTGCTTCCCTAGTTAGTACCTAGTATAAACTAAGTTTGTTGACAACTTTGCTATCAGCACAGTGCCTGTGCTTACCCTAGTGCTGTTGGTCAGGCAACGCCTTGAACAGGCATAGTCGGTTACAGCTCTTCCCTGCTAGTTGAATGAGCGTATTTAGCGTGGCCCGTGCTCCGGGGTCCTTCACATGCTAAATCTGGTTTCCCTTTTGCAAAGTGATAAAATAAAGTGCCCACCCCACTAGTCGGCGTCACCAAGCTACTACCTACATCTTGAAGCTCGCCTTTATACAAGTACATCAGATGCAGCTTTGGCATTTTCCACGCGAGGCTGCTCCACATTCTAGCATTGGAGACGGCTCTCGCTTTGCTTAGGGATTGTTATTGACCCTTGCTCTGGATTAGGTAGATTCGATCCCCAAATGAGCGTCTGGTCTTGATGTGGTTCTCATTTGCCAACCCCTCGATAGCTTACAACACGAGCCTGTCGTACTGTTCTCGCTCTTCTCGCCCGCGCGATTCTCAGGTAAACATCTCATATCGGAGAAAACGCACTGACAAGACTCGTCGCCGCCGCCAGTCCTTCGAGATCGACAGACCATGGAGAAATACAGCCAGTTTCGGGACAGAGGTAAGCAAAGTGGATAGACTCCTTGCTCTGATGAAACCCATCCCGTCACATGTAGAACGCCCCCGAATCTGACAGGAACACCGCTCGTCATAGGGTCGGGTATATCGCCATTCCTCCCAGCTACGACACCGGCATCAGTCGTGTCCAAGGTTCTCGGTGCATGGATCTTTGCCATCCGGCTCCCGGTGTTGGTCATGTACTGTGCCGCCTACTTCCTCGTACTGGACCACCTCCCACTCCCGCAATTCCTCCGGAAGCTCAACTTGTGGGCGCTGCTGGGCATCCCCGGCATCTGGTGGGTTGACCTCCAGCTCGACGGCGTAAAGCGCGGGTCGCTCTCCCAGCAGCCCGCCGACCGGTTCCCGCGTGAGCGCGCCGTCATTGCCGCCCAGTTCACGAGCCCCGTCGACGCCGTCTACCTGGCCGCCATCTTCGACCCAATATTCGTCGTCTCGTACCCGGGCACCCGCAAGGTCCAGCGTGTGTCCCTGTTCCACGCCATGGCCCTCGCGCTCGCTCCGCCGACCACTGCCGTCCCGCGCACGGGGTTGACTACTCTCCGGGCCCTCATCGAGCAGAACCCGCACCGCGTCATCGCCGTATTCCCCGAAATGACCACCACAAACGGCAAGGGCATCCTCCCCTTCTCGCCGTCACTGTTGTCGTGCCCCGCCGACGCCACTATCTTCCCCGTGAGCATGCGCTACACGCCCGCCGACATCACCACCCCTGTTCCGGGCGCATGGATGCTATTCTTGTGGAACTTACTCAGCAAGCCAACGCACTATATCAGAGTTCGCGTCGCCGAGGGAGTCACCAACACGTCGGTCGCTACGAACGGAGTGACCCACCCTGAAATGGAGGACCGCGCGGGAAGCGGGGGCGATGGCGGAGAAGACGTCACCCCTGAAGAGCGGCGACTTTTAGACCACGTCGCTGAATCGCTTGCCAGGTTAGCTAGGAACAAGCGCGTGGGTCTGACGCTAAGCGACAAGGCCGCTTTCGTCGAAGTATGGTCTAAGGGAAAAGGAAACAAGTGATTATCAAGACATGGTGATGGTCTGGGCAGATGAGCATGTTTATTTTATTTTTTTTTACGTCGCCCAATTGAAAAGTTATGCCTTTTGTAGGAACCCGAGGGATTTTTGGACCGGTATAAGGTTTCAACGTTGACAATGAAAAAAAAAGAGCAACCTCTCATCAAAATCACTTAATACGCTGTTGACTACAACCTTCTAATATAGGCTGAGTAATACAGCAGTCAGCAATCATGCTCTAAATACTCAAGTATGAAAACACCTGGACAATCTTGTAACGTGATCCCGTATTGACTTGAAGATATAACAATATCTTCACTTCGGTTTGCTTATTCAACGTCTGAATTCAAAGTTTGCTCTTTGGTATCCATACCGGCCTTTAGCCACATACATATGTATATGTACATACATGCAGAATATAGTTGCTGTCTCCGCCCTCTTAACATATCGAGTATATGTATATATGTAATTATACATCTTAACCTCCTGGCTACTTTTCCATTCCGTTTGGTATCATTGCACTCCCTCTTCCGTCTTTTGAACCCCGTTACTCCATTCCCCGTCATCCGTCTACGTAGTCCCCGTTGTCACGCATCCTTGGCTGGCATCACTGACCAACTTCGCGTACTTTGTCAGGGTGCCCTGCGAGTATCGTGGTGGGGGAGGCGTCCACTCGGCCTTGCGCCGCGCCATCTCCTCATCACTAACGTCGCAGTCGATGACGCGCTTCTCGGCGTCAACAGTGATGACATCGCCATCCCTCAGCAGGCCAATGGGCCCGCCCTCGGCGGCCTCGGGCACGATGTGGCCGATCAGGAAGCCGTGGCTACCGCCCGAGAAACGGCCATCCGTCAGCAGGGCGACGTCATTGCCGAGGCCGGCGCCCATGATGGCCGACGACGGCTTAAGCATCTCGGGCATACCCGGCCCGCCCTTGGGCCCCTCGTACCGGATCACGACGACAGTCTTCTCCCCCTTCTTGATCTCACCCCGCTCTAGCGCCTCGATAAAGTCGTTCTCCTGATCGTAACACCTGGCTTTGCCCGTGAATAAGAGGCCTTCCTTGCCCGTGATCTTGCCGACGGAGCCGCCGGGCGCGAGCGAGCCGCGCAGGATCTGGATGTGGCCGGTGGGCTTGATCGGGTTTGAGAAGGGGCGGATGACGGCCTGGTCCTTGGGGAACGACGGCCACGATTCTACGTTCTGCTTCAACGTCTTGCCCGTCACGGTGATGCCGTTACCCGAGATGATACCTTCGCCGATGAGGAACTTCAACAGTGACGGGGTGCCGCCGATCTTGTACAGGTCTTCGAAGACGTATTTGCCCGATGGCTTCAGGTCGGCGAGGAAGGGTGTGCGGTCGGAGACGGCTTGGAAGTCATCGACGGTCAGCTTGATGCCCACCGCATCGGCAATGGCGATCAAGTGCAGCACGGCATTGGTGCTGCCTCCGAGAATGTTGACGACGACCATAGCCTCCTCGAACGCTTCTCTTGTTAGGATGTCCCTCGGCTTGATGTCCTCCCTCATTATGTTCTTGATGGCCCCGCCGATGTTCTTGCATTCTTCGACCTTAGCCTTCGACTCGGCGGGGCTACTGCTGCTTCCGGGGAGGGTCATACCCAGCGTCTCGGCGGCCGAGGCCATTGTATTTGCCGTGTACATGCCGCCACAGGCGCCGCTGCCGTTACAAGCATGGCGGATGATGTCAAACCGCTGTTCCTCGTTGATTTCGCCCGAGATGTATTGTCCGTATGCTTGAAAGGCACTGACCATGTCGATCGTCTTGCCGTCCATGGTGCAGCCGGGCTTGATGGTGCCTCCGTACACCATGATACTGGGTCGGTTCACGCGACCCATGGCAATCAGGACACCAGGCATGTTCTTGTCGCAACCGGGCAGAGAAATGTTGGCGTCGTACCATTGGCCCTGCATGACGGTCTCGATACTGTCAGCGATAATCTCTCTGCTCTGCAGAGAATACCGCATGCCGGTGGTGCCCATGGATATACCATCCGACACACCAATGGTATTGAATCGGTAGGGGACAAGGCCGGCTTCCGCGACGGACTTCTTGACGACGGCGGAGAGGTCCATGAGGTGCATGTTGCACGGGTTGCCTTCCCACCACACAGACGAGATACCGACCTGAGCCTTCGACATGTCCTCCCTTTCCAGGCCAGTGGCATATAACATGGCCTGCGAGGCGCCCTGCGACTTAGGCTGTGTGATGTGGCGCGAAATCTTGTTCAAACCCTCATCGGATCGGCTAGCAGGAGTGGTGCTAAGGTACCGGCTATCGTGCGAGAAGGTCAGCTAAAGGCCAATTCGAAGAGCATCGTAGGGTGTGCGGCCATACGCATATTGCTTTGACGAAGCAATCATTGACCGACTCAGAGCGACTGGTGCTCGAGCACGGAGGAGATTGTGGATGGCCATGGCTGGGAACTTAAAAAGAGCTTCTAGGTTAAATATAATTGGCAAGCACGAGGCCGAATGGGAGCCGCGGAATGCTCTTGATGCACCATGCAGTAGGTTGATTCAATGATTGCGGTCGGCTTCGATAAAGATCTGCGGATTGAGAGTTGACTCAAGATCTTCGCGATCCCAAAGGTTGCGGTGACTGGAGGTGGTGCAAGCGAAGCACAAAAATTAAAGTTTGGGCGAAGTCGGCGAGCAGGTACAGCTAGGTATTCGAATATAGTGATAGTGTGGGGTCTGAAAATGCAAGGGTATGAATGCCCCGCACTAATCTCAATTCACCCAACCCGCCGGTTTTCGCAACTTTACTGATGGACTAGGTATAAGTTTATCTAGGAAATCAAAGCAACCTAGTTAAAAAGCTCAAGTCAGTCTTATGAATACCTTTGAAGAAACTTTAGCATGCCCTCCTACTTTTCTATAACATAATTGCTTCTGCATGGTAACTTGTGTGTAATGTGCTGAACATTTATCCGGTAACGCAGAAGTACTTAGGTTAGGTAAGTACCTACCTAATTGTGTCGAAGCCGATACTGATCAGTAATAAGTATTTAACTGCACGCGATTCGCTATCAGCAACTCCGACGTTTCAACTGATTATTTGTACAATGTTCTTGTTAACTCTCCAACTCCCCACCCCCTACACTTGTATATCGAAGTGATCGACCATTTTAGTCTCATTTCTGCACCCAATCACGAATTATATCGCGGGTTGCTTGATAAAGCAATAATCTACGATGTCTCTCACTTCGTTTCCGAAAATCCTCGCGGGGTACTGTAGAGGAAGGCATCGTATAATACCAAAGTAGTCAACCTGCGAATAGACCATGTTAAGTACTACATTTCGCCCAAGGCGGCCCACTCTCGAGAAACAACACGATCTTCAGGGTAACGGTAGCAATGGGAACCCCCGACAAATCTCAGGTGGTATTTTCCACGATGATGTTGACGATGACGAACAGTCATATCGAGGGCTACCGGGTGATGTGTTCGGGCGTGAGGACGGCCACGATATCAAGTATAAGAGGCTGAGTTGGCCGCTCGTCGCGGGGCTCATGATTACAGAGGTTGTGTCCAATGGGCTGCTCACGTTACCGAGTAGCCTGGCAGCCGTCGGGCTCGTTCCTGGGATCATCGTCCTCTTATTTCTCGGGGCCTTCGCAACTTACACAGCATCGGCATTGATACAATTCAAACTTCGTCATCCAGAAGGCGAGTGGTTCCTTCCAAGGCCCCGAAAAGGTGCGTCAGGCTAACCGTCCAAGTGCATAATATGGGAGACGCGGGCTTGATTCTCTTCGGCCCCATAGGGAGAGAAATACTTGGCACGGGTACCATCGTCTTTGCCATCTTCACAACAGGGAGCCAGATACTCGCCGGTCAACTTGCGCTAAGCATTCTATCTGAGAACAGACTGTGCAGGATCACGCTTGCAGGTATATTTGCCGTCGCGGTGATGCTTGCAAGCTTCCGGAGGACACTGGACGGTTTAGGGTTTCTATCCATCGCAGGTGGCCTCTCGATTGTCTTTGCGGGCATTGTTGGGCTGGCCGGCGCTGGTGCTGCCCCTGTCCAACCTGGCGACATTCAGATCGCTGTCGCGAGTGATTTCACGTCTGCGTTCAGTGAGTGAAATAAAGTCTTTTTTATCACATTCGACACAGTTCAATACCCGGCTATTCTGGCACGTACATTTCGATAAAATAGAGGGAAAAAAAAGACGAATTCACTGATTTCAAGATTTCAAGTTAGTATAACGAACGCTGTGTTTGCCTACTCTGGGCATTCTATGTTCTTCCTACTCATCTCGGAAATGAAACAGCCGCAAGACGCTATGAAGGCAGCCTTTGCTCTTCAGATCATAGCAACTTCATTATATATTTCGTTTGCGGTAGTTTCGTACTGGTATATCGGACGAGATGTCACCAGTCCCAGCGTGATGAGTCTAAGCCCGCTTTGGTCGAAGTTGGTATTTGGTCTTGCCCTTCCCAACCTATTCATAGGAGCAAGTCTCTATAGCCACGTAGCGTCCAAGCTTGTCTTCATTCGCTTATTTAGGCAAACAAAACATATTCACACGCATACCGTGTTGGGATGGGGTGTTTGGACAGTGTTAGTCCTTTTCGCAAATGCCGCTGCATTTGTGTTCGCCGTCGGTATACCCATTTTCAATTATCTCGTCGGCATAACCGCCGCTGCATTCGTCGCATGGTATACGTATGGTCTCGCCGGCGCCTTCTGGCTTCACGACACGTACCATTTTGAAGGGGGTTTTCAAGCGTGGCTTAGACGGCCTTTAATGTTGGGGCTCAACATATTTACAGTACTCGCAGGCGCATTCATATGTATCGGCGGACTGTACGCGACCATTGTGGCGTTGGTCAGGGCATCTGCTGCGGGCGAGCTTCCAACCCCCTTTCGATGCTGATTCGTCCGATTGTCGAGTCAAGAGAAAGGGCCTCAAAAGTATAAGCGATGAATTCCTCATTGACACTGATGGAAGAATTATGTACATGTACATATGCTCCGTAGTGCTATATCCCTGCTACTACCAATGTACCATTCTCCAAAGTCCCCAGGGCATTATCCAGAAACTTCTTTGTGACATTCGACGTAGAATAACTCTCCGCTAGATCCACAAATGTATTGGAGTGTATGTAGTTTCGCCTGTGCGCTGACTACAGTCCCCGCGGTTGGTTCACAACCAATGAAGTCATTAATGGTCCGGTTCTGACGTTCATCTTTATTCATGACGTCAACCTTCGCGAACATTTATCAATGCTAGAGAGAAGAATTTTACTGATTCTGAGTGTTCAGTCTTCACCTTGGAATTCACGCCTAAAAGTACAATAACATCTATTTTCTCAGACAACAAAAGGGAAACTATCAAGCTACAACGACAATTCAATAATATGTCTAAAGCATCAAGTAAAGGAACCAAAGTATCAGCGAGTCCAAATGACCCTATGATCCAAGAGGGCCCAGGTGCCGTCAAGCCTGATTCTCTAGCAGCCGAGTCACAGGCTTTCCGCCAAGCCAACACTGCAGGCCTCAACAATCAGCAACACCGACCACAAGAGGGCATGTCCGCCTCAGCTCACGCCCCTAACCCCTCCAAAACGCAAGACCAGGGCGGCATGTCGCAAGAAACAGGTAGTGGACGCCTAGCTCATGTCAAGAAGCCCCACGGCAAGAATATTCAGGAGGATGATAGCATCGGCACGGGAGACACGGCTAAGAACGCTAGCTTCTCGGCGGAGATCGGTTCAAAAGATGACCCGAGCCTCTTGGCTGAGCGTAAGTTTGAACAGCTGAATTCGATGGCGCCGGGCTCTTCGGGTGGTCGAGAGAGGACGACCCATGAAAAGACTGCTTATGATGTACTCGGCGATCGGGAGGCGTAAACTAGCGCCAGCATTCTTTGCTTCGAAACGAGGGAACGGGGACATCAATCGTTTACTCTTAAACTCGCAGATTTCGGGGTTTCGCGTATGTGAACTGGAATTTCACGCCAGAGGTAAAATACGTGACCCATATCAAAACCTATCGATCTCCCGAGTATGACCTAGAAGATGATATAAACAATCTCAATTTCTCCAAATAAGTGTAATAAGATGAGGTCGGTGCCATCGTTTTTAGGGAAGGGGATACGACTAAGTAAAACGAAGGATTCTTTGTCAAACAATGAAAAAGAATTTAAAGGCAAACTATTAATACTATAAAAATAAATAATTCAATTAACTACATTCATTTTGGATTTATTACAACTATACAATGATATAGAAATGAATAAATAAACTAATACAGAAATACAAGAGCACATTAGTACTGGTTAATAAGCTTGAAGTCCAACAGGCTTAAGGTCCACCAGCTTGGCATTCTATCATTGACAGGGTCTACACCATTGAATCGAGGCGGTAGTGTCTCTTAAGATTGGACTGTTCCATAGACAGTTTATATCGACCGGGTGCATAATAGCTGTTTGACCGACTCTCCGCCACTATCTCATTTCTGATTTTGATCGAAGTCTTTCGATTCCCCTTTTTCTCCATATCAAGCAACTCAGTAAAGCTCACCTAGATACTATTCGATTGTGACATAGTGAGGCGCGTTAGGTGCCCCCTTTTTCACCATTCCAAGAATGGCTGCCGGAACGTTGAAACGAAAAAAATTGCCACAATGCTAGAATATAGCGAGTATGTCAGATTGTTTATTTATAGTACGCATATTCTCGTGGCCCCCCATAAGAACCGTCGGTACCTCACTGTTATACGATGTGTATTACAGACGCTTTGCTCCAATTGTTCGACTACCCCCGCCAACGACCAACTCTATGCGACAATGAAGCCTGCTATAAAGTCGACTTCAAATTTACCAAGATCGCGTACCGACCAATTAACACCTTTTCCGCTCGACTGTCGGTGATTCTGGAAGAACATCGGGCTGCCGTGCAACAGCAGTTGAAGGAACAGCAGTCCCCAAAGATTGACAACGTGCCGGCTATTAAGCGACGGCAAAGGGTTATGGCCGCCCTTGGTCGCATCATCAGATGGCCGATGCAGATGGCTGTAAAATAACCTGACATATGCCTACGTCCCAACATGCGTCTCTCGTTAGCTCACATCATTTAGTAAGTCATCATATGTTGTATGGAACGTTGCATGACATTTAACCCCTAGGTACTGCGTCGCACTATTTATGCTTGTAATCTATTCCCGACCAGAGACAATATTGCTGGTATCATGCCATCAACACAGCAACTGAGTCAGCCTATCGAATAGAAGTAATATAAGAGTTATCGATCTAAAGCCTGCGCTTGACACTGTTTGACTGATTAGAATGCATGCTGAGGTCATAATTGACAAGGAGTCACCACGTACCATACTGTAGTAGACGCCTCGCTTCTGAAGCAATGAGGAGTGTGTACCAGTCTCAAGGACCTGTCCGTCTCCCAGCACAAAGATTATGTCGGCATTTTGAATCGTAGCGAGCCGATGAGCAACCACTATCATGGTTCGATCTTTCTTAGTCCTCTCGAATACATCTTGAACCATCTTTTCCGTTTCTGAATCGAGATTCGAGGTTGCTTCATCTAATAATAGGAGATGGGGATTACGGATAAGAGCCCTTGCGATGGATATTCTCTGTCTCTGGCCACCGGAGAGCAAGATGCCTTTGATTCCAACCTTCGTGTCGTATCCCTCTGGCAGAGAGACGATGAAGTCGTGAATTCCGGCGTCCCGACAAACCTTATGCAAAGTGCTATCTGTATAGGCATCGGCATTCACTCCAAGAAGAACGTTTTCGCGAATTGTCCCATCAAATAGTGATGACTCCTGTGCTACTAGAGATATTGCTTTGCGATAGCCTGTAACGTCAATGTCTTCGATGTCAATACCATCCAACAATATCTGGCCGGAGACCACTTTATAGAACCTGCGATGTCTTAGCATTGTTATAAATATTTCGAGGAAGGTATGTCTAAGAATACCTTTCCAAGAGCGAGATGATACTGGTCTTTCCGCATCCTATCTGAGGGTTAGTGAATCCTACAATAGTTTTCACGACTAAGACCTTACCCGAGGGGCCGACGATGGCAGCAAACTGCCCTTTTCCAATCTACGACCGTTAACTCTATTTCAAATGTGGCGGTTGTTTCGGTGCTTACCGTCATATTTAAGCCGTTAAGTACAGCAACATCTCTTGTTGGGTACCTGAACCAAACATCCCGTAATTCAATTGCTACTCCTCCATTATCACCGCTGATAGTCTTGAGATTTAACGAAGCGCCGGCGCCACAATTTCGATCCGGCGCTCTCATTGCCTGAATCCTGTTCGCTGCCGCTGCAGCTTGTGCGATATCTTCCAAAGTGTTAACCAGAAGGTAATGTTTAAATATGCAAGGAGAAAACCTTACTAGGAGCAAAGCTAAGCCATTGACCTGCACCCATAGCACCCTGTACAAGGATTAATCTGCATTCTAAAAGACCCGTCATCATAAGCTCACCTGCACGACGGCTATATACACAACCACTGAGAGACGGTTAACTCTAGTTAGTGTATGGCTGTATCTAACTCACAGTAATTGAAGGTCATATACTCTCCGCTGATGAGAAGTGTTCCGCCGTACCTATGTAAGGATTAACATGATGTATCACGGGGAGCAGGAGACAGCATACCAGAGCAAAAATGCCATCGCAAGCAGTGGAAGACTATCGCTAGCCGCAAACACGAATGTTGCAAAGCGTGCCCGCTTGAATGCTTCTTTAACGTGATTACGAAGCAACTCTTCATATCGCTGACAAATTATGTCTTCTAAGGTAAGAGCCGTGACGGTCCGAATAGCACCGACTGATTCAGTCGCATATTTAGCGCTCTCTGCAAAAACTTTGAGATTCATCGTTTCAAACCGCTTCTCGACTCGCATTCGATAGAATCCGGCAGCGAGAGCTAGCGGCATCGCGGACGATATTGCCACCAGAGTAAGCTTCCAGCCAAAGTAGAATGATACGATCAAGCATCCTAAAACGCTCAAAATCGAGATTATTGTGAATGTTATATTCGTTCCGAGCATTTCTTGCAGCTGTGTAGGATCAGTAGCCACAAGTCCTGTTAGGGCTCCCACGGAACGACCATCGCCATCAAACCACGCCACTGTCTTGGAAACCATACTATGGAAATACTCTAATCGATAGGCGGAGGTGATGTACTATCAATAATTAGGCAAATGCTTCCTTACAGATATGATCTACTTACGAATGCAACCCTTGTGGATGCGAAGCCAAGACAAAAGTACCCGATAGCAGCAGCCCCAGCCAAGACCACAAACATCAGGCACCAAAAGGCTGTTATTTCTTTCAGAAGTTCCCCCCCTAATGCGAACGAAGCGACAAGATTGGCGAAGATGTAAGCTTGCACAGGTGGACTTGCTTTGTCGTTCCTTAGCTTGAAGTCTTGATAACGAGAGCCAACAACTTACCACCAGCAATAAGTGCTCCATACAGCATCAACAGATACCAGGGTAGGCTCTGCTTCTGCTCCAGGAGTAGAGTGCCAAAACTTCGAAACAAACCCCTAGGCACCCAAGTGTTATCGTCAGCGGCGGTGCTGTCGCCATTGCGGTTATCGGCCTTGCTATTATCCAATGTCATTAGATCCATTGTTCGTTTTTCATGCTCGGTGATTTCTGATACATCGTCTGCACTACTGTCGCCGCCCATTTTTAACTCTTGAGATTGAGTCAGAAGCCAATACGGGCCCCCAGTCGTTGCCATGAGGCTTTCATGATTACCCCACTGAACCACCTTGCCCTTAGCCAGTACGACTATATTATCCGCTTTCTTGACGGTCGTTAGTCGATGAGCAATCATTATTGTTGTGCGATTCTTAGAAACCCTGTCGAGAGCAGCTTGCACGACCTTCTCTCCGCGAACATCGATTGAGCTTGTTGCTTCGTCGAGAATGAGAATCTTAGGCCGCTTGATGATCGCTCTGGCAATTGCAAGACGCTGACGTTGGCCTCCACTCAGCTTGATGCCAGCGTCTCCGACTTGTGTTTCATATCCCTTGAAAGATGTCAGTTCGTTTATGGAATTGTTAAGGAAGATGTTAGTTACATCTGGTAGCCTGGATATAAACTCATCTGCATAAGCCTCTTTACATGCAGCTTGCACCAAATCTCTCTTGACCTCGCTGTCTGCATCTTCCCAGTCGGTTCCCACGAGCCCAGATGCTACATTATCAAAGATCGTCTGACTGAAGAGAAAGGGTTCTTGCTGGACAAGGCCAATCTGAGATCTCCACCACTTCAGATCTAGGTCAGTAAGCTTACGGCCACCAACCGTGACCGATCCGTTGCGGAAAAACAAAATTAACTTTCTGTCCCCCATATCACCATCCATCTCATACCAACGCTGAATTAGGGCCACTATAGTACTCTTACCCGAACCCGATGGCCCCACGATAGCTGTGACCTTCCCGGCAGGAATTGTTAGATTCAGGTTATCGAGAACCTTCAGATTGGGCCGGGTTGGGTATGTGAAGTTGACATTCCACAGAACGATATTACCCGTAGCAGATGCCTCAGGATATTTCAAACCGGTGGTAACAGGCCTCGGAGCGTCTATACCATTAAAGAGGATTCTACCTGCACCAGCCGCTCGAGCTGCAGCTGATATTGGCGCAGCGATATGTCCGACACCCATTGCGATCATAGTAACACACATTAGGATGCTACATCTATGTGAGTAGGCATCCAAGTTCGTAGTTGGGGCACTCACGTGATAGTTGTCCCAACGTTATTAATTTCATCATTAGTTAGTAACCTTACAGCAAACCAGAACGCTAATGCAAACGTGCTGATACAGTCAGAGGTCGATACTTGTTCGGGCACTTTGCGGAACAGCTTACGAGTAGACACTGAAATAGACTGCCTCATAATCAGTATCAGACTAGTCGTGTAGTTTAAGCTACTTACTCGTCGCTTGCTGGACGGCGACAATCCCTGATAATCGCAAACCCCTTCGCTTCGCTTTATCTACCCATTTCCTGTACCGTCCTATCATCTTCGTCTCCGCACCGTAGGCAGCTACCATCCTTATCGAGGCGAATGTCTCGCTGGCTACCGCCGATGCCTTAATATTTGCATCTTCAACTTGTTTCATATTTTTTACCAAAAATGGGATGGTGACGCAATAGCAAATCGTAATGAGGAGGAGACCACTACTGGTCACTAAAGCTAGTTTCCAACTATAGGTGAAAGCAACTGTAAGCGCGGCGACGATTAGGGATATAGTCTGGATGACTATGGCAAGCTTCTCAGATATGCCTATCTGTAATGTGTTTGCAGTAGTTGTAATAATAGCTGCGATCTGGCCAGGAGGCTGGGTGTCTAATAGAGAGACTGGAAGCTCTAGAAGAGCTTTAACGTAGGCCAAGCGCAACGCCGAGGATATACGAATGCTCATCATGCGGAATCCGAGCTGGAACCTGTGAGCGAATCCACTCCGAGGAGGGGATAGCATACTTACTGTAGCAATATACCCTAGTATGAATCTTCCAATGAAGAGGTATACTAAGTAAAGTCTGGAAGGTCCGGTTAGATTGGCCGCCATAGTTTACAGTCAGTACTTACACATATTTGTTGATAAGATCTCGGTACTTATCATGCGCTTGTTGCATGGTAATCTCTCGCACAGATGCGATGCTACCGATCAGTTGCCCTTTACTAGTCAATAACGCAAGCACCTGTGGCAGTGACAGTAATTCACACATACCGAAGACAATGGTCATGAGAGGCAACGCGGCGCCAGCGCCAATTGCCGCGATAATAGAGAGGCACAGAAAAAACCGATCTTTCCATGTCGAATAGGTGAAGACTCTCTATGAAAATGGTGAGCGCTGACACAAGAATTACTGGTAGCGGATCATACCAAGAAATCTCCTAAAGACCTTTTTAATCCTTTGATCTTATTTTGCCACTTTCCTTGATCGTCTGCTGGGGTTAGGGGCACAGTAGTCGACTTGGTATCCCTTATCGGGGCGACTGGTACTGTACCAGGTGTAACAGCTGCCGATTGAACAGGTGATAGCCTAGCTTCTGTAGAAAATTCTGGAGACTCAGGTAACGAAGCCAACGATGGTTTCACAGATATTGTGCGACGAGGTTCAGCGCTGACTAAGAGAGTGCTGGGCTCATCTGATGATACCACGGAGGGCCTCGAAGGCAGCGAGTTAGCCCTGGCAAAGGGTGCTGAAGCAGTCAGAAGGTCGGTACTGGACTCGTTTCCTCTAAGTGTTACCATGGAGGGTTGCGTCACAACAGACACATCATCGCATAGTGAGACCGATGAGGCACTCGGTAACAGGTTGTTCCCGTTGTCTCCTGGGCGCCTGAACGAATCTGACGGAATAGCCAAGCCGCCTTGCTGTGGCTGCTGAAGTCTCAGCGTCTTGTCCTGGTTGCCGGCTAAAGACCCCTCCATCTTGAGATGAATGGCTAATGGTTTGCAAGTTTCCCTTACGAGGAACTATTAATCCGACAGAGAGTGATGAGCGAACCTGCAGCAAATGGAATAATGAAGGCTAGGAGGGCTCAACAGGTCGCTGGATTTTGGAACATAATTACTAGTATCGTCATGATAGCATTTGTTATGACATCCCCGAAGAATGGTCTGGATAAACTCGACTATCCGGAGACCAGCTCCGCCAAGCGTCGCAGTACCAGTCAACAATATATTAATGCCGAACCCTTGTGCTTGGCATAATACTTGGTGCCGGCCCCTGCATCAGTATATCTTATTATATATGCCCGTGAGATTCCTCGATTCTAAGCCCAGATCGACATTGCATATGCATGGTTCGTACCTCTTCTGCTGAAGCCCCGGTGAAACCGGGAAAAGGTCCTTACGCTCCGGCTACACAACACGAAGACGACCTTGAGATTAACCTTGAACGCCAGTCCTAGGTGAGTGTGCATGTAATGAACTTGCTTATCATCTAAACCGAAGTTTCTTCGCTAGCCCCTGTTCCCTGTCCCGCACCACTAGCGCTGCGTTGCTTCTGCTATCATATTGCGAATTACGTCCCCAAGTTCCTTGATGACAACCTTTTCTCTTGGTAATGTATGGCCTTTGCCATGATCAAATATGTGAGCCAAATCGGGCTCGCAAGTATTGTAGAGAGCCATTGACCCAGCTACGTAGGGATCAAGTGAACCGACTAACAATCAACTTAGTAGGTGCCATTTTCAACAGCGATCAAAGCGACTTACTGATATGGCACGTGCGGATATTGATCATAGTGTCTGACTCGTCTGCTAATACCATCGAGTATGTCTTGGGATCGAGTGGTGGCCAGCCTGCAAAGAAAACAGCGCATTTGATCATAGGCTGACGTCCAGACTGCTCGAATAGCTCTTGCTCAGCGAGAAGCAATGTCCCCGCGACTGTCGCGCCCTCAGAGTAGCCAATTATACCTTCGAATGGACCTTCTTTCTCCATTATATCCAGTAAGAATTGAATTGCCTTCTTTGTACTTATGACACTGCTCGCTACGCCCTCTTTGAAGAGTTCTCGCATGGTGTCTTCTGCAGTATCACATTCTGGAAAATCGCGAATGCGTGACAAAACATCAGTATCTTCGGTCTCTTTCTCATCTGGCTCAATGAATCGATAATAGGGAGGTTTCCCAAAGAAATCTTCAAATCCTTTCGGAGGGATAGCCTCACACGGAGCGTTGATGAACCGAAAAGAGGCTGATCCATCCGATACCAACTCATTCACTAAGGGCGCTGGAGTAGAAAGTGTCAGCTGATTGATGAGATGAGGCTTGAGTGAACAAGTTTTACCTAATTGAACCTGAAATTTCTACTGGACAGTCAGTGTCCCACAATCACTCTGAGAGGCAAATCAACTTACATCTGCGCTACCATATGCGCCGGGAAGACATAGGAACTTCATCTTACAGGTCTTGCCCATATAGATCCCGATTTGCTATAGTATACCACAATGAAGTTGTGCGTATTGGTAGATGTATTTATTGATGTGAAGAAATGATCGCTTATAGCGATGCTACACGATAAAGACAGCTGTTTCTAGGGGGTCATCATGTATTAGGTAGATTAATGGTGATACCCCATTCTGGAATTTGACATCGCGGTTTCTTGACAGATACAAAAAAAGGAAGGGAAAAATATCAGACCGAAGGACCGCTATCTACTTGCGACTAGCCAAGACCCAACCAAACACAAGAACGGACGACCGATTTCAGGCCGGAACGCCACTGTAACCGGACAGAAGAAAAATATCAGTCTCTATTATGGATGTCAGTGGAACCGGATATATGCTAGGAAGATTAGGATGCTGGATAAAGCAAGCCCGAAACCTCCAAGTTCCGGATAAACTGCCAAGTTCGCCGAAATCTCGTGGCTGACGGTCTTGACGCCCCGGGCGCATCGCCCTACACCGCGGTCAGTGAGAGGCCCTGGTGGTTAAACTGCCGACGCCAAGCCCCGGGAAGGAGTCTGCTAATCTATCTAGATTGTCATCTACAAGGCTTTTGCCCGGTCGCAGATGTTGCGTAATCTGGGTCACAGATATCACACGTCGGCGGGTATGAGTGGCTTATCACATCGTTCTCTACCCCTGCAACGGCTGTCTCTTTCTACGCCAATAATGTACGAAAACCTTGAAATCTAGATGTATGGCTCAATAAATCAGAGTCCTGGCTGAAGTAATATCAGTAGATCGAATCGGCGGATCATGACGCGGCAGATCCGCCACCAGATGGTGTTGAGGAGCATCTAGTGAATAGTGAGGTTGTACTGTATGACGCCGACAAATTAAGCTGGACACTATTTTGTCAGATAGGTGATAAATCCGGCTTCTTCTAATGTTTCCGGCAGCAATGATCGCAAAGAGAGCCCTAGCGAGATGAACCTGGTGGTGAGACGAATGTATTCGATGCCCTACTATGATTTATAGTTAGCTACTTACTAAGAACTTACGTTTATAAACACCGGTTTCGAATTAAAACATGATTATCGTGCAGGGATCGTCGCCTAAAGCTGAATATACATTCCGTTCTTAGGGCGGAAAGATCTTCCTGTTTTCCGGATGTGAATTGCCCATTCGTAACATCATACAAGCCCTTCTGGCACAGGGAGACGCGTCTCATGATACCGCCAAATTGTTGCCATATAGGAGGCATAAAAAGCGTATTACCCACTCATAGACATCTTAGATTTCCAGTCGCCATAACGTCAAAAATTTCATTACAGCCATGGCGCCGGCTGCCATCATCGGCCTTGCAAATGGCGTGAGCAACGGGCTCGATGAAGGCTCAGCGGCTCATATAGATGCACAGGCCAACGGCATAGCTAATGGGAACCTCAACGGCTTGGCGCGTGAGCACGTCGACGTCACCGCAGGTAGCCAAGATCCTGGGTCAATTAATGGGAGCTCTAGGCTTCATAGACTCCCAATCGACTCAGCGACATACGCCAGTGGGGGTTACGAAAGCTCTGTCAACACAAGTACCAATGGCCACTTAAATGGTGACATACAAAACCAGGCAACGACATTCGTGCCCAAGGCAAAGACGATGCCAATCGCTATTGTTGGCATGTCTTGCCGACTACCTGGGAATGTCGCCAGTCCAGCAGAGTTTTGGGAGCTGTGTGCTCGTGCACGAAGTGGCTATTCAACCATTCCACCTGAGAGGTTCAATACTGCCAGTTTCCAACATCCAAATCCAGGAAAGGCGGGCTGCCATAATCCAGTCGGGGGACATTTTCTCAACACTGATTTGGCAGCGTTTGATGCACCGTTTTTCAGTCTGACAGAAAAGGAGGCAATCTCAATGGACCCGCAGCAGCGTCTGCTTCTGGAGTGCACATTCGAGGCCTTGGAAAATGCGGGAATTCCGAAACATGATATAGTCGGAAAGGATGTTGGAGTTTTTGTCGGTGGATCGTTCCCCGAATATGAGTCGCATCTGTTTAGAGACCCAGATACTATTCCAATGCACCAGGCAACAGGTGAGGAGTATGAGCTATTCTAGAAGTGTGAATCGTACTCACAATTACAGGATGTGCGTATGCAATGCAATCAAACCGAATTTCACACTTCTTTGATCTGAAAGGGCCCAGTTTCACGACCGACACCGCGTGCTCATCCAGTCTCGTTGCTCTACACGTCGCATGCCAAAGTATACGGACTGGAGAATCTGGAATAGCAATTGTTGGGGGTTGCCATTTAAATATGTTGCCAGAGTTCTGGATTTCGTTTTCTAAGTCGCGTCTTTTCTCAGATTCCGGTCGTTCGTATTCTTTCGACAGCAGAGGCACAGGTTTTGGCCGCGGAGAGGGCTGTGGGATTATTGTTCTGAAGCCGCTTGACCAAGCGCAAAATGACAATGACCAGATAAGAGCCATTATCGCTGGAAGTGGAATCAATCAAGATGGGAGAACCCCCGGTATCACGATGCCATGCGGTGAGGCGCAAGGTTAGCATGCTCGATTCTCTCCTCTTTCCGACGCGGATATGACTGATTGAAACAATAGAGAATTTGATGCGCCAAGTATACAATAATTCGGGACTCAACCCCGCAGATTGCGGCTTCGTTGAAGCGCACGGTACAGGAACCCGCGTGGGTGACCCTATTGAAGCGACTGCGATTCACAATGTATTCCATAAAGGCCGTACACCTCGAGACCCTCTGTACCTCGGCTCTGTAAAGTCGAACATTGGACATTTAGAAGGCGCCTCAGGCATCGTTGCTGTAATCAAATCGACTATGATGCTTGAGCGAGGTTTTCTACTGCCGAACTACGATTTCAAGTACCCGAACGAAAAAATCCCGTTCAAGGCCTGGAATATGAAGGTGAGAGGCCACGCAAAAGGAACTGAAGTCGCAGAGAGTTAACAATACCATAGATACCAGTTAATCAGCGACCTTGGCCTAAGAATAAGAAGTATATAAGTGTTAACAACTTTGGGTTTGGCGGAACTAACGCCCATGTTGTTCTCGAGCGGGTGCCTTTCACCCAGAGGGGACCCAAGAACGATTCCGATCTTAAAGACGATAACCCTACTAGGAAGCTCTTCGTGGTTACAGCAAATGACAAGAACTCGTTAGAGATAGTCTTGAAAAACCTCGTTATATACTTAGAACAGAGGCCAGAGATGTTCCAAAAGGCTCTGATGGCAGATGTGGCTTATACGCTCGGCCAGCGGCGATCTCTATTACAGTGGAGAGTTGCGATTCCCGCCTTGAGATCCTTTGACTTGATTGAAGCGATTAACGGTCAAAAGCTTTCTCCCGGAAAAGAATCAGGTCCTTTGCGGATTGGGTTCATTTTTACAGGCCAAGGTGCCCAGTGGTACGGCATGGGGCGCGAGTTATATCGGCAATACCCCATCTTTGCTAATGCGATCGACTTGGCCGACACGTACCTAGGCTCCCTGGGTGCTCCGTGGTCTCTCCTAGAGGAATTGTCAAGAGACGAGAAGATGTCTAATGTTGGTGCGGCACATATCAGCCAGCCGGCATGCACAGCTATCCAGCTGGCGTTGGTAGATCTTATGAGGTCTTGGGGTATTAGGCCAAGCGCCGTGGCTGGTCACTCAAGTGGTGAGATCGGAGCTGCATATGCCGCTGGTATTTTGACCTTTGAGGCATGTATTGCAGTTGCTTATCACCGCGGGAGATTAATACCTGTCTTGAAGGAAAGACACCCTACTTTGCGCGGCGCGATGATTGCTGTGGGCGGAAGTAAAGAAGAATTTGAGACCATCGTCTCAGATATTAAATCAGGGGAGATAAGAATTGCCTGCTACAATAGTCCGACGAGCCTCACCATCTCTGGGGATGAAGCTGGCATCGATGAACTCAGGAGCATTGCAGAAGCCAAGGATTTATTCAACAGAAAGCTCTTTGTCGACACTGCATACCACTCCCACCACATGAATCTCCTTGCCAAGAATTATCAAGAATCAATTGCAGATCTGCAGCCGCCAATCTCCACAGATGTGAGATTCTATTCGTCATTATTAGGCCGACGCATGGATGGCTCAGAGTTGGAACCTTCGTATTGGGTGCAAAACCTCACATGCCCGGTGCGATTCAATGAGGCAGTCCAGACTATGCTTGAACCGATCGGCGAGCATAAAACTGGGGTTAACATGCTTCTGGAACTTGGCCCTCATTCAGCTCTGCAAGGTCCCTTGAAGCAAATTCTGAAAGCTGTTGGAGGTGATGCCGCTAAAGTGCCGTATGCCTCAATGTTGAAACGGAAAAGGGACGCAGTCGAGACGGCGCTAGACGTTGCTGCAACACTGTTTACCAAAGGCGCCGTTCTTGATTTCGGGGCAATCAATTTCCCAAAACCTGGGAAGTCACCGATGTTATTGAGTGATCTACCTCGATATCCGTGGAATTATTCCGCGAGATACTGGCACGATTCTCGGTTCACTCAAGTCCACAAAAACAGATCAGCCCCAAGGAATGACATCTTGGGAACCCTGGCAAACTATTCAAATGATTTGGAACCGACCTGGCGCAACATAGTCCGCTTAGATGATCTACCGTGGCTTGAGCATCATAAGATTCAATCCACGACAATATTTCCAATGGCGGGATATGTGGCAATGGCCGTCGAGGCAGTAGCACAAAGAGCTAGAGAAGCGAACGTCCTTTTCGACAAGTTCGAACTTCGTGATATATCGGTATCCGCTCCGTTGATTATCTCAGAGGAAGATGTTGAAATGACGACCTCGCTTAGACCACACCAAGAAGGTGTCCTGATCTCCTCCGAGATTTGGGACGAATTTCGGATCAGTTCGTGGACCAAGACGAAGGGATGGAAAGAACACTGCAAAGGTCTTATCGCAGTCACAGCTAATGAGTCAAATGAAGTGGACGTCACGAGACACAATCTGACCTCGCGGGTCCGATTCCAAGCGACTATCGCACAGGTCGACAAAGTTGCGTCCAGGACAGTCGATGCGACAAAACTGTATGACATTCTATCCAAAGTCGGAGTCTCATATGGGCCTACATTCCAAAGCATAAGCAACTGTCATGTAGGTAATGGCTGTTCTCGCGCAGACATATTGTTTCCAGATGTCGCGAAAGAAATGCCGAATCATTACGTATCAGAAGCGATTATTCAAGCCGCCTTCTTTGAGTCACTGATCTCTCTATACTGGCTGGTTGCCGAGAGTGGACCGGATGCCATTGATACAGTGTATCTACCGACTTCCATCTCGAGAATATCAATTTTAAAGGACGTAGGCGCGATAACCCAGCAACCTGGGCAAGCTATCCAGGCCTACTGTCAGGCTACCCTGCCCAATACCTCAAAGCCGACGAAGGTTGATATATTTGCAACGAGTGACGCCACGGCAGCGGAGCCGCTAATAACTATCAACGGGCTGGAAGTTACGCCAATTATAGATAGGGACGGACAAACCGATCTCGAAGTTCATCGTGAACTGTGTTACAAATTGGACTGGGAGCCCATTCTAGAACCATTATCAGCCAACCCCGAAGGAACAATAGGCCTAATAGCAGAGGAAGGATCCGAGATTCTCAACGCTGAAATCCAAATTATTCATGGAGATACTGTCATGCAGAATGAGCTGGCGTTCAGCCTAGCTGAAGTGCTGGTGCGTATTACGGGCAAGAAACCTAACACCAGCGACCTATTAAGTAACAACGCGGCGGGAAAGCTTGTTGTATTCCTGCAAGAGCTCGAAATGCCCCTTCTCTCCAATCTTAAGGCGGCCCAGTTTCATGCTTTGCAAAAGGTCTTGACTTCTGTCAAAGGCATTTTGTGGATTGTTCGAGGTGCTTACACCAACTCCACGACCCCAGATCTGAATATGGTTGCAGGTCTCAGTCGCACCATTCGTTCAGAAACCCTCTTGCCATTCGCCACTTTAGATTTAGATGGTGATTCACCGCTTCCGATGAGAAACACCGTTGAAGCAATTTCGAAAGTCTTCCTATCTGTCTTCGGCAATTCCTCCAATGGCGAGATGGAGTTCATGGAACGACGTGGCTCATTCTTTACTCCTCGGATAATTAACGATGATGAGTTGAATGACATCATTTATCGCGAGATAAAACCGTCTGCAGTCCAACCGGTTCCATTTGGCGCAGGCAACAGAGCACTGAAGTTGACTATTGGCAACATAGGCGCTCTTGATTCACTGCATTTTGCTGATGACATGGGAATAGAAGTTCCCTTGCCACCCGACAACATCGAAATTCACGTTGAGGCGATCGGCGTCAATCATCGAGACTTAGCAGCAGCACACGGCAAAGTCTCTATTCAGGAATTCGGTATCGAGGCTTCAGGTGTTGTTACATCTGTGGGCGATGAAGTTAGAAATTTCAAAGTCGGCGATCGTGTGGCGTCTATGGCGCGAGGCGCAATCGCTACCTCTATTCGCACTAAAGCTGCATTTGCATTCAAGTTACCCGGCGATATGTCCTTCGAGGTTGGCGCAACAATGCCCTTGGCTTACATCACTGCTTATTATTCTCTTATTGAAGCCGGCCGTTTACGTCATGGCGAGAGTGTGTTGATTCATGCTGGAGCTGGCGCCGTCGGTCAGGCTGCCATCAACCTGGCCCAAATGATTGGAGCTGAAATATATACGACTGTCAGTAGCGCTGAGAAGAGAGAGTTTCTCGTAAATGAGTACGGTCTTGCTGAGGACTGTATCTTCTACAGCAGAAATACCTCTTTCGGGGAGGTTGTGCGGCAGGCCACCCATCAACAGGGAATAGATCTAGTCCTCAATTCTCTCTCCGGAGATGCCCTGCGGGAAAGTTGGAAGTGCCTGAGCAAGTTTGGTCGTCTAATTGACATCAGCGCACGAGAGACAAGTTCAAGCACACAACTAGAAATGGCCCATCACCACCAAAACGCAAGCTTTATCTCGGTTGACATCATGTCCATTTCTGCTGAACGACCTGCATTGCTTCACAGGATGCTGTCAGATGTCTGCAACCTAATGAGGTATGGTAAGATCAGACCGATATCCCCGATCACCCTATTCCCAATCTCGGAAGTTGAGGAAGCATTCAAGACATTACACAGCGGCAAAGCACACGGGAAGATTGTCATTGTTCCTCACAGGGATGATGTTGTCAAGGGCACGCCGCCCAAAAGGCCTGCGCAACTATTAAAGGAGCATGCCACATATATTCTTATCGGTGGGACAGGTGGTCTCGGGCGTAGCATTGCACGCTGGATGGTTAACCGAGGAGCACGCCATTTAGTGCTCGTATCACGAAGCGGAACTGCTACCGGAAAAGTCAAAGCTTTGATAGAAGAAGCTGCAGTGGTTGGCGCCGAAGTTATTGTTAGGCAGTGTGACGTTGCAAGGCCCGATGATGTCGAAGAGTTAATCAACTTCAGACTGGAAGGCATGCCTCCTGTCCGAGGTTTGATCCATGGCGCTATGGTACTTCGAGTAAGTTTCCGATAAGATCTAGCTCTGTGATTGAAATAGGAGCACGTACTCATATAATACAGGATGTACTTTTTGAGAACATGACCCACGACGATTACGTTACTGTCATTGAGTCCAAGGTTCAGGGTGGTTGGAATTTTCATCGCGCTCTTATAAACGCGCCGCTCGACTTTTTCATAGCGATATCCTCTATTGCTGGCATGGTAGGCAATCGAGGCCAAGCTGCATATGCAGCTGCAAACTGCTTCTTGAATGCGCTTGTTCAACATCGTCTTGCAATGGGGCTGCCGGCTTCATCTATGGATCTTACGGCTGTCTCAGATTCCGGATACTTAGCGGAAGACCTGGAAAAAGCTGCAGAAGTGGCGAGGAATCTGGGAAGCGATACAATCTGCGAGGCAGAAGTTTTAGCACTCCTCGGGGCGGCCATTAATGGTCGCATGGCCACTACTTGCAACAGCCATATCATCACTGGGATGCGTATCACACCCACGATGCAGCCATTTTGGACGGACGACGCGAAGTGTAAGCACCTTCGCGAAACGGCCGAGGCAGCGGCGGCAGCCAAAACATCTGCAGGAAGCGCCAAAAAGATCTCTTTCAATGCAGCTGTGAAAGCAGCAAAGACTTTGGACGAAGCAGAACAAATTGTGTGCGATGGGTTGGTCAGTAAACTCGCAGCGGTAATGATGATGGATATTGGGGATTTGGACGTCACGCGATCTTTATCCCATTATCCTCTCGATTCTCTCGTCGCAATCGAGATCCGAAATTTCATCACGCGTGAGTTTGAGGCTACTTTGCAGGTATTGGAGCTGTTGTCGAGTGGTTCAATACAGACCTTGGCTAAAGCAGTGTGCGTGAAAAGCAAGGTGGTAAACTTCTAGTAGAGCCCCAACATCATGGGGGAAAGAAACCGGGGTGTTAATGTTAGAAATTTTGTGTGGTTGAGCGTGATTTTGGAGAAAGTTTCCTGCATTTCGTCTCGTATCCGCTCACGGTTTATACACGGTAGATATTCACCTTCAGCAAAATAGACGCAACACGATCCTTGAAATGGCTGTTTTGAACGTGATACCTGAAGGCGGCTAAAGCCAAGAAAAGTCTTGATTTAGGTCTTGCAATCTCCCCACGACACCCACAATAGCATAGCGGCAGAAGCCGCCTTAATCCGGTCTTGATCTCGCCTGTCGTAAAGATACACTTTAGTGTCAGAGTAATAATGGTCTTTGCGCTACTATCCTAGATTGGCCCCGTCGACACATCTTTACGATCTGGGATCGAACGGCGTGTTGATATCGAACACGCCTTTGTATCGTAGAGATGCACGGTTTCTTTTGAAGATGGAGCGCGATGAGAGATCAACAGATTACTTACAACGCCGGCATACGGAAGATGCGCAGAAAATACGCGAAGATGTCGTGCTGTCCTGACAACTAGTATGAAGTGTCACGTAGGCCGTCGTTCGATTGAGACGAGGATCACTGGTGAGAACGCGACATCCAAATATAGATGTCAGCTGGAAACTGGCAGTCAATCATCTTCCCAGCGAAGACTTCGCTGGGATCTACAAAGTACTGAAACATGAAATGCGATTATCAGATTAGCTTAGCACCATTGTAATAATATTTTTATAAGAGATATTGCTATAATGAGCTATCTTTGATACAGCATGGGGTTCTAATGAATGAGTTTCTGCGCCACACGAACCCACCTTAGCTTATCTACCTCATTAAGGTTAGACATGAATTTACGCCATCTCAGCTTGCAATGGCGATACCTAGCTTAACCGAAAGTCCCTGTTTACAGTGTTTACAGTGCTCGTATAAAGCGAAAGCCGCGAGTTCTGGCTTCGTATGGTTATGAGGCTCACAGAAGAAGCGTACCGGTCGCCAAAGGGTTACCTTTCACCACGATGAGCCACAGTCCGCCCGGGTTTGCTGACCCCAAGTCGTCGTCCACAGTCCGCAGTGTTGTTGCGACATCGGCTTATTCCAGATCGCCCGAATACGGCACTTTCGATGGCCCTGGACGCGATGATCCAGGTAGCCTCGACGCGAACAACGATCTAGTCACCGTCGTCGAGGGCCGTGATCTCAAGCGAGGATTGGCCCAGCGCCATCTATCCATGCTTGGCATTGCCGGCGCCATCGGAACAGGGCTCTTCCTCGGTCTCGGAAGCGCCGTTCAGACAGCAGGACCGCTCGGCGCGTTGCTGGGTTACTTCACCGTCGGTCTTGTCGTGTGCGCCGTGCAGTTCGCGTTGGGCGAGGTGTCCGCCCTTCTTCCAGTCACGGGTAGCTTCGTCAGGCACACCGAGTTTCTGGTAGATCCAGCTTTGGGGTTCGCCATTGGCTGGAACCTGGTGTACGGCAATATCTGTAAGTAATGACTCGGTCCATTCTCCTGTTATCCCACCGTCTTTCAGCTGGATTCGTCATCTCCTGGAAACCTTCGTGCCCTCCAAAGCCCTTTCAGATAATACCCGCAGTAGTGATAAGTGACTCACAGTGTTGCAGTATCCATCCCATCCGAGATCACAGCCATATGTGTGTTATTCCAGTTCTGGACCGATCTAAACCCGGCCGTTTTCATAGTCATTTTCATCGTTTTGACTGTGGTAATTGGTGTGGCTTTTATCCGCGTGTATGGCGAGGTCGAGTTTGTATTCGCCATACTGAAAATCCTTCTTGTTGTGTTTTTGATTATCCTAGGATTGATTATCGATCTAGGAGGTATACCGGGAACACCAGCTATTGGAGGTAGGTTTTGGCGAGATCCAGGCCCCTTTGTTGAGCATATTGCGGTCGGCCATTTTGGCGAGTTCCTTGGCTTCTGGAGTGTCATGACTGGCGCTGTGTTCTCATTTGCTGGTGTCGAGTCTCTTGCTATGGCTGCTGCCGAGACCAGGAATCCGAGGCGTGCTATACCAGCCGCCTGCAAGCGAGTTTTCCTTCGGATTGTCATCTTCTACGTTCTCGCCATCATCATAGTTGGCCTTCTAGTAGCGAGCAATGACGATCGTTTGAACGACTCCTCTGGTTCTGCCGCACAGAGTCCCTTCGTCATCGCGGCTTCGGCAGCCGGCATCCCAGCTATCCCATCTGTCGTCAATGCCATCGTGATCACATCCGCTTGGTCGTCGTCTAACCAAAGTTTGCTTGCTGGAACTCGTGTTCTGTACGGTTTAGCTCTCAAGAAACAAGCACCGAAGGTCTTTCTACGGACGACATCATGGGGTGTTCCTTACCTTTGCGTTCTATTCTTCACGCCGTTCATGTTTCTAAGTTTCTTGACATTGTCAAACGCGGCCCTGACAGTATTCTGGTGGTTCGTTGACTTGACCGCAGCAGGCGTGCTTGTGTCTTGGTCCGCGATTCTTCTCAATCATATTAGACTAAAGCTGGCAATGAAGCGGCAAGGGATACCGAATGAGTCGCTTCCGTGGCATAATTCCTGGACCCGTGAGTACTTTTGAGAAGCTGAGGACTTGAGCACCTCCACTTCTTATGCTAATGCTAATGATAACGCATGTGTAGTTTATAGCTCTTACGCTGGGCTGTCCATGTCTCTACTCATCCTGCTGACGGGCGGATACGAAGTGTTCACCAGAGGAAATTGGGATGCTCAGTCATTCGTCTCGTCATACTTGTAAGTAAAGATTGATTATCGAATTCCGATTAAACAAGCATCCTAATAGAATAATAGGGATATTCCTCTGGTACTCTCGGCATATCTCATCTGGAAGCTCTGGAAAAAGACTAAAATCGTTTCCCTTTCTGATATTCCTCTTAAAGAAGCTTTCAAACAGGCTGAACAGGTCTCAGATGATGAACCACCCGTGAAAAGCGGAACCTGGTTGCGTCTAGTTAGCTGGATATGGGACTAATAGTCGTTTGTCCACAATGTGTGTCCCTTGTCATCATATCGCAATAAAGTACTTAGAAATACTAGAAGCGTCTATAAGCAAGCGCAATGGATTCAGGCGTTTCGGAAATATTTTTACAATGTCCGATAGGCCATTAGAAATACACTTAATCTTATTACACTTTGCGGATTTCAAGACGCACTTATGATATTCAAAATAATAAATCAAATTAGAGAATCCTCAATGTCTAGGATAGTGGGGTTCGGTGAGTTATTCGGACCTAAACTACCATATCTCCGAACACCTTTCGGGGCTACAACGAAAATGATGAAGATCCGTGCTGGGAACTACAGGGAAAGTAAAGGGAGCTCCGTATTTACAGTTCTCCAGGATTATAACGAAGTAAGAGAATTTCCGTGTTCTCGGTATTAAGTCTAATTAGGAGTGTGTGAATCAAAGAGGGGGGAAGTGTGTATGGAGCTCGCGAAGCCCGAGGGTGCATCGCATGAAACATTGTCTCGCGACGTTTCGGACTTAGCAATACTCTACATATATCGATAACTTGACTTGCTCCAAATCGTCTAAATTCTACTCTTTATGTACCTGACTCTAATGAAATTACAATTGCGCACTCGGTATTCCCTAATTTTTGCAGGACATCGTCGTTTATCCTGCCGCCCGTCGATATCCTCCCATTCGACCCCTTTTGTTAATCCATTGTCAAAGTCTGCCCAATACCAATCTACAATGGCTGCGAAATATCCTCAGCGCAAAATTGGAGATGACTCCGTAAGCGCTCTTGGTCTTGGGTGTATGGGAATGTCATATGCCTATGCTTCCAGCGGATTCGACGACGAGGAATCCTATAGGGTCTTGACTAGAGCTGCTGATGCTGGGGTTACTTTCTGGGACACCGCCGACATGTATGGCCCTTTCACGTAAGTACAGCGACCTCAACGCGAATAAATGAATCATATTGTCTCATCGAGAATGGTATTAGCAATGAGAAGCTGCTCGGGAAATGGTTCGCGGAAACTGGTCGTCGGAATGAAATCTTCCTCGCAACCAAATTCGCCAATAAGTTTGTAGACGGCAAGATGACAGTCGACGGAACGCCCGAGTACGTGAAAGCCGCCTGCAATGCCAGCCTTGAGCGTCTGCAAACCGACCACATCGACCTGTATTACCAGCACCGCGTCGATCCCAAGACACCAATCGAGTACACCGTCAAGGCCATGGCAGAGCTCAAGGCAGAAGGCAAAATCCGCTATTTAGGTCTCTCCGAATGCTCGGAGCGGACTTTGCGACGTGCTCATGCCGTGCACCCGATCACGGCAATCCAAATGGAGTACTCGCCATTTGCGCTACAGATCGAGTCGAGCCAGACGAATCTCTTGCAGGCCGCACGCGAGCTGGGGGTCAAGGTTGTCGCGTACTCGCCGCTCGGCCGTGGTTTCTTGACCGGGAGTATCACGAGAAGAGATCAGCTTGACCCAAAGGACTCGCGCTCGATCATGCCCCGTTTCTCGGAGGAGAACTTCGGTGACAATCTGAAGCTAGTACAGCTCCTTGTCTCTATCGCGAAAGAGAAAGGGTGCACTCCCGGCCAGCTTTCTATCGCATGGCTGCTTGCACAGGGAGACGGTAAGCTGTTCTACAATTCCCATCCACTGAGTGCCAGGTCAACTCCGCTAATCTCGTTGTAGATATTATTCCAATCCCAGGCACGAAGCGCGTGAAGTACCTAGAGGAGAACATTGCGTCCGTTAACGTCACGCTGACCAAGGAGGAAGAAAATAGGATCAGGCAGGCAATCGACAGCATCGGTGGCTCGAAAGGAGAACGATATGCTCCGGCCGTAGTTCACACCCTGTTTGGTGACAGCCCTGAATTGTAGAGAGAATGGAGTTTGGTAGCCATATATGAACTCTTTGCATTTCTCCAAATTTGATACGAGAAACTCACAACTAGGAACGCTTAGATTTCTGTATCATAGATCTTTTATACTGACGCGTCTTCCTGTTTTCTGTCTTCGTCTCAACCTACTTGTGGCAAATAACTGGTATTCCACAACATTAAATCACACCGCGAACCATGGCCCAATACGACTCCACATCGCAGCGATACGATCTCTGTGTAAGCTACCCAACGTTCGAGACTCGTCCTCGAACTTTGCCACCGTTCTCTCGTGCATCACACTGACTGATGGCGTCTGCATACGATTCTGGTTTATTTCGTCCCAGAATGCATACCCAGTCCAGATAACACCAAACAGCGCGGGCAAGAGAAGAACGGATGGCAGCGCCCCAGTCTCACTTCCTCCAGGCTTCCAAACAGAAAAATACAATACCAATTTTTCATCGGACCAAGGCCAATGTTACTTAACGCGGGTGAGCCATCTTTCGTGCTTTGGACAAGTCTCTGACCAATTCTATCCAGGATAAGCTGCAACCCAAAAGCCGGCGCACAATGCTTCAACTGTATTAATAAAACATCGGGATGCTATAGTAAGACGTTTATGAGAGCTCGATATATGACTTGGAACGGGGTTTCTACCGGGTAACCTACATGGACCCCTATGGGGATTCTAAAGGTGAATCCGGCTATGTATAGGTCGGCTTCCATCTACTAGTCAAGCAAAACTGGCGTACAATATGGACGAATATATACACTTGTCTTTTATTACTCTTCGCTTATCAAGCTACAATCAATTGTTTTATTGAACTAAACAACTTGAAGACCAATAATTTCCAAGATAGAGCAGGAAAGGAGGAAAGGATAAGAGATCAGTTAAGAGTAAAAGTACATAAATATCTATATTCTCTATCGTCTTATTATTGATTAGACAGTGCACTCCTATCATAATCTAGGAGGGAAACGTTTCCTTAGAGTCTCACCGTAGTGATAGAGTAACCAAGGAACGGGAGTGAAGGCTAGGGTAATGAATCCCAGAACGCTATTTCCCCATCCGAGTCCTAGTCGTCCATATAATGGAGGAGCTACAAGGCCAAATAAGGCTCCAAAAGGAGCCCGAACAATCAAGTTAGCAGCGAGAGCTGAAGCAGAGGCTTCTGAGCCGAAGCTATCAACCAAGTACGCCTGTGCAGGTATTAGGATAAAGAGGGAACCGAATCCAACGATGAATGTGCCTATTATCGGCACGATCCAATGGATGTGATATTCTGCGGTCCATCCGTACACTTTCCCTTATAGTTAGTAAGGTTTCTCATATCTTAATGTTCAAAATGTAAGGAATGTAGCGTTTTAAGGACATAAACTTGGAGGAGGGCTTTACAGTCCTACTGTAGATTGAGTAGTAGGAGAGTAACTGCTGATATCACTTACAGAAGAGACCAAGTGGGGTAATCGGAGCAATCCATTTCATCAGAATTAATCTTTCCTCGGGCCGAGTGATACCATCCTTGGTAGCATCTTTTTTCAGCTTGAGCAGTCTGTCGCTAAGTATAGAGAAAACCAGCAATCCGGACAGGAAACCAAGTCCAAGTCCCAAATAAGCGAGGCCAGCAACACCTGTACTAAAGTTATACGTTTCCTCAAAGACTGCCGGAAATGTCGTATTGAGTAAAAATATAAGTCCGTACAATAATCCCGCATAAAGAGAGATAAGGAGGACGATTGGGGAGAATACTATCATCTTAGCCGGCCGTACAATAGATTTCAAAAGTATCTGTTTTGGCGCCTCACTAGTACCGGCTTTTGGTACTAACTTGTGATTTCCTGATTCCTTAATTAAACGAGTCGTTTTTCGCCGTAGAAGCACGGTGGCATTTGTTTCTCGCATGAATATAAACGTCACAACCTCCTGTAATCCTGCCTGGGTAGGAACTTGATTAGACGACGATATAATAAAAGATCTGGTCTAGGTCTTACTAGTATTATGAGGATCCGAAATGTCCATCGCCATCCGACAGCCTGAGTGACAAAGCCGCCAATGATAGGACCAGCGACCTGCAAAACGTTAGCCAGTACTTGATCTGCATGGATACTACACATACGGGTCCGAGTAATGGTCCAAGACCCCATAACGCAATAGCTCTTCCGCGCTCTCCTTGAGTCGTTACGTCGGCAATTGTCCCTCCCCCAATACTCAAAGGGCCTGAAGCAAAAAGGCCAGCAAGGAGGCGGAAGACAAGGAACATCGAGACGTTGGTACTGAAAGCGCATCCTACTGTAAATGCGATGAAAAATGCGTTACAGACGTGATAGATAATCAGACGACCGTAAATCTCGGACAAAGGCGCAAGGGTAATAGGCCCCACGGCAAATGCTAACAGGTAGATGTTTACCGTAAATGTCTCGATGATGGGGTCAGTAATATGGAAGTCGCTGGCTAATTGCGCAGCGCCGGGTGCAAACATCGTTGCTGCTAAGTTTCTAGAAGAGCATAGGCCGTTAGTTGCTGGGAGATGTTTTGCCAGGCTAACGAACTTACGAAACGAGAGCAAATACGCTGACGATAATGATGTGTGCGTTTTTCTTAGTCTTCGACCATCGAAGAGGGTTCTCAGGGTCGTCGGGACCATCCCAATCTACAATATCGTCATCGAGATTATCCTTCTCGCCGGGCATTTCGCATGCTTCTATGTCTCCATTACCGCCTTTTAAACTCGTGTTAGTAGAGCGCTCGAAGCTCGATCGTGCTGTGTCTTGCGGACTCATTGTGAAGCCAATTGATCTAGCTATTCGTTTCTGCTGATATTGTTGGTCCTCCGTAATCATAGAACCAATTTTATACTCGACGAAGTCGTATTATATACGTAAAGGGATGACAGTTCGACTCATATTGTAATAAATACCCCGATTCTTTTCCCACGCGGCATAGTCGCTTTCAATTAAGGGGTCTTTTAGGGGATCCTACGGGACGTTATGTGTTGGCCACGGAACGAAGGGCCATCGGAGAGCCATCGGACGGTCGTCGGACTGTCATCGGATGGTCACCTTTCCCCAAAATATCCTCCTAACGCCCGAAAACGGGTCTAATCTCCGGCCAAAGGTCTGTCCGACCCCCCGTCCCGTAGTCTGAATATGTTATAGAAACGCCCAGTAAGTCACTGCCGTTCCAGTATATAATAAGTCTGTCACAGAACGCTACGGAATAGCTTTCGGGGGGCGGAGATATCGGGCACGAACGCGCATATATATCAACCGAATGTAATCTTAACTATATAGATAGGAGCTTTTCTCGTGAAAAAACAATAGTTAGTACTGAGACCATCAGCAGGCAGAACCGTGAAAAAGCCCTCCAGTTTTTACAGTCTAAAAAGCCTGGTCTATGGGACGTAAAACAAGAGGACAAGAACACCTAATCTCCTTGTATCGTGCTTTCGTTCCAGAGCCAAACATGAAGCGAACCAGAGTGTGGTATAAAAACACAATCTTCCAGCAAGAGCGAGATTCCAATGTTCCGGGACTGAGCGAGGCGGTCCTCTCTCAGCTGGGTAGGTTCTCTACCAAGTCCATGAATGGTCACAAATTCTAAGCTTGGCTTGTACTGTTGAGCTGTATTTAATCCGCGGGCTAAGAGGAGCTCCTTTCTCACTGTGCACTATTGTCTCATTTTCAAGGTCTTCCGACTCTCTTTGACGTATGCGCTAGATCAACGTTCCTTGGGTCATGACTTTGTTGAGGATATGGCCAGGGGGCGGGAACATTGTTCAGCATAATGCTCTGATCACAGGCGCCGTAGGGCATACATCTCGGGAAGACAGCTTTCATCGTGTGAAAACTCTGGTCCACGAAGGTATTAAACTAAGTTATTTTGATATTCGGGTGGGCTGGAATGAGCTAGTCGTCCTCACATCCAATGAGTCGACTGGTAGACAAGGTAGCAGGCAAGGAAGAAATTTCGTCGTTGATGGCTGAGTCGGCCCGAGTTTGTTTCCATATAAATGGACTGCTGGGTCGATGATTGTCGTACGGCATGTCAATATCAGTCATAGAGTTTGCCATGGGGATCGCAGCAGGTGGCTGCCAAGCGTCCCCCTCCCATATTTCGCTCACCGATGATGTACTGGATGAAGAGACATCACTGTGTGGTAGAGATTACGATTAATAATACTTTTTTTAGTTAATATGGGTGTTTTGTTGGTCGTATGAAGTAATAGCGAGCTTTCTAATTTAATTCTATTCACTCAACAAGGTCTGGCAGACTGGTTTGAACGCATATATTGGGGGAGCATGAGCGTCTAGACGAGGTCTGGCGGTGCGCCACCTCGAACTAGGACTCGAATAAGCCCCCCAGACAAAAAATAGAATAAAATCACTATCCAAAGCGCAGTCTTCCCCTTCTTCCTTCTGGCCCATGGCTACCACCAGGGACGGTGGGTGGATTAAAACCTCTGACCACGACTGAAAGCCACACCCTTCGTGGGGGTGGGACAGCGAGGTGGCGAGGAAAATCCCTCCGCGGGCGTTCCGCGGCGAAAGGGTCCTTATGTAAGAAGGGCCCCCTTGCCGGGGCCAGGCTAAGCTTGTTGGGTGATAGAACAAATCAAATGAATGTACCTACGCTATATCTGATCCCATGTTAAAGCACACTCCTCGCAGATCATATATATGACCCTCTGTATCACAATCCTCACTGCTGGGTTCCGGTATTACCTGGTCTATTGTATAATGAATTTAAAAACCCCTATTTACATGCTCGAGGTTACAGTTTGTATACCATATCCCACAGTGCCGACTAGCGGGAGTTGTTCTGCAAGACTTTAGCTTCTTCGTGTGCTGCATGAGAATCTAAGACAGCTATACGACAGCGAGGAGGTCGAACTACGCAAGGCCAGCGATTGCGAGCAGGCTATCCAGACCTTCATTGTCCACCTGCAAAGTTACTGTAATTCGAATATGCTTCCAGATTCACATCTTTTGGGAACAATGTTCTTAAAATTCCTTAGGAGGAGATCACCGCAAGAGCAGATCTTTTCTTTTAGGGTTACCAAGGCTACCACGAACAGATATAAGGTGATGATAATGATGGGTGAAAATCAATGGGCGCGACCAATGAGACTAAATAAAGACACTTTGGAGAGCTTACGTTTTCATGCCGGAAAATGGGCTTGCCCTAACGACAGAATTTCATACGGCAGTGCCCACTCAACTCTCAGTCAAGCTCTCTGAAGACGGCCCTTTTCAAGCCACCGAGCACACTCCTCTCCTAGTTCTTGTCTTGCCCTTTCCAAATATCGCCTGTTGTCATCTTCAGATAAGATATTCTTCCAACGGCCATTCGTACCTTTGTGAACTGCCAGAAGGGTTAGCATCTGTTGTCGGGATAGAAGGCTATTACAAGTTCTTGGATTGATGCGGCACAAAGAACTTGTGCTCGCCAGACGATTGACAATGAACAGAAGAAGAACTGCAATACGAACTGAAACTGTGGGCGCCTTCTTTGAATGCGATATCCGATTGCTGTGGTGCCGTCAGCTCGGCGTGGGCCTTCATCCAGTCGAATGTACAATGCTCGACCGCAGCATCCCAATCCTCGGTTCTCATCTCAGGCATCTCGAGAAACTCTGCTATTCTTCGCATTTCCCCGTTCAAATCGGCTTTCAAGTCGTTGAAATGGACCAAGAGGAGGTTCGGCTGGTCTCGTACCTCCCACCACCCGCGAATATGACTCCAAAAAGGCCACGCCGTCTCTGGATTCATATCGCCGTCAAGAAGCTGCACAAACATGTCTCTCGGATCGTCGCTTGGTCGAGCAAGAGGGGGGCCGACGCGACCAGGTGTATCGTTGATGAGTTGATAGAACGTATCGGTCGCGACGAACAAATGGTTGTGTAAACTCCACATTGTATCTCGTCCATCGCGGGCACAGAAAATGTACTTCACCTCGGGTCTCCATACCATGGCATCGATAGGAAGATGCGTTTTCATGAAGCGTCGATGAGTCTGCGCCTCTAGCTGTTCGAACAGCGCATCGCGGGGTATGATGCGCAAGTCAACCCACGGCGATAGCACTTGTGGTGCCACACTTTCGTCACCCGAGTGCACCAGCTGTGAAACGATTTGCTGCATCCACTGCACAAAACAACATCAGTGAGTTTCTTTGAGTTGATAAATAGTTGCGTTTTAGACTCGGGCTCCGGCCCCAGAATCCTTCGCCAAGCAACATTCTGGGTTTGAATATACTTACTGTCGTGCCCGCCTTCGCGTATGTTGCAATGATGACATCATCTGGTCGAAATTTGACTATAACATCATTGATTAATGGTAGCCTTTAAAACGAAGTGTTTCTTTTTTTTCTTTTGGGTGAGGGGGGGACTTAGGGTTGATAGGAAACTTGTCCAAGTAGTGCGTGTGAATCTTAGGCTCGTTCACGCGGAAAGGAGTGAATGGGGGATATAAATAGCTCAGTGGAATACTCACAGTCATTCCAAACTGTTGAATCCATATGGTGATTATGCATCTCACGAATCTTAACGGGCAAGGAGGGAGTTGTGCTGTTAGCAGTCCCATTAGTTTTGGAGGCGCCGAGTGATGCCATGTTGCTGAGGTTGCTCGATACCCTTGAGTTGTTAGACGTCAAAAGGCTGTAGTAACTTAGAAGACTTCTTACTTCTATTTATATGCTTAGAAGCTCTAGCCGAACGTCTCTCACCACCCAATTAATCAACTCAATCGAACTAACTATATACTTAATCAAGTTCTATAAGCATATCTACCGGTAAACATGTAGTTAGGCGCATTGAGCTTGTACACCATACCTATGATCGCTTGTCGTACTGATCAATAAGGGCTGATTAATTAGAGTTATCCTGTGTTGAATAACACACAATTTCTAAGGAGGCCTGGAAGTACCCGGCCATTGCTCCTCAGTGCTCACCGTTACTTCTACATGTACATAGTACAGCTGTACCGCTATCACGATACCTACTTAACCTGCAATGGCACTTGATGACTACCTACATACGGACTACCCAATGTAGTAGGCGACAAAGTGGACCGACCTACAATCCAAGTGACAAATATAAAATGCCTGGGCTACCATCAAATTTCTTCTCAACAACTCGTTTGACATATTTGAATCATGAGAATTGAACGCAGGCATAATACAACTGGGTTCAAACAATGCAGCTATGTGCGAAGTCTTCATAGTTGCTCTTGTCCTGGTTGAGGATGATAACTGATGTTGCAATTTTTAAGCAGGATGAAGTGATTGACATGGATCTAACAATAGGGGCAGAGTAGCTTGGCCAGGGTGCGCTAGTATTGGGCGACGTTTCTAACAATAACTTGGCTGCTCCTCACTTAGTGCTGAGCTAAGAAAAACTATACTATCTCTGTACTAGGTATGCTTCTTGCTTCTTTGTATGTGAGATATCGGCCAATGTTGGGTTCACTGGCGTTTATGAGTTATGAGAAATAGGGTGTTCGAGACTCTAATTAGGTACCTATGTAGGTATGTATGGGTTAAGTACCTATTTCAACTGCGATTGTCAACCGGGCTTGCGAGACGATAGGCCTCGAATATTATGGGTCTCTTCCCTGAAGCCTTGTTGTTGAGGGATGCCTCATGTTGGTTTCTTAGTGTGCTAACCTAACCCAGGCTAGTTATCCCCACTATACGTCTCTATCCACCCGCTTCTTCAACTGAAGAGGGCCTCCTTTGCCAACAGATCAAGAATCACCTCCTCCCCTTAATACTATTATACGCTTTGGACTTTCATTCCCTTTCAGGATGTAGATGGCCAAGAGAGTTGAGAGTTGCCTTGGTTGCTTTTTAAACGTGTGTCGCATGAGTTATAGCTAATAAATCAAGTGCGACATAAAGCCGGATTATAAGGCTCGTGGCAGGGTCATCTGCTCTGTACGTGCAAAAGGTCAAGTCACAGGTCGAGACACGAGAGATATGGGATAATGGCCACATTCCAGAGAGCTCCAGCGCCCTATTTACACGCTAGCTGCCCTGCAGATAGGTAGGTAGAGATGCCTAGAGGTAGTTTACCCATCGCGCTACGGCATCTCGACCAAACTGCTCAAGCCCACGACCAATTAAGATAGATGGCGGCCAATCCTTCGACTTTGAACGCCAGCTACTGGATTTTCTTCATTCTATTAATGACCTTACCGAGCATGTCCTCGCAGGCAGCGCCACAAACTTCACAACTCTTCCAATTCACTTATCCGACCGGAGTTGAAAACTTGTTCGCCCTTCCAAACGGCTGTCTTCTGTTGGGCACCTCAGCCGGTGCCGATCTCTGGTACATCGACCCCGAGGCTCTCTATCCGTCCGCCCAAAATGTCATTACTCTCCCCGGTAGCACCGCATTGAACGGCTTTGCCGCGCTCGGGGATGGGTTATACGCCGTCATCGGCGGCGCGCCCCCGCAATCGAGCTCCGAAGACCCAATGCAAGTTCACGTCATCAGGGTCGACACAGAAGGCGACGTCAATGTCACAGTAGACCACACAGTGGCAGTCCCAGGCACACGGAGCATGGATGGAACGGCCGCACTACCAAAGCATCCGCGCACGATCCTCACGGCCGATGCGATTGGGGGCCGGATCCTGCGCGTCAACACCGACGATCACTCCGTGAGCGTCGCATTTAAACATGCGGCGCTGGAGCCAACTGATGGGGAAAATGCCAAGGGCGTCAACGGGCTCGAAATCCGTGATGATTACCTTTACTTTACCAACTCGGCGCAAAAGACCTTCGGCCGGTTTCGTATCGATGAGAATGGAACCAACACCGGCGATGTCGAGATTCTGGCTTGCTTGGATGGTATGCCAGACAGCGTCTCATATGGTGACTTCGGCTTTGACAGTGCAGGGAATGCTTTTGTCGCAGTGCGCCCATCATCGGTTCACAAGATCACACCCGAGGGAGCACAGTCGATTTTCGCAGGAGGGGTCAATTCAACACTCCTCGAGCCGACATCGGTTGTCGTGTCAAATGATGGAAAGTCTATCTATATTTCCACTGCTGGGATAGACTCAGGCTATCCCGTTACTGGCGGCCAAGTCGTCAAAGTGCAGCTTGAGGAATTACGTGCATCATAGATAACAGAGCTCGCGCTGATAGGTTATACACCGAGCAGTAACCAATCTACTGTTCAATTCAATCCTTGACACCGTCCACGCTTATGTGAGCCGAGTATAATTTCCTTTGCGAAAAGCGCTTGCTATACGACCCTAAACGCTCGCCCACAATCATGGATTAGAGAAACAACAAGAATGCGCTGTTGAAGTGACAGGCCTGGCAAAGAAAATCATTGATAGTAATGCATAGATGACGTCGCAAAGGATCCCCTTTCAACAGTCAACGTAGCAAAGGCGCTTAGCACCAACAAAGCGACTATTCAAGAGACAATGCCTATTATAATACAAACAATAAAATACATCATATAACAACACCAAAGCTCAATGGAGCTGTAAGTAACGATAGGTATCCAATTTCAAGAATCCCAAGAGATAGAGGACATATTTGCTAGGTTTCAACTGATGAACGGAAACAAAATAATGGCTCAACCTCACGGAGCAGAGTCGAAGGCAAAGAACGGTAAATCGCTACCATTTAACCCAGCAAAAGTTAAGGCAACAACGGCCAACTCGAACAGGGATAAGGGAGTCGGAGTCAATATTGCAGGAAAGAAGCCAACGGGTATAAGGAAATCAAGAAGTACCAGGCCGCCGAAGCGCAGCGAAAAGGGGAGTACGCCGTCACTAGACGATATGTTAAGCGAGGCGCGAAGATGGATCGCTCCCCCAACCTCATACATGATTCGAAACACCGAGACCGGGTGCTTCGGACTATCTGTCCGGAAGCCGGAAGCCGATCGCTCCGAAATCACGATCGCGCACGCCGTGGATTGTGGCTGTCTTGATGTGCGACTCATGCACATCGCCCGCCACGTCGACGGTCTTGTCAAAGCGCGCCGCCTCGCCAGGCGGTCCCGCGACGCCTTCGTGATCGCTACCAAGATTCGGAGTAAGCTATCTCATCCCATCCCGAAAGCGGCACGGTTTCGTTATTTGAGAGAGAAGCAGGTCGTCGGTAGGCGGCCTCGGACAGAGGTGGAGGCAGAGACGGCCATCATTAATGTTGTCGATGTACATAGACAGCAGAAGCTGATTGAGAAGTGGAAGAGCCTCGAGGCGTATCAGAAGAGACCAATTTGGAAAGACTGGTGAGTGTGCTGCCAACCTAGACTATCGTTACTACAACAACTAGTAGCCGCAATAGGATATCGAATGTAACAACAATATACTTCGTAGCTGTAGACAGAGACCTGGCTTCATGCTCGCCGGTTTAGATCAGCTATTTGCATTGAATAAGGTAGCATGAACCATGCAGCTTCGGAGGGACATGGCTCATCCCAGTGATTCTAGAAGGGCCCATATCTCTGCTGGGAATCGCATCTAGACTATAGGTATGTGGGAGGCGTACGAAGTAAATAGGCAGTCACTCTTTACGGCTGGGTTTTCCCTGTTGTCGGCGATGTAAATGCCTATATGCTTGGCTTAGGTAACCAGGATAGCTTGCGCTATTCAGCGACATAGAACAGCTGCCTGACGAGGTTAGCATATTTAGAGCTGGTCTGACAACCGGCGTCACCAACAAAGCACAGTTTACCGTAGTGTCAGCGTCGGTATTTTAAGACGCTTAAGTGCCACGCATATCTGATTTCCACATATAACTGATTTTGAGAGCTTTCTAACCTTAGCCGTTTGAGGACAAACGTGCAGCTAATCGTGCATGCATGAAGACGCATGGCAATCTGTCGAGATGCGTCCGTACAGTAACTACCTCTGCACTCTCTATTCAACTAGTCATGTTTGGAGGTGTACGCTGAAGGTACCTAGGTAGGTAAAAAGATGTTAACGGCTTTAAACCGATGCCTTCATGCGGGGTCTACATAGTCCGTCTAGCCAGAACTGCTTGAGCCTCGGGGATTTTGAGGCCCAGAGCCAACCCATATCAGAAGTCGGCAATTACTTGCCATGCTTTACACGAGTCGGTATAAAGGTCGACCTCAGGGACTGTGTAGTTTAACAGAATACATTCATCACTGCACAATTGATACGTCAGAAGGTTTTTTTAAGATCAGAAAATAAGAAAAATGAATTAGGATTGGTCATGTACTGGGGTCGCCTCGTAGGGTTGGATAGTCGAGTCTAGAACACCAACCGCCCGTCCATCTGGCAGCCTAGGCCGTTCTAGAAACTCACAAGGCGACTTATCACTCATCTACATACCTAGGTATACCACTTCTTTACGTCGCCAAGCACAGATTTAATATCGGCCAAACTACCGCATGATTATTCATATTACAAGGTTTAAGCAGTTATCATCGACAGGGAAAAAGGGGGTTTCAGATGCGAGAGGGTCAGAATGCCATGAGAAGTAGGTATGTAATGAGAATGAGAGGCTTGCTTAAGTTGAATTAGACAGGTGAGAAGGCAAAAGGGGAGGGAGTATCGTGCCCAGAGACGGTAGGGGCCATGAAATGGTATCGATGCTACTATGCTAACCTAACCGTGAGGTTGTATCGGAAAGCTGCACCTGAAAAAAGATGATGAACAAGCCTCCCTGAACACCGGTTGTTATTCATGATAGGTCATTTGTCGATGCTTGGTGAATGAACCGGAAAATGCCAATCAAAATGCACAACCGTTGATCGAACGCGTCGGAGAGCTTCGAGAGTGTCGTCCTAGTAACGTCCTTAGATTCAAACGTGCTAGGAAAAAGATTGTACTTACCTGATTCAAGCTAGGTAGACCCGAGAATGATTCGAGAAATGTTCTCGAACTAACAGCGCCCCATAATTACCATCAGTTTGGGAAGGATGAAAATCGAATGCCGCCTGGGCGTTTCATCCTAGCGAGCCCTGGCAATGTGCAACTAAGCCCTTTTTAGACATCAGCATTGATTATCAATCGACGATCGTTTCTGATCGATGATTGATGTGATCTCGATCGCTCGGTGGAGTTGATGATTGGTTCAGGAGTACCTATGTATCTAGTCGCCAAGAAGGGGACATCTAACTAACTTCATCTCCAATGTACGGGTTATGGGTATGCAAACAGTGTAGGTATCTCGGGTATTTTCCTCGTCAGCGAGTGCAGTAGCGAAGACTCTCTCAAAATTGAAGGGTGGGCCCCGGGTGTACCGGTCGGGAGTTAGCCAATATTCTACCCTCGTGGTATGTGGCTCATAAATGCACCTTAGAACAACAGAGCGAACACACCAATCAATACAATATTGTTGAAGATTTTCTTCTGAATGTACTGTACAGAGGCGTGTTGAGGTGATTAATAAGCAGACCCTGTACAATGTCGATCAGAGATCAGCCGATGGCGAACTCTACATATTCCACTCTTTTTGCTATCCTGATCGACAACGGTAACTACGGGGTATAACACTTGCAGGAACGATACGGCTTAGGCATGGCTTTGGCCACCATTGGGTTTCTGCCCGTTAATTTCTCATGGGTTTGCGACAGCGTGCTGACATGTCATTTCCACTGCGTCGGGACTACACTACAACTAATACAAGGACCTAACTAGTTATGGGTTTCCAACCATCCCTTTGGGTAGCCAGCTTGCCAGCTGTCCGGGAAGGTCTTCCGGGCAGAATTCCGGGGTGTCTGCTGCAAAGGAACAAAGGGGCGGAGCATCCAGCTAGTCTTTAAGATCCCAGAGAGTAGGAGGATACGGGAATTTCTTTTGAATGGAAATATTAATACTTACAATAGGCTCACGTAACGCTGTCAAGGTTCTGATCAAAAAAAGACGACAGTCCCCTAGGTAGTGTAGAGGAGAACGGTCAGTATTTTGTTGTGCTCCAATGTCCCAAAATAATGACAGGTACCCTTTACACTGATTGATTGGTCAGAATGAGGCTGTCATTATTTTTTGATCAGAACCTCGGCTGAACTAGGTATGCGCTACAGCTTACATATAATGTGACAATGATCATCAGTCAGATACAATAGATACTTACACTACGGCAACTCTACCACATGGCGTGGGATGATCATCCGGGGAACACGCGGTTCAGCTAAATCTAAAGGGATGCAAGACGGTACCGGTCATCATTGTAGTTGGTTTTGTTGCTGGCCGTGTGACCTATGCGGCGAGCTTTTATTGTAGGCAGATATGTAGGTCTTCCCGCCTTTTACATTGTCCAAGGCACTCAAAGCTAGGCCTGTGACCACCACTGTGTTCAGCACGTTTGCATGGTCTGGATCAGGATATTGGCTGGTGCATCGGGCTTCGTCCGCCAAGTAGACACAACAACTATAGACATCAAAATGCCGCTAGGCCTAGCGCAGGAGATAAGGCACTCGCACCCGAGTTTGTGTACAGACGAGGGACAGAAAGCCGATAATCTGTACATCATGGGTGCTGAGGCAAGTTGCCGAATTACGCGCGCCCTCCCACGCGAACGGTTTCATCATCATTGACCACGCCGGCAGCAAATCATGAAGCTTTTTTGCCTATTTAGCGCAAGGGATTACCTACTTCATACTGCTATATCTACTGCTTATTAAGTAAATGCAGCGGCATTAGTTAGGTATGCAAATTTGCCGATAGTGGCATTCTCTTGGCAATTCATCCAATCCACGCCGACAATGTGCCAGGCCGGACGATATCCGACAGCCATCGAGGTCCTGCGTAGGCATCGCAACCATAGTTTCTCTACCACTTGCGTATAGTAGCATCGTGGAAGGCGACCCGGACAGGGGTGTGAGAGGCACCTTTTTTCAATGACCTAGCCGACCTAGGCAAACCACTAGTTAGCAGTGGTGTCAGAAGGATGCGGATCTTACTCTGCGTATCCCAAAGCCACGCAACAACATGGGATTGACGGAAAGTCGATACGCGGCGTCTCTCTGTCTCTCTCTGTCTCGTGCAACGGGAGAGCTAGGTATTAAGCCTAGTTGCAGTTTCTAACAAACACAGTTAGCCATGAGCAGTAGTGTAAAGAGGCGTTCGTTTTCTCCGACGGCTCCGACTTCTGGATTGCGTGTTAGGCATGCGTATTGGCTACAGTATGTATAAACAAAAATTAGTTGGTTCGAAATCAGCGCTGTCTGGACCTTTTCCTCCAGATTTTCGGGTCTGCGGGAGGGGGCAATCGGCTTGTGAAAGCAGTAGACAAACACCGAGATCTGGGTATCATGAGTCGATCAGTGCCCACATAATCATGTCCACTCGCCTATTTCGCATAAGTACAAGGAGATATCTCCCTCACTTTCTTGTGGCATCTGAAACAACTTGAGAAAATTTTGATCGCTTTTGCTCTGAAAAACCTCTCGCTTCCAAAGCCTGCCAAGTCGTCCTTCGCTGGCACATCGGCACCCAATCCAAAGACCTGAACCCTGCGAGGAAAAAGCACTCTAGCAGGACCCGTTGTGTGTACCTATTTGATAGAGAATATTGAAAAGCCACGCACGCGGGTATTACCACATCTAGTTGCTACCAACACAGAATCGCAGCGACGAGCCCGTTCTTTTGCTGTGCGTCTTGGATCGTGCGCGCTGCACTGCAGCGTTGCTTTGCCAAAAATTACTACCGTACCTGTTTAGTACTGTACTGGCTCCAGCATCGCCGCGCTATACTGTATCAGTGCTAGACCGCGCGGAAAGATTCAGTGACCCAACTTGTTCTTCCGACAGGGCCCTTCGACAGGGGTCCTTCGCCGGCTCCGCCCTGTGACACTACCTAGTTTAGTAACTTAGGTACCTAAAGCAAGGCACCCTAAAACACAAAACAAGGCATCTTCCCATGATCCCATCTTCAACAATTCTATACAATACATACAATATAACACAGCAAACTTCTGAAGTAACGAAGCGCACTCCTAACGCCGCCAGGAATCTTACTCAACCTCTTCATATGCCGGCCGTCGCATCATCGCACACCTTCGTCATGCCTACTACCCGTCCTGCTGCTACGCAGTATTCAAGCGCCTCGTCCTCATCCTCCAGTGTCTCCGACGCCTCTTTCAGACTCAGCATGGAAGCTCGGCCCGTGGCCTCGGTCGAGGTGCTGCGTTGCCTTCGCTGCCACCGCCATGTGGAAACAACATCAACAGACGACCTCGCCTCGACCGGCATGATTCGTGTCGGCTTCAACCTCTACTACTGCACAAAATGTGCAGCCGCCGTCGGCTACAAATGAGGACCTCGCCACTCTATACGGCATAGCTTGCTTATAATCGTTGACCGTTGAAGGGCGACAATCATTCCAACTTTCAAAGCAAGCGGATCTTGACCGTATACAAACCGGAGGAAAGAAGACTGGTGCTTAGGCAACGGCTATCAGATTGCTCCAAAGACCAGAAGTATTGTTGCGGCCTATCCAAAACAGACAAGGAAACAAGTCGATTACTATGTACGAAATTGCAGAGAATTCATCCTTCTGCATCATACATGGAAGCGACATAGTTCCAAAACCAATCCAAAAGGAACCCAGGCAGCATCAATGAGCTACAGGACTATCCCAGCAGGTCGATCTAGTCCTGATGCGACCGCATCGATCTTGTTCCAGACTTACAGTTCGATCATGATCATCGGTCGTACAGAGAGTCTGCTCGAGGCAACGATCATCATTTTCCAAATTTATCTCGGGGGGAGTGCTGCTCATTCTCTATGTCATGTCAACGAAGCTTCACATCAATTGGCTTCGAGTACGGCGACGGTTGTCGTTGCGTATACCGGCGAAGCGAATGCTACGTGGTACTATTGTGTTGGTAAATCCTTGTCATGGGCTCTTGCCAACCTTCCCCCCATCAACCTACCGTCAGTCGGCACATCACGTCCCTCAGCTCCAAGCCCAAGCAAGCCTCTTACTGTCTCATGCTTAAACTCCAGCTGGCTGGAATAAGTTCTATGATTATCAATTATCTTCACTCCCGTTTTCCCCGGGTGTGACGGACGGGACCCGGCTACGCATTCACTTCCAAGGCATTCGTCTGAAGAAAGTGGAGCGGTCGCCAAGCGCTCCACTATTTGCAGGATCTGGTGGAGCTGTCCGTGCTGGGCTACGATGACGGGACCTTGTTTAGATCCCTGGTGGTGCGGCAGTGGGCGACTTGACTGCGCCTTGGTTTTCATTTGAAATTTTTCATTCACGAGTTACGATGGAAATTTAATACCCCTAGCTTGTCGATTTTAGTGAGCGATTCATTACTGATATGATACCACAATTCAATTCAATTCAATTCAATTCAATTTACCAAAGTTGTATGCCTATTCGCATGTCCCTTGAGATGTTCGCGTGAAGTCTTGGCCCCTAAACTGTAGGACGCAACGCTTATGCACACACGAACTGCACAAGACCTTAAGAGTAGGTACCTAATGCGTAATTCCTTGTCGACGTCCCACGTCATTTGATGCATAATTATACTGGCACTAGGTAGCTCTAGCCAATTATGACTCTTCTCGGCCCATCTCCGATCTCCAAGACTCTAAATCCGGGTAGGAAAAGGGAATAAAAGGGACCACCAATGCCTGGCTTCGAGTGCATACTTACAAGTATTACTATACGACTTGTCACAACCTAACACGAATAGATGGGCCCCGGCTTTGGAACAAGGAATGTGAGGAACAAGTTGCCTCCGCTCGCTCGTCGGCTCCGAGATTAACAGAACTGCAACGTTCTATCTGACTGCCTGCCTATCTACCTATACCATCTAGTTAAAGAAGGCGACATGGCCGAATCAAATCTACAACCATTCCTTTCTACAAGTAGACAGGGGAGGAATTGAGGAAAAGAGGGTGCTCTTGTGAGGTTGCATTGTCTGTATTTACACTGCGCGCTACATCATCAGGCCCTTGTTCCAGGGTGCGGTTGATGACGAGGAACGCTTTTGTCTCTTTCTTTCTTGATCAGTCAGTAATACCTACCTAGTTGATGTATCGGGCACGAGACTTCTCGACTAGGTACCGGTATATTGATTAATGTTAGTTGCATTTCTTTGGGTTGCAGCGCACTTCAGGCACTTCACATAGGTAGTACATACCTAACCTATCTAGCCGAGCTCTCACGTAACTGTCTAACCTCAGATTAGTTAGGTTAGCATCTCTTAAAACGTGGATGCATACAAAACCCTGGATCTACAGACCCTGAAAATTCGAACCCTGAAGTTGCAGCTCTCTCATAGGTGGCCTTTGTAACGTTTCGGCCGTCGTGCCAGCACGATTGATTATCTTGATGATCATGATAAGCTTTCGCCACTTGCGATGTGGTCTCTTGATGAAGCACAAGGAAGTATACTATATGAGCTCCAGAGAAAATCAACCGGACGTAGGTAATAGAGTGCTTCATCCTCGGGTCGGTAATTGCTGCTAAACTTAGCTATGCTACTTGTAAGTCTAGGTGAGTTCTTTGGGTGTATGTATGTCTGACCGCATCGGTCCCGGGTCCACATGTTATTCTTAGTATAGAACGGGAATAGCTTCAATCCAAAGCTACTGTACAATACAGCTTACCTTTTCTCTTCTCACTTTATTCCGTGCGGAACTGACATAGCCTAACACACCTAATATCGTAACTTAATCTAGCGACGCTTTCCATCCCGCCTACATAGCATCATCATCATGACTTTAATGCGTGCTACCTCGCCAACAGCCCTCAATCTATAAAACTACCTATCTGCTAAGGATTGGGGAATTGGGGTCCGAAGGGCAGACACTGCTTGGAAGGTGGATGATGGACCAGGGTGGGCACTGCACGACGACATCATCACGCGTCTATGTGTACGTTTGAGTATACCTACTCCCTTGCTTTCCCGTGTGTGTGTGTGTGACTCTGTGTGGGGGTACCTATTATTTCTCTCATCGCACCACCTGCATCTGCATCATACGTGATACCTATACCTACCTATCACTCACTCTGCACACGTATACATACACATTCCAGTACTACAGATGGCAAGGGTAGTAGAGGCATTACATGTGATCAGTATGATTGTAACCACAGAGACAGCGCGTTCCGGGGTCTGACGTAGGTATACTATGGTTGCTGGTAGGAAAAACTTATCGTGTCAGATATTCGCAGCACCCAGATCATATCCTGCCCGCTATTACCTAGATACCTATACGGGTAAACCCCCTGTGCGCGCGCAGATACTTAACCAGGTGGCTTTTATACCCCTGTCAACAAGTGCTTGAAAACTGGTACATTTCAATCAACTTTAATAAATAAAATAGGTACATACAATTTACTAACTAAAAGATTCACTATACGAACACGATAGGCCCGGTGGTGTAGGTATATGCGCGGCAGCTTTTCTTGTTTCTACACACATAGTATTATTACGTAATGTGCAAACTCACGATCCTCCACTTGTTTTTCGATTCACACTGACAGACGTCACTATACCGTTCTGGGGATGGATAAGATGACGGACATCTGAACGACAACGGCAGTACCTAGGTCACGGTCATCTTCCCTTGGCTTCATTCACTATCTAAGCATACTACCTATACTACCAGCAGCAGCCCAATTTCTCCAACAAATACCTGCGTTACGTGTGCTATGAATCACCCCCGCACGGATGTCATGAGCTGGCATTGGCAGACGAACCCCGCCCCCTCCGTCTACGGGCTCTGCTACGGATACAGGACCTGCATGAATGCTGTCTCACCAGACTAGGTAGGTAGGTAGATAGGTAGGGCCGCGGCATGTAGGTAATTTGATGTCGACGCCGTCACCTGATTGAATTTCGTCACAAAGTCAGCAAGACGGCCGAATGCAACGCGCCCGTCGCGGCAATCTATCTTAAACGTGGAATACCTATGTTGCTGGTATTGTGCGCAGTGGGATGCAATCATGTATAAGTGATCATTCAATCAATCGATCAATCTTAAATAGGGACAGACTCTACGTACGTATCAATTAACTACAAGTCAGGACAGGGAAAATAGAGGGGGAAAAGGGGGGAGAGAAATTGATACGGAAAATGAAGAAAATAACTGGCAAATAAGATCTACAGCATAAACTCGATTATAACAGCCGACTAAGGTGTTGCTGATGTATCTACAGCTTCACTAAAGCTCACCTCACCTACAGTGCCTACTAACATGCATTTTAAAGGAGCATTCAGCAAGTAGCAGTATTATCAGAATGACCACCACATACACGTTTTGCGATTTAAGAGAACTGAAATATTTGAGGATAGCCGATGCTTGTGGCCGGAGGAAATAAAAAATGGTATCCGAGCGCGAATATCAAATACCTTCGCCTGTACATCACTGAACAAAGTTCTCAGGAGGACTTTCAATCTCTCATGATGGAGGTTAGTCACGCATAGTAGTAGTGATAAATGTGCGCTGTATCGGAACATAACCCCGTCATGCAGGAGTGATTCGAATTGTTGCTCAAGAACCGTCTTACAGATTCAAAAGCATTTTATTGACACATCCTGAGCTCTGGCCCGTTGAAAGAGCTCCTTCAAGATGCTAGCAGTCTCACCGCGCGGCGAGTAATGCCCGAGCCCAATATGTGTTGTAACGTCGTACTGGCGAAAACTCACTCGTCAGGTGACTTATTTGCCGCTCAACAGTTGGTTCATGTAGCGAGTTATAACCCTGCAGCCATGGATGGCCTCCGTTCTTTGTTGGTTTAGCCTCGCCGAAGGACTCTCTCTTATTGTACTGCAGCTAACATAGATAACGCCCAACTCATAGCCTTCAGCTCCGCCGAAAATTTAAGACCTGCCGTCTTTCATATCACGAATATACTAAACGTCGCAGCCAGTGGTATAAATATCGCCCGCGATGAACGGTTGGTATCGGTCGTATGAGACACCTAACCTAGCGTATTCAGATATCACGGCCACTCTTTGCTTTGCTTTTATAGTGGGGTACTCTACGATGGGATTAACAAACGAAAGCGAGCAGACGATTCTTTTCGAGAGCACTCCTTACCTAAGAAGGTAAAATCGAGTATTGCGCTTCATGAGCTGGCTTACACGCCATGCGTTGTAAGAACTCGATCAGCGGAACGGTTACCGGTCTCTCCTAAAGCTTGAAAACTTGCTTGCTTTGCGAGAATGGTTGGTCCAAATGTTTACAACCTTCGGGGGGGCTTTATGTTTCACAAACCAGAAGCTTTAGTTAAGCCCCCTGTATACGTAGTTTGACTACACTCACCAGCGTTCACCTGACCGGGTTTGCCTCGACTAATAATTCAATATAAAACCATAAAATCCACTAGGTAGAGCAGCGGAAGCACCAGCGTACCAACAAAATATATTGCTTCATAATTGAGTTTTTCAATAACTGTAAAACTTAATATATTAAGAAAAAGAGTAGTTCATACGTTATTCTGGACGGAAGAGGAACTTGTCCTAACATGTTATATAGATAGTCCATCATAACCTAGCTTGCTAAAATAGCTACAGAAGCGAGTCGTCTGTGGCTCACCAACACGTCGCGACCCCCTCTCGCTTGCGGCCCAACGATGTTATGCTTCCACGCGTTGTAAGAAATGAGACAACAAGAAGCAACGTGTCGCAAAAAAAAAAATCGATCTGGACTGAAGAGGCGACCGTGAAGACGGTGGTTTCGAATTTGGCGGCCTTTGCAACTGACGCCACGATCAAGTTCAGCGTCCTCTAAAGCGTGTATTCTCCGATGTCTCCCGTAGTAAAAAGCTTTTTCGTGGCCTTATCTTCCAAGATTAGACCCTTTGGCTCGTCTTGCTGGTTTTCTTAACCAATTGTAGATGCCGAGCACAGTACGTAGCTATCGTCTAATGGGACGATGAAGTCGACTTGTGGATGTATTTGCGAGTTTGGCGAAAGTAGATGATTCAATGACACGATAGTGAGCCGAAGATAGGAGGCAATAGAAACGATATCTCTCCGCGGTTAAAAGGAGCAAATGCCCTTCAAAGCCTCCATAGCTTAGACATTTATCATTTATAATGGCTTAATAGAGGTCGCTTATGGTGAAGTATAAAGAAAGTTCCCGGCGTAATAAGCCCCGCATACCCTCTATTCTATGCCTTGAGACTAAATTTTTATTCCTGGAGGCTGGTTAGCATGGTGCGAGCTTGCCTGTTAACTTAGCGAAAGTGGAAAAAAACAATGAAATTCGAGCTCTTGAAGGGTCGACCAGATAAGCTCTGGTAGTAGATGATCCAAAATGCCGAGATCAGCGGTCGTTAACATTTCAAAAGAGATACCTGAACCAGGTGCATTTTGTGTAGGCGTGAACGGATCACAATGAGGTCATGATCTCGTCGGTAATGCGAAAATACTCGTAGAATTCCATCAGCATATCGCTTAAGTTCGGTAGAAAAGTCAACGCTGCTCATTTTGCTGTTGAAACTTTGTGTGATTCATATTTTGGCTCGCGTTTATTGACTCTTTATCCTCAAAAGTCCCCATAGATTGGGGTAAAACCAGGTACGACTAATCTAAGGTTATTAGCTGGCGACATTGGCGGGTGAAACGTGTCGGGGACGACAACGATCATGGGGTCAAGCCAGCCACCTCAAGAACAGAAAATTCTTGCCGGCTTCCTAACGAGTCGTCAGGTTCGGAAGTTGCAAGAAGCTTATTGCTGCTTACCTATGTATTGGAGATTGTTGGAATTTGGATGTCTTCGATCTTATTTTTTCTTGGTTTGGTAGCTTTTAGAAGATACACTTGCTATGTTCTCGATTCAGTCAGCTTTGGCTACGATACACTTGTTTTGCCATCATAAACCATCTGCTCTGAGTGCTTTTCCTCGGCTGGGCTCCCATAATTTTGTCCGCTGAGACATGAGGGTAGGCGCTGGCGAGGTCTTGCGAGGTGAAGTCCAGCACTCAGATGTACGGCTCACTGAGCAGCTTGGCTTGGATATGGTTTTTTTAACCTCAATAGCTGCCGCAAGGCACATAAACCGGTCGCAGGCCTTGTGTTCTTGGATAAAGCGCGCGGTCATTGCTTTACCAGTAAAGACCGGCTGCCGTTAGAATTCCGCCTGGTCGGGCGCGAATGGCGACTGATTTTAAGGCGTATTGATAAATGTTTCATTGTTTGATGCAGTTAACCCAAGCTTCCGATGTTAAAATGTGGCCGTTAAAGGGCATGCATGTTCCAGTTGTGGCGGCAAGTGTATCAAGTTTGTAACAGCCATAACAAGAACGAAGTAATTAGAACGCGAATGGATTAAAAAGAAGAAGTTCCTGCATGCGAGTAGACAGAAATGGGCTAATCAAGTAAATATACAACTAAATTTCTTTTCTACAAAGTGCATGAAGCTTAGAGACCAAAACATAGTAGATCAACGTCTTACTACCGCGTCTAGAAATTAGGAGTTAACAAAGAATTCATAGACAGAGCCACTGAAAAAGCGTTCCGACCGTGGCTATACAGATTATTAAGCCACGATTACACGAACCAAACGTTCTTATATTATCAAATTAAATAGCTATTAACATAAGATTTCAGCCCGTCCCGAAATACCTTTCCCTAACTTTACACTTCATTTAATCTAATCGAATCCCTGAACCTTTACGATCTCTTTATCAACAAAGTCATAGTGCCCGGCTTGCTGATCTATGGAAGGGGATACATAATTGTCTGCATCAGTTTATTAGCCGCAATATGCTTTCAAGATAGGTGAGTGGTTCCCAGGCAATAACATACGATCTTCTCGAACAGAAGAGGCCATTTCTGGGCTAGGCTCTAAGTTGTAGATATAGTACTTGTCTTCATTGTTGTGACGGAAAACGACGCCGTTACAGTCAAGTTGACAGTAACGGTACATATGGCACGTCCGCGACAGTTGTGGTAATAACCCAAATTGCACACTTGGCGTCATTCTCAAGATGCAGCTAGTTCGCCTTTTTGAATAAAGACCGCTGATGTCTACGGCAACAACTAACAATCCGTTTGCGCTACAGGTCAGAATCATCGGTTATAGATTCACAGCAACGCTTAAGCGGGCTCCTCTGATCATGGGGTGTGTTGTTTTGACAGAAAGCCGATAATAACGGGTGAGATGTCAATCTCAGAGCCGGGTCCCGGCCAACTATGATCATGTCCGTCAATTTTATAATGTTGCAGAAGTCCGTCAGCGCCTGCACAATTCCACACCTGGTGATGAACACCGTTAGCCAAGTCCGTCGTGGTCATCGAGCCACACTGGTCACGCCCGGCCCACCGAGAAAGCCACTCAGGGATAGCGGGGAGCGGTCCGCCTCGTCCAGACCCTCCATTGTAAGGAATCGTAGGATCAGCGGTCCCGTGGGCCTCGAGCACAGGTAGAGGAGAGCGCGCAGGATGACAGTTATCATTCCCGTTCACGTCGGTGTAGAAGGCGCCGGAGGCGGAAGCGAACGCGGCGAACTGGCCACCGTGGTCAGGAGAACAGGCGAGAGTGCCGACAAAGCCTCCACCATTTGAATGACCTGTCGCGTAGATGCGGGTCGTGTCGATGCAGTATTGGTCGTTTATGTGGTTGACGAGGTCTGTAGTGAAAACCTTGTCGCTCACGCCAGCAGTAGCATACGTCGGGCCTTCCCAGTTGCCCTGGAGAGATATGTCAGCGAAGACCATATTATCGACAACTTTGGAGTAGTCGGCTGTTTGTAACGTAGACACTCACGTTTACTCCCTGGGGATAGACGGTGATCATGTTGGGATTCACGCTACTATCTGAGAACCTGGTTGTCTTCTCAAAGTTTGTCGGGTTATCACCAGACCCGTGATAGGCAATGATCAGAGGCATGGGCGTATTGATCTTGTACGAGGACGGGAGATGAATTCTGTAGGAGCGTGTCCCGCCGCTGCTCGCGATGCTAAAAGTCTGTGTTGAGCCGACGAAATCGTGCGATTGTCCACAACCTGCTGATGCGATAGCGCGAGGTTGTACGGCTGACGCCCCAGCTCCGGCCAGCAGTGCCGTCACGGACAACAACAACGGCTGAGTAGGTGCTAACATTTTCGTAATTATGGCGAATTTTTAGTATAGTCCCAAGTACAAATGATACTAATCGTAAGCTGCAGGGAAGGCCTGAGTTGGATTTAACTGCTAAACTTGGACGGACTCCATGGTGGTTTTATATACCACCCGGGTCGCACTCATTACATCGACTTATGGCACGCCTGATCTCATTTGCAGGCCTAAGTTAAGAGACTTAACCTCTTCGGCGGCATTTTCGGGAATACCATACCCCTATATTAGGGGCCGTATAGCCGCAAGCTAATACTGAAGAAGGCTTACTAATGCGGACATGGTCGCGACAACCTGTTGAACAGGAAGGTAGTAGGCCTTTCAGCGGCGCCTAAAATATAACTAACGGTCGTCGAAGACTGTCGAGATTACACTTTGGCTATTTCCGAGAGTACCGAAGGCGCTACTACCTTTAGATCGCATTGCAGGTGAAAGAGAACAGCCGACAGTAAAGCCATACTGGTCTACCCCCTGTTAGACCAAACTAGCGGTGTATTATGACAATTGACTGTCTTCCATTTGGTGCGCCTCTGTCCTTTTCTCTTTCTACTTCTCCTTTCCTATCTTATTGAAACACCAATACATGGTCCAGGGTCCGACGAGAATGAATGTGTGTGATGAATGGCTGATCACCTGCCGAAAGAGCCCACCAAGCCAGCTGCTAGAAAGGAGATTAAAAGGAGATGAGAATGTAACTTGTATTCGGCTTAACAAGCGACGTTGACAAGTTAGCCGGGCAAGCTAGATGCGGCGCTATACTGCCGGGCCGCAAGGTCCCCGGGTTTTTGTGTGGGCTTTGTAGGGCTGCGTCGAATTCGTCGTATCGCCACAATGAGTCAGCAGACCTCTTCGTACCGAGCGTTCAATGTTGCTACCTGTACCTAATTAATGGTAGTTCTTTTACAAAAGCACGCCTTTATTGCGATTTGATCATCCTATTCTTAAAGAGCTCACTGAACCACATTTCAGTGAGCGGTAATTAGGCCGCTGGTGCTGCTTATTTCCAAGTCACTGTTGAATTCCACAGTATCTTGTTCTAGCCGTGACAGCGTTCTTCCTCACATTTTATTGCCTTCGTAGTCGCTTAGACTTTGAAAAGTAATTTCATGCTTTCCAGAAATCGTCCGGGAAGTAAATAAAGCCGGCTTCAAAGCCACGTGCTGCTTCGAAGTCGGCACGATACTTGTCGCTGATCAACTTCTCGTGTCATGGAAGGTAGCTGGAGATAATCCAGCTTTTCTTGGCCACTTGGACCACGACTAATTGGCTTAAGTAGACATTCGAGACTTTCTCATTGTTGATAACTGAAGGCTTTTGCCGCGGGGTTTAACAATATGAAGTATTTTGACGAGAAGCACCGTCCACCCGGGCTTTCTTGGAAGCTTTTATTCTTGCTCTGGTAGTTCATTGTCACAGGATCGGACTATGAGCCTTAAGTTTGGCTTCTTCCAATCCAGGATGTAGTAGTAGGGGCAATGGTTTTTTAACCACTTATAACGAATGCTGTCAACGACGTTCGATAAAGCTTGGACGCTCAATGCATGTGTATAGTCACCCTTATCTATGGCATACATAGTAACACGCTGGACCTACAATGGACGGCATCTTCCACTCTGCTGCCAAAAAATTGTAATACCGTAGTGACGCATCTGACCTCGATCTTCTTCTGGCCACTCGCGAACTACTTTTTTTGAAGAATTGTATGCTTCAGCTTCCACTGGTTATGTAATAGTTTGTCGAGGCATGATCAATCTGATTCTTTGCTGTTCTCGGGAATTCTTTCTGTGAGACTATCTTGAACTCGATAGTTAGATATTGGCATATTGTAGCTCTGCACAATGTGCACATGCCAGCCAACACGATGCCTGAATGGTTTGTCGAAAGATTCCAGTGATATGCAGAATGAGCAGTCTGAGCGAATGCAGTAGAAGCTCAATGTTTCGCTTGTGCGTAGACAACGGGGACGCTAGAAATTTGTACTTTATGTAGCCGCGTTTGAGAGGCCCTCTCTGTCCCTCTCCTCACCGGCCTTGCCGCCGTCAGTGATATCATCGCTGTCCTCATGAGATGTAGTAGGTTCTTAGCCCGGACGTGTGTGCCTGGTGAGCCGTTATGTCCCACCCGATATTCTGTTTGACTTGGACTATGGCGTTAAGATTGCGGGCCAGAGTGGCAGTAAACTCCTCTTCCCTAAAATCGTCGAAGGCCGGTTGTGCTTGTCCGCAGGACCAGATAGCCACGATATCAACACGGTTCTAACACCTTTGCGCCACAGGTGATACCCCCAGAATAAATTGAATCCGAGAGACTGCAGACTTACGATATGCAGTGTTTTGTTAGCCATGACGATGACGATGGTCGCGACTGTTTAATCGCGATAGTTGTATTAATTTTACGTTGTTATAGCTCTCGTTAGGTAATTGACGATAAACTTATATCTCACTGGCCGATTGATGATATGTTATCATGTCTGCGATCCACTCATGGGTAAGCAGCAGGGTAACATATCATACGCTTCTACAAGCGGCATTCGTGATTTAGGAATCTCGTTGAGTTCTTGATATCTACTGAGAGCAAGTGGAGCAAACGTTAATTCCTCCGTTTATTGTGCATTAAACTAACGGTCAGGCACTAACCAACCCTGGCATTCCTTCCTGAACAGGCAATCAACTAGACTAAGTCCCGCTCATGCTTATTTTGACGACCTATCGTCTTCATGTCTCGTCCACGAAAACCCTTTACCTATTTATCTATTATCTGCCAATTGATGTCGAGTCTATACCAATGCCAGAGGTGTAATCGACGCTAGTTCTGCACTTCCGCTTGATATAAGGAGAGTTCGGGTATCTAAACGCCAGAATGCTACGGTACGTAGATCGTAGCTGTTGACGGTTAAGTCGCTTGACTTGATAACGGTTATCTTTTGATACTAGGAAATACCACCGTTGAGCTAATTACCGAAGCCGGCCATAATGTAGGTATTGTTGAAGATAGACGGATACAGAGATAGATATGAACAAGGATACCGACAACGATAGACAGGATATGCAGGTTGAAGGTCGGGTCTTACGAAAAGTAGCTCTCATCCATTCCATCAAGAAATATTCCTTCTCACCTTCTTATATCATGTAACTCTAAAGTTATGGGTCTCTCACCTGGTTCCTATTTCTCGCTTGCATGTATCTAGACGATCGATAACAGGATGCAGCTGTACCGGAGGTCAGGCAGGCTTTAATTATGACCCTTCTTTCACGTAGAAGAAGTATAATCATCTACCAGTGTATCAAGGCTAGATAATCTAGAACCAGAAAGACTGTTTGATATGATAATAGTCTACTAGGGAGTGAAGGAGACCATCCAGTACAATCCTCTCACCAGCGGCGGTCTAGGTATAAATATAAGAAGGTTTTGCCCTCCCTCGCTGAGGCGTACCTACTCATCTCCTTATTACATATCACGGTGATCAGGTAAACAGAGAAGATTACGGGTAGCTAAAAATGGGACTCGCTGTAAGTAGGATCATTTACATGATAGTGGCAGCCCCAACACGTGGTTTTTGATCAATGCAGTCTAGGCTGCCTAGTAGGTACCTAGTTTTTATAACAAGCGCTGGAGAGACAGTTAGATCAAATTCGGGAGCAAGAGCGCGAAACTCACACACGAACTTTCCAACTCATTCACAACCGAACAATCACCCAAATTATCTACGCTCATATAGATATCTATATGAATACCCTACGCCAATATCCCCAGACCCATCCATACCTCTTCCTGACACGAAAAAGACAACAACACAGGACAGGATAAGATAAGAAAAGATGTATAGGCTTTCAATTATTCAACCAATGCTATGCACAATATCTAACTAGCTGCTTGGCTGGCTGGGATTAGTCCAAGGTTTTGTGTGTGGTGATTCAGTATCGTCGTCCTCAGAAGCATCCTCATTACTAGTGCCAACACAATTTCCCGCAGCCGGATGTGCATGATAAGTCTGTGCACCAGCACCTCCCGTTGTTCCTTTCCTATGTGCACATAAGCACCAGTACCAGAACATCTATCAGCTTCAGTATAGACTTTCCTTGTTCCGCAGGATATGTCTTGTTCCCCAACATCCCCATTCCCAGTATGAACTCTTCGAACCCGCCGATATTCATCCCTTCCTACCCCTATGACCTTCCAAACCCCACACTGTAAAGCGCTTTCCGCGCTCAACCTCATCTTTGGATCCAACTCTAACATTCTGTTGAAGTAAGCTCCTTCGTCCCTACAACTATATCCTTCTTCGACCAAATCGCGAACCACGGCAAGAAGACGTTTATACCGGTTCATGTCTATTAACTCGGGGATGCGGAAGACCGGTGGGGTTTCGAACGACTTATACTTCGGAGCAGCACTAAGCTGCTAACGGAAGACACGGGGGCCACAATTGTGGATATCCCAAATGTCGATATTATCTGTATATTCGTTTCTATTTCCCTCTCCTTTTTCCTCGGCAGGACAAGTGGGAGAATATGAGAGCCGCACCTCCGGCGCGAGGGTATGCATACGCCCGATGATTGTTTCAGTTGAATACTAAGTCTACAGGGCTTTTTCAGGTCGCGGGTGCAGGCTATGTAGGTAAACTTGTCCATTTCCTCTTCCTCTTATCGTACACTGGTATGCGAGTCCGAGGGTAGGTGTGGACAAGGACGTGAAGAATAGTTGGAGCTCAGAAACACCAATAAATTCCTCGAGCTGATATCGCGATGCATGATGCCGTGAGCATGCATGTGTTCCAAACCTTTCAGTGGAAGAAAATAAGATGAAAAGGGAAGCGAAGAGAACCACCCAGGGTCCTGAAATACAGAACTGAAACTGCACTATGCAAGCGGTACAGACAGGTAAGTAAGGATTTATTTTGTAAGTTATCCTCAGTTCCAGTGACCGTTTTGCATTTAGACTTGGGGTGATCGTCACCGCTGTGCACCCTCCGGCGATGATATGCCACGGATGGGTTGAGCCGTCAGACAAACAAATGCATGCCTGCCTCGGTACCGTTGTTTCGGGGTTTACCTGACTCGTGTCTGGGTACATCTGTCAAGAACGAGAACTCATGCCAGGCGGAATGGAAGGAGCAGTGGACCAATAGAATTTATTCCTGCGTCGTCGTTTCACCTGCCGGTCGAGTTATCAGCGAATTTGAAACGATCAAAGAATTGCTAGAATCGATGCGAGATGCAATCAGAGCACACGAGTCTCTTCTCGTAACTGGTGGTATCCTTCACCGCAACATCTCCGCCAATAATATTATCACTACGAACCCTCACGCGGCAGATGGTTTCAAAGGCATGCTCATCGATCTTGACTTGCCAGACTATTAGAAAACGGCCGAACCGGAGCACTGCGTCCGACTGGCACTATGAAGTTCATGGCAATAGAAGTGCTAAGAAATAAATGTCATAGTTTCCGCCACGATCTCGAGTCATTCTTTAACGTTTTGCCTTAGATGTGTGCGCGGAAATCATGGTCCAAAGTCAAACTCTTAAGCAAAAACGAGCGGCCAGTTAAGTTAAACCAACTGGAGAGATGGGAAAAGGGAAGTTTCATAGCCACGGCGAGTTATAAAGAGTTAGACATGGGCCAGCGAGGCTTTCAAGAGATTCTAAATAAATTCCCAGAAGCATTTGAGGTTGTTAAGCCGCTTTGCGAGACGATTAGGTTGCTCCTTTACCCGTGGACCAAAACCTTAATTTATTTCTTGGAACCCATTCAGATCAACGTAGGCTTTACTCTTCCATTTTAGACGTATATAACATAGCTATTAGTCAATCCCCCCAGTAATAGCAACATTTGTTGGAAGGTACGAAGGACAGTGCCTACTTATATACCTAGTTACCCCTTATAGTAACTATATCTTATTACCTCCACTAGGTACGCCTACAACATGATATCCATATTGCAATCAAACACTTGTGAGAGCTGCAGGATTCGAACCTGTACGGTTTTCTACAGCGGCGTACCCACAGATCTCCAGTTAATTCAGAATAGAATCATCGTTACTACTCACGTTGAGGAATTCCTTCTCGTGCCTACGGCTAGAGCACTCCGGCTCGCCTGTTCTCCCGCAGCCCGGTCGAGGAAGTATACTATACAGACCTCCTTTTTATTTATTATGATTCATTATGATCTCGTCGTTAACGAGAGGTTACCAAGATTACTAGATTGAAGCTGCGGTTTGTTGACAGATTCCCCTTCTGCCGAGAAATCACGACGGGTGTACTATGCCGACTGTACAGGCTAGTCAACGGGGGCAGATGTGGAAGAGCTCTGGGCCGTTCAGCATATTAATAGAATAAAGGTAGCAGACTTGACGTGGTTGAAATGGGATTTCTTGTAGTATCTAAAGGTCTTGTGGTGGTTTTCCCCTTGCCGGTGCTCGTTGGGAGGGAGGTTTGGCCGTGTGTACGAAGGTGCGAAGGACAGCGCCTATATGGCTACCCCTTACAGTAACTGCATGTTAACTCCCTCTATTACTTCTACAACATTAATAATCTATTTAGAGCTGTTATAATTTCTGTACTGTCCAATTTAGCAGCAGAATTACGTGTTGGGGATTAAACGCTTTCGCCGAGATTTGAACCTGGTGGTTTAATAAGTATCTTCCCTACACACCTTGGAATAGTACTCGATATTGCAAGAATCTACCTCGGCGTCAAAAAGATCGTATAAGTTCAAGTATTTCCTTTTTAACCCAGGCGGCCTACCCGATTCCATATCACTGTTATCGTACTTTTCGTAGGATAAAAGGATTCAAGTAAACACTGTAACAAGAACAGATTAGCTCAAGAAAGTGTTTTAGAAACTTTTCCGCAGCAACAAAGTTCAATATATACTCAATAAAGATCATGACAACGGGTTGGCAACCAAACAACACGTTAACAAATTAGCTCATATTTCACTTGATCTACTATTCTTATTTTCATTGTTAATAGAAAATTTCTTTGTAGACAAACACTTTAATATTTATTAATGTGAGGTAATTTTAGGTTGTTTCAAGCTTTAATTAAGGTTCACATATCTATCCTGTTCTTTTTAATACTTGATAATGTTCGCAAGCAACAACCAACTAATACTTTAGGGTTAAGAACTTGGATGGGAAATTCTAAAACATTCCCGTTATTCGAGGGATCGCAATAAGTGATAATAGGACAATATACTTAAGTACTTGTTACAGAACTAGAGTAGGCGAACTATCTCTTCATATTTATCGCGTGTAGCCAAATTTATTAGGCCAGGTATAGTAAGTAGTACATGTGTTCATATTCTGCATTGAATGAGACAAAAATGCGGGAAGTGAGAACAGCACATGAAGCATTACCAAATGCACAAATGTTGAGGCAGGGCGGGTGATTTGCGGACGTAGCCAATGAATAAGGGAAATTTCACATTGTTCGAGGCATATGTCTCAACTGAGGACACTGGCACATACACACCTGGTCTACTGCGTAGCTTTTTGAAGAACTGTTTGTTACCTTTCTACAAAGCTACTCAACTGACTTGCTTTGACGGAGAGCAGAAGAGAACTGAGGTACAGCGCTCGACCGTAATTGTCCAGATTTAATGTAATCCAAGGAATAACAGCCTTGTCCGTTTCAATTTATTAAAGCCTCTCAGGTTAGATCAGCTAATCACCAAACTTGGCTTCTACGCTGCATCGAGATCCGCTGTTGTACCCCTTGATTACTAGAGCATGGCATGACTTCCAGCATAGCTGTTGCAGGGTGTCTGAAAGACGAGACCAAAAACTTTCTACTAGGGAAGAGTTGACGAGATGGAACAGGAAGAACAGGAAGAACAGGACCCGAGATTATGACTACTAGTGCAATAGTCAGTTTCACTTAACCGTACCAAGGTCGGGGTTCAAAGTGTGCTTCATATGCTATAATCAATTCCATGTCCATAATCGTCTTTTGATAGTGCTGGTCTTCATGCACTGGGCATAATCTGCCAAGATCCTGCGACTCTTATGACTGACTGACGGCTTACACTTACCATGCAAACAGCTCAGGACAGCGAGCCATATAGAAGCCTGGCATCCCAAGCGAGAGTCAAATGAAAAGATCCGGGTCCAGTCCACTTACTCGGTAGTGGTGGGGTCTTACAATGACTACCTGGGTAGCTCGCTAACGAGTAAAGGTAGAAGAAACATGATTATGAGTGATGATAATCGGCAGCCTTCATTGTGCCGGTGCTGGCATTGCGTTCCCGTTATATGCTGAAAACAGATCGCTCACGCTCAGTCTACGCCCGGTGGCCTGCGATTCAGCGAATGTGGCAATCGTTGCTGGATCGGATGCGGCCCGAGCGTCTCGAGTGGTGAGAGCTTGGGTCCACATGTCATTTATGAGTGTGGCATTCATCTCGCGGTCGCTCTTCTCTTCGGCGTATGTCCACAGGCCCAAGACAAGGGGCCTTACAGCTTCTCCACTATCCAGATGTACCTCGTTGGCAGCATGATCCAGCTTGAAAATGAGCAGGTCGCCGGCCAGCTCGAAGTCACTGACGGTATCAAGATCAAGGACGAAGTTTTGTAGGCCTTTGCGGTTGAGGATGAAGAGACAGCCGGTCTCCCCGACCTCGCCCGGGGCCTTGCGCTGCGAGCAGATGAACATGGTGCCCTCGGTGTTGGTCCGCTTCCACTGCGAAGGCGGCTCGAATGTGTAGACGACGGCGTTGGCGGCGATGGAGAGGATGGAGGTGATGTTGGGGAGGTAACGTCTCAAGACGCCAAGATTGAGCTCGGTGTTGGTACGGCCGGCCAAAGCAGCAGAGGGCGCGGCAACGTGTTGGGGAGCCATGTGCTGGGGGGTGTCGGACTCGTAATCGGAGGTTGGGGGTTGTTGATGTTGATGTTGGTGCTGGAGCTGATGTGATCTGGTCCGCGCATGGCTGTGGCCATGGGAGTGTCCGATGTGGTGATTGCTATGGTCGGACAGGTTGTTGGGGAATGCGTTGTTCTGGTGGTGGTTGTTTTGATTTCGGCGAGGGGCTGACCGTGACATGATGAATGATGGGCGTTGCTCCTTGGTATGTGCATGTCCGGGCTGTCGTTATGGCTAGTAGATGAACGAAGAAAAGCAACAAGTAACCCAACGCCAGGCCCGTCGGGCTCAGTGGTAGCAGCGTACTGGAGAACAAAGAGCTGTATGTAAGTAGGTATGATGGGGTGCGGTGAGCGGGACAAGGGGAGCTTGCGATGGTGGTTAGAAGAGGATGAGTGGGTAACTACCTTAGGTACCTAACTAGGTACCTAACTGGTAGGTGCATGTGATTGGGAAGTAGGTAGTTCTGCCCCGCGTTCTCCTTCTTCATTGATAAGAGTGATTGCATCACACTCGCTACCTACCTGCCTAGGTACCGGTAGTCTTCGGTCTCCCAATCACCACTCATCTCGTCTTGGTTTGAGGTGCAGTCTAAAGATCAAATCGTAATATTTCTACACATTCAAGAGTTATCCCTATACCTGTCTAGGTGCCTGTTTACCTACACCCTGCTCAAGTCTCGTCAGAGAGAACCCGGCCCCGCTATCTCATAGTCATAAAATCGTTGCCATCATCATCGTCATCATCACTATCGCTAGCATCGCTGACGCTCCTTACTCCTACCGCCACTGTTGTTACTGCTATTATCAGTTGTTCTACCTTTGCAACCACCAACATGTTGACTAAGGCATACGCGAAAGCAGTAACTGGAACTACATAACTAAGTCCACCTCGGTTGGGATTTCTGCCCTGGTCTACCCGTTCCCGAGGCATTCACTGCCACTGCTACTCACTCTAACCAACTCTCCCTTTTACGTACATCATGTCATCTACCAAACCCGATCACGACCCCTCAGTCCCCGAGGCAGCTGAGGCGTTCGACTCCGCCGATCCTACTTCGACGACACACTACTCTCTCTCGCGCGCCGTCAACGCGCGAAGTTCCGAATACACCCGATCCCATAAGATACGCATCAAGATCGGTACCTGGAATGTGGCCGGTTGCCCTGGCACTGACAAGGACCTCGCCGGTTGGTTTGTTGCCGGAGACGGTCTCGAGCCCCGGTTCGACGCAGGCTTAACAAAGCTAAGCTTGTCAGAAGATAGTATCGAAGCTGGTGTCAAAGAGGCAGCGCATCAGGCGTCGGTGGAGGCAGATCAGGCTGAAGACAAGATACGGCCCGTGACACAACTGGCGCTAGGCAGCGACACCGATGAACCTACTATCCGAGCCATAGGGGGTGACAAAATTGGTCTCTACGTTCTCGGCCTCCAAGAGATTGTCAATCTGAACCGTGTTCATCAGTCTTTCTACTCGGACCCGAGCGCTGTAGCAAAATGGCAGGAGGCCCTCGAGGCCGCTCTGCCTAGGGGCTATAAGCTTGTTGCATGCCAGCAGCTTGTTGGGCTTCTCTTGCTCATCTACGCCTCACCTGAAGTGGCAGCTACCATTTCCAACGAGTCAACCATTTCCATGGGTACGGGTCTCCTCGGCTATATGGGAAACAAAGGAGCTGTCGTGTCTCGTCTCCTCTTGGGCGAAACCACTCGCTTGGTTTTTTCCAATTGTCATCTCGCATCTGGTCATGATCAGACTAGTCTCGATCGGCGATGCTGGGATTACAACAAGATAATGTCGCAGACCGCCTTCTCTCCAATCACTCGCTCGGGCGTTATAGAGGACGAGGGTGATAAGATGGGTGACGAAGACTTTACCTTTTTCTTTGGTGATCTAAACTTCCGTCTTGATGGCCTTCCCGGGAACGATATTCGGCATCTTCTCACACTCCACGCCCGTGGTGAATACGATATCAGTAATACCAACTCCGAACAGCAGTTTGGGGAAGACAGTGTGTTTGTACTCCATGACAACGAGGACGGAAACTCAGATGGCGCTTCAACACCTACCATGGTTTCACGAGAGGCTTCTTTCGATCGGAACGATAGTGACGAAAGCAGCGAGGAGCTTCCTGATCCCGACGACTTTGTACCAGATCCCCACAATGACCCAGCATCCCTGCAGGCGACTCTTGATTCTCTCTTGCCTCACGATCAGCTACGGCAGGTGATGAAGGACAAAAAGGCGTTTCAGGAAGGATGGAGAGAAGGGCCCATCACGTTTCTGCCCACATACAAGTATGATGTTGGCACTGTTGGGCTCTTTGACACTTCTGAGAAGAAGAGGGCGCCAAGTTGGTGTGACAGAATACTGTACCGAACCCGCAAGGACACGGAGAAGTACAGGAAACAACAGCAAGACGAGCTCGACGCAAGGGATAGGGACGACGATATGAAGAAACGGGGGATTGAACAAGCGGCTGACGATGAGAACGTCTTGTTTGACTATGACCCAACAACAGATTCAAGTAGTGACAACCCGCCTACAAGTGACGCAGCTTACGATTATGACGAATACGACGAGGAGGAGGATACTAGAGAACAAGTTGTGACAAAAGATGGCTTCGTAGATGAGATCAGTCTAGATTTGTATACTAGCCATCAACGAATTATGTCTTCGGATCACAAGCCGTTGGTAGCCGTTTTCACATTGAAATATGACGCTGTCGTACCGGAACTTAAAGCTAAAGTTCATGCCGAAGTGGCGAGAGAGCTCGACCGTGTCGAGAACGAAGGGCGGCCTGGGATCACCATAGTCGTCGATCGGAGTGAGCCCACCTCCACAGATCAAGGTACTACCGGGGATGGCAGTGGAGGCATTAATTTTGGAGATATTGGCTTCATGCGATGGAAGTCGCAGTCTTTGACCATTGCGAACACTGGTCGCGTACAAGCCAAGCTCAATTTCCTAGAAAAGCCCAAGGACGATGATGGTGACCAGCAGAAGCCCAAATGGCTTGGAGTCAAATTCGCCAACTCGTTGAACGACTATGACGAGAGAAAAGATGAGACTTCTCCAACCGAGACATCTCTAGAGCCCGGCGAGACGGTCAACGCCGTCATCAAAGTTGAAATTCACGATCTGAAACAATTGCAGGCGTTGAATGAGGACCACACACAATTGGAAGACGTCCTAGTGTTGCGTGTCGAGGAAGGGAGAGACCACTTTATTCCAATACGGGCTAATTGGCGACCCTCGTGCTTTGGTCGATCACTCGAAGAGTTAATACGCATCCCGAGAGGTGGTATCACGGCGCTCATGAGACAACGGCCAACGACCGGATCAATACCATATAGTCTCGATGTGCACAGTTCATCGCCAACCGAGCTGTTCAAGCTCATCGAAGCCATCGAGTCGCTTACCGAACGACTCATAGCTGACGAAAACATGATAGAACACGTCAAGATCCCGCGTGAAAAAGCCGGCTGGCCATTCGACGGACAGACAAGGCAGACGCACGAGGATGACGACTACGCTAAGCTACGGGGAGATATCATCGAGGCACTCGAGGACGACCGACCTATTCTCGAAGCGTTGAAGTCGGATGTGCCAGCGCTAAAACGTCTAGAAATCGTGAGCGAGTCACTGCTCCTATTCCTCGAAAGCATGCCCGACGGGATCATCTCGGCACCGCTCTGGGCCAGAATCGAGCAGACGCTCCCGCAGATAGCAAGTGCGAAATCATCAACGGAAGCAGAAGACATCAGGACGGGCGTCCTCGACATCCTGTCGACCGCGCCATATCACAATATCTCCTTCGTCTTCCTCATGGCCATGCTAGCGCGTGTGGTCGGCGAACTCCAGCCGCTGGGTAAGAACGAGCGAGAGGCCGTCGGCAACCGCAAGACGGCCTCTATAGGGAAGCGCAGCCTGAGTTTCCGACGGAGTGCTGGTTCCGGCATCGATGAAGGAGCGATTCAACGGCGGATTGCCTGGGAGAGGCGGACTGCGGAGATCATTAGCCTCGCTATATGTCGCGCTGCGACGCCCACAAACCCGAGGGAGAAGAAGACCATGGAAGAGAAGATGCGCGCCGTGGTTGAACTCTTTATACGTAGGGATGAGCCATAGCATGCACGTATGTATACGTGCGTGCTGGCGTTGGAAAGATGTATATCACACAAAGTCGCGCTTGATAAGTCGGGTACTTGATCGAGCGGCTTGGAAGACTACCTGGTAGGAAAGTGTAAATACTATTTTGCGAAGCCCTTCCTTGCCTTATGCGAGCGAGGGCCGAGATATACGTACACACGTGTATGAACATAACGATTATATATAATACAATTATATGTATAGATTTCATATTGAACAGGCTTTTCCCTTTCGTTATTTGGGATTCTAAAATCTTTAAGATCGGATACATATTATCCCATATTCGCACAAGACTCGGCCCAAGTAGTTTCAAATTATACAGTCGCAGGTAAGTAATGGCACGATTTCTGTTCCCATTTCACGTCCACTTAAACCTTTGTACCTTAGTTAGTAAACAGCTGGTAATTAAACGTATTTATGTTGGTAGTGGGCAGTACCTACCTGTAGGCAGTATGGGAATTACGATACGGCAGGTATCTGTATCCACAGCGGGATATGAAGGAATTCGCGGGGGGGGGAGGGAGGCTAAGGAGAAAGAAATTACGTAAATTGACGGTTTGTTTGACATTATTTTTACCTCACGACCTACCGACAACGTTTCGAAGACGTTTAACTAAGTTAGAGCTTAAAAAGCTTAAAATAAGCCTCATAACTAAAATAGTAATCAGCCTTTTTAACTACGACTTCTTCCTTTTCTTTTTTCTGTCTGTCCCTGTTCTTGTTGTTCCCTCGTCAAGTGAAAAGCTGCTTGTTTGCTTGCTTGCTCAATTGTCGCGATGAGATAAATGAGTTTGGTGACGCGCCTCTTCTCTTCCAATTCGTTTCTGTATCGTTTGCTTCTCAGTTGTTTCAGCGTCGTACTCATAGACTTTGACGTCTTGACTCTGGCTGCGAATGGCTGGAGAATGAGGATGACGGTGTAGGTTCATGGTTTATCATATTGGTTGCTTAGAAACTCGAGTAACACGGATAGAGATAGCCGTACGCTGAAGGAGGGGTGTGTTTATTTACACGAAGTAAGTACGATATGATTCAATATTGGGTATAGTCGACTACAAAATATTATGCTGAAAAGTATATTGACAAGGTCGGGAAGTATCCCGAAAAAAAAAGAGCATCGTCTATTCTCGACCTCACGCACGCGGCGTGAGCATCGAGCCGCACTTTAACTCGTCCTCCAATAAACCAAGTTGCGCAGTAAATTTTCTATTGTTAAACATAAAACAGATGATATCCTAAACAGTAGCCTCAGGCGACTTCTCAGGAACGCTGCCCTTCGATGAGCTGGCGCGGTCGTGGTCGCTGTTGCTGTGCGCGGTGATGATGTCGCTGGTGTGACGCTGGAGCTCGACGTAGTCGTAGGCGAACTCGCCGAGCTGGATATCATCGATGCCGATGTCCTCCTCCTCGGGCGCCACGCGTAGGCTCAGGCCGGGAATCAGGTTGAGCAGGAATAGGATGACGCACGTCAACACGAACGAGTACGAGAAACCCGCCACCGAGTCCGCGATCTGGTACGCCAGCTGGATGTAGTTGTGGTTGATCCAGCCGCCAGGGATCACACTGAAGCCATCGAGAGCGGCTATGTAGTCACTGAAAGACGATGCTTGTTAGCTATCTATTTCGCAATCGCTAAACGGATCTGAGAAGGGAGTACGAACGCGGCAAAGAGGCCCGTGAGCAAGTTGCCGATGATACCGCCGATACCGTGGACGGCGAAAATATCCAGCGCATCATCGGCACCCATGAGAAACTTGAGCTTCGTGGCCAAGTTGCAGCCGATTCCACCAACAACGCCAAAAATGACGGCAGCCCAGGGTGTGACGTAGCCGGAGGCGGGGGTGATGGCGACCAGACCGGAGATGGCGCCAGAGCAGAAACCGACGACGGACCACTTCTTCTCCAGGCGATAATCGAGCAGGACCCAGGTGATGCCGCCGACGGAGGCAGCGAGGTGGGTGACGATGCAGGCCATGACGGCGCGGAGGTTCGAGGCGAGGGCCGAGCCGCCGTTGAAGCCGAACCAACCGACCCAGAGGAACACGGTGCCAAGGACGATGTGGGTGACGTTGTGAGGTCGGTACGGCAGGCCGGCGGATTTGGCGTATCCGGTACGCTTGCCGAGCATGATGGAGAAAGCAAGCGCCGCGGCACCAGACGAGATGTGCACGGGCGTGCCACCGGCGAAATCGAGACCGCCGAGCTTGAACGACCAGCCGTTCGCGTTCCAGGTCCAGTAGGCGATCGGATCATATACGATGGTTGACCAGACGAAGATGAAGACAATGCACGGCAAGATGCGAGCGCGATCGACGGCGGCGCCGATGGCGAGAGCAGGACTTTTTTTTCGAGTTCGAGATTAGATTTTTACTAAAAAGGAAAAAAAAGGAGAGAAAAAAAAGGGATGAAGGACTCACGTAATAGCGGCAAACATGCCTTGAAAGAGGCAGAAGAGAAGATCGGGAATCTTGGTGCTGCCGACCGAGGGCTGCGCAAGGGTCTTCATGAGGCCAAAATTGGAGAGATCGCCAATGTAGGCGCTGCCGGTGTGGGAGAAGGCCAAACTGTAACCCCAGAAAAACCATTGAAAGTCCACCACGGCGACTGATATCATCGACAGCATGATGAGCGACAGGGCCGACTTGCGTCGAGCGAGTCCGGAGTAGAAGAAACCGACGCCCGGAATCATGAGAAGCACCAGGGCAGCCGAGGTCAGGATCCAGGCGAAGTCACCACTCTATTCGTCGCATTTGCATGTCAGCGCAATTCTCTCTCTCTCTTTCTCTTTCTCTCTCGCTCTCTCTCTCTCGGGGCTTTTCCGACTGGGGTTGTCGAGTATCACCATCATGGTTGTCGTACCTCGTAGAAGACGTTCAGATTGGTCACGTCACTGGAATATCCAGGGTCGGCCACGCCCGACGTGCCATTGTATTCGACGACTTGCACACTACCAGACATCTTGACGGCGAATTGTTGTTGTTGTTGGCTTGTCTCTACGCTGTCAGAGGGGGAGGGATTAAAGGGAAAAGGCGAAAAAGAAGGAGAGACTCCTTCTCAGGCAACACGACACGTCCCAGGCGTGAGTGTTGAAGTGGAGATTTTTCAAGGCGATAAGAAAAACAAAAGAGAACGATAAACCAGGGAAGAAAGAGGAGGGGAGGGGGGAGAAGGAGATGACATGTCTAAATACAAAGACAAGGAAATCCACGAGTTGTCTCATTCTAATGGATAAGACAGGCTCCGCATTGTCATTCATGTCTGTGCTGCGAGCAAGCGACGGCTTGTTACCTTAGTCTCAGTACATGAATTGACTAGATGGGTAGGTATTATTTAGATGGGCAATTGCAGCGTATCTTAGGTAGGTAGGCATTGTAAGGTAGTGTAGTGTACATCCGTACCTACATCGAGATGCAAGCCGTGCATCAAATCCAATAAATCCTTCAGGCACAATACCACGCCCGACACCTCCTTGGCCCGGGCATCATTGTGCGAATTCAGCTGGGCTGGGAACAGCTACATACAGCAGAATACTGTCTACACATACATGGGAAGTCGGAGTCTAATTTCGTTACTACCTACTTGTACATGTAGGTACTAACTTGGATGGGTTTTGCTGATAAGACGGGGAGGGGAGTTCATCTTGGACTCTTGGACAAATGCTTCGCCTTTGGAGTTTGGGATGTGTTAGATATCACTATGCTACTTGGAGACTAAACCTGGAGATACGGGGTGTGTGACCGCTTTCGTCGCTATCAGCTTCTTTAAAGTGGGCTGCCACGAGATGGGGTTCCAAGGTTACCTGTTAGCGTACTAGGAGAACAAAAGCCACAAAACACTACAGTAAGTAACTAAGCCGACAGACACCTACATAGATAAGCAGCTTCTTTCTTCCCGATATAAGTAGAGATAGATCACTTGTCTACAGATACTTATTACTCGACGTAATTGATATAGAGGTGTGCAATGCTATATATGTTATACGGGTGATTATAGGTGGGTGTTTACTTACTTATGCCCTTCTAGGCGCTTATAAGTGAGCATAGCGAGCATGGCGTTCTGCTACCAGGCACTGAGACACTTTCATTTGCGTTTGAGTCATGAGACCATTCCCAGATCTTTTTACTGTACCTAATTCGTAGTAACGATTGCCGTCCACGAACCGACTTCGCTCACCCGTTTCCCGTTTACACGCCCCCCCACGTTCAAGTTTCAGCCGCTTGCTATAATAGCAAGCCTCATAATCGTGTTGCTGCAGACTAGATGAAAAACCAAGAATTCGATTGAAATGCCTTACTTTGAGAATGTTTCGGCATAGGTCGCCAACACTGACTCGTAGCTGCGCAGGGTTAAGTTAATTAGGTGACATTGAACGTCGGCGCAAGCCGTGCAATTCCTTCCTCTTATGCAAAAAGAGAGCGATTCGACGAGAGGCTGCAGGCATATGCATCCGAGATCCTAGTGCAGAAGTTGTGTAGTAGTATATGTACATACGCCCGGGAATGTCTTCCGCTGTTGCAGTACCATTCTCCATCTCTCAATTTGTCGAGTAAGCCTTGACGAAACCGGGTCCCGTCCGTTAATAGAAAGCAACGCATAGGGTAAGTAAGTATGTACCTATGTACTACTGTCAGGTACCTAAGGATAAGTTGGTGATAAAGGAAAGAGTAACGTTTTCCGAAACAAGAAGATGTATGTCCATGCGTTTTTTCAGCTCTGCTACCCGTCATGTCTAGGCAAACGCACGCCAAGCAAAAACCCCTGTCTTCGCCCAGAGATAAGAACAAGTCGCCCGTCCAATGACAGACAAGCTACCCGTTCGAGAAACGTACGGACCTCCTTACCTAGTGTGGAAACAGCTTGCTTGCTTGCTTGCTCGAGCCCATAATCTGCAACGAATTCGCGGGACGCTGCCTGGGGGCCAGTTAGTTACCTGAGGAAGGTACTTGATATTTCAATTGAGACAGCACCAAAGTAGTGCCCGAAACACCTTGGCCGAAAACAAGTCATAACGTGTTTTTTCTTAGCATCGCTTTCCGCAATGTAGTACTTGTATCATGACCGAAACCGGCACCATCGGGGAGCGAGTGGGATAACAACTTAGTGATACACGGAATAACTAGGTAGTTATATGTCAACCGGACTAACCGTAATCGAACGAGAATAACTACCACGTGGAAAACTTGATAAGGCTTCGAAATCTGCCCTGCCAGGTACATACCTGACAAACAGCTGGTAGTTAATTGATAGCTCGGGGTAGGACACCCCCAAATCAGAGCCATTATCAATTCTCCATGCGTAATAAACATCAGTAACGGGACGGATCTCTGTTAGCGCGGTGCTATCGCGAGTATAACACGACTATATCGGCCCAGAACCCCCGATCGAGAAGCTACCTACCTCCTAGTAACCATTTCGAGTCCTAGACTAATCGCAGTACCGCCATGTCGGAACTGGTGGAGTCTTTCTTATCGAAGGGCTCTTGACCCTCCCGTGTCATAGGTATCCGAGAAAGCTCACGCTCTACTTAGGTACAAGGAGTTAATAGAAGCCATGGTAAAACGTTCATCTAAAGATATCACCACAGTCTTCAACTCTGGACAAATCAAAAGACACTTCTTTCACCGGCGAGCCTCGAACCAAGATCCCACCTCACCCACGCATTCTAGAGTACCTAGGTATAGGTATCCAACCTGCAGGAAAAACACTCGCACCCACCACCCACACCTCAGCCAACGATTCCCACCCTCCAGATCTTCACTGCTACCTACCTCCTACTTACTTACATATGTGCCTGCCTACTCATAGTTCAGCTTACCCCCCCTCCACCCACAACCCTCTCTGGCCAGCTTAACAGAGCTGGATGGTAAGCCGTTGCGTTCATGCATCCATCCTACCCAAGTCCCCAAATCCTGAACGCGAATCAGAAGACGGACACACCCCTTCGACCTGCGTTAAGCAAGCCCAACAACTTCGCCGTCTTACATCAATCAAGTAGGTACCTAGCATTACTTGAAAACGCCGCTCGCGTGCAAAATCCAAGATCGTTGCTCGGTTAGAGGTATGTAGGTAGTAGGTAAGTAGGACTACCTGATCTGATGTGCCCAAGTTCAATTTATCAGCTGGGTAATGCATTCAATATCATTCAAATCTAAGTGCTCAAGCCTATGAGCCTCTCTCCGTAAAACTTCTCGGTTCCCACGAATATAGCTGGGAATTTGATTTTGCACTCACTGCTAATCATCTGGCTTATCCGTATTAGGTTCAACATTTTTGAATGACACAATGACTCATTCCTTGCAGTGCCCCTCCCTTATTGATAAAGCATGTCTGTAGATAGATACTGTTTTCATCAAGTCCTCTCAACCCCGCCAACAATAACAACGCCATGCACCGGAAGCGCAGCTACCCAGTGTAGGGCGCAGGATTACTATTACACAGCTCTTGAGAAAGCGGTATACTATTAAACCACAGCCAAACGAATAGCACGCCCACGCTTTTGCTTCTCATCCTTAGACCTCGGTCTCGACCCCAGCACCTTTTTCACTATGATGAAACTGATCAGTGATATTCCCCTTGAGGCGTGTCAGTTTGCCTCCCAGGTGATCAACCTCACGCGCGGCGCGCCACTGCATGATGCCGCGGTGCTTGCGATGCAGCTGCTTATGATGGTCCTTGTAATCTCGCAGCTGACCCTGCATACCGCGAGAACCGTCTTCCGAATCATTGTGGCCCGGCGCGAGCACCGCCGTAGCTGCCTTTGTTGCTCCGTCGACGGGGTTGCGGAATATGTTCTTGACCTTCTTGAAGTTAGAGAGGGATATGTCGGACGAACTTGAGGAGCGAAGCCCGTTGCCGTCGTCCTCGTCGTCTGAGCTCGGTGGTGTCGAATCATCATTCGTGTGCATTCGTAATTTCCTCCGCCGTATTTCATCGTCATCTTCTTCGTGAATCTCGTCAGACAGACTGCTGCCTTCATCATCCGACTCGTCCTCGTCATCTTCTAGTCCTTCGTCCGCGATGGTATCCAGACATTCCATCACATTCCGCATATCTTTATTTTTCGATTGTGCGGCAAAGCTCTTGTGATATCCCGATAGTCCACGCCAGAAACGGACGGGAATTTCAACTTCCCCGAGTAGATCGTGCTTCCCCTCTGCACCCTCAAATTCACAACATGTTTGTGCTTTACGAAAGCTCTCTTTGCTGCCTTTCCACACTTTGACGCACTTGGTTTCATCTTCTTCGTCCTTGAGTTCATGTAGCCATAGAACCGCAAAGGCTGCTGTTTTGTCTGGCCCCATCTTAGATCGGCGAAACTCTAGCACCATAGCTGACGAGTATCGTTTGCGTACGGCCATAAATAACTCCTCGGATCCTCTCTTCCCCTTTCCCTTCCATAGCTCGTTATCAGGGTATAGTTTAACCCGCCCCGTATTTGTTTTTAGTTTGATCCGATTACCGAACAGGCTAGGGTCGAGACCGTCTTTTGGCTTCACAGGGCCGCGGATTTGTAACGTGCCATAGTCCCATCCACTTACTTGGGCGGGCAGTCGAAGCTCAACGCTTCGCCAGACCATACTGATGCGTGCTCTCCCGTAACCAATCCCCCCAGAAAGTGAGTAGGCATCCATCACCTGACTCCGTTTCTCAAAAATCTTCGAGAGTGGGAGATACACGAGTCCAATCAAGGGGTCGTCTTCTCTTTCCCGCGCATCGCGCACACTCACAATGATCTCAGTATCACGCCAATTACGAATAAATCTCTCTGTGCCGGCATTGAAAAACGGTTTGGAGTTTTTCGGCTTCGTCCGAGTCTTAAAGAATTTCTTATGATTCAAAATGATAGTGCAGTAGCTGCTGGGCATGTCATCGGACTGCTCATCCTCGTCTGCCTCGTCGCCACCCTCCTCTTCGTCTTCTTTCTGAAGGTTTCGAATTTGGAGGCCTATAAGATTATGAATTTGTATACTAAGTATGCCAGAGACATGATCGCCGCTGGGTGGCGCCGATATCATCACTACGATACTTTCAGTTAGTGATCTCTGTCGCGCACGAACATTTAAATCCAGACTTTGAAAGGAGCTTGATGACTGAGAAGCCAGCCTTGTGACCCAAAAGGCCGATGTGGGAAGAAAGGAACACTTCTGACTTACTGGAATCTTCAAGTTCATGGTAATCTTGTGTCTTCTGTTGCTGAACCTCGTCATCATCTGGAGACTTTCCCGCCTCTCTCAACTTATTCTTCGCAGATTCCGAGACATGCTGCTTCATATCATGCTTTGTTCGAATATTCTTGTTGAAGGTTTGTGCCTCGAGCTGTTGTTTCGTGATTCTAGTCTTCGCAAAGTAACCCACAGACCAAACCAGAGAGCCTGGCATGTTCTCTTCAACGTCTTCGCCAGTGAAGCGATCTTCGCGGTCCTGGATCCTGTTTAAGGTTTCCTGGTTATGCATGAGGTCCTTCAAGTCCACTTCAACCCGTCCCAAATCATCATCTGCTGTCCATTTGTCCGAATCCCATAGCTGAAGTCGAAGTTTTTCGCCAGCGTTCACCTCCTCGGGGGTAACAAGGATGCTGGCATACTCATGCCAACTGGGTTCATTCTGGTCCATCGCAATACGAGTTGAGGCAACGGGTTTGCCAAATTTACCCCAAGAGACAGTGACATAAGAGTCACTGCTGCCCTGAACAGGACCAATCCCAGCATCTCCTTGCTTGAAGCCATTTGCACGCTTGATAAAGATCCAGACGACACCAATGCTCGTGGTATCCTTCTTGAAGTCTTCGCCAACCAGCATATCCTTCAGGTTAAGGGTCAGGCTTTTAGGCGCCACATATTCTGCAAGAGCGGCATCGATGGCGGAATTGACGAATGACGAGATGAGGGGAACATCTGTTAAGCTGAAGCTATGCTTGGATAACGGCATGCATGAAAGTGTTGCCTTTGGTTGCCCAAGAAATGTCAGAGTACACAATTCGATGAACGGGGGATCGGGAGTGAGCTGGAGCCGGAGACGAAGCGTCATGACAATACCTCGAAGCTCAACCCATACTGGAACGGCTATACCGCCTGGGAGATAAAACTTGAGCAGGAGATGAGCATTCTTGGCCTTCTTTTTAAGAGACTTGCTAGAAGTGCGGGTGCGATATGCCAGTGCAAGTTCCAAGTTAATAAAGTCTCCTTCTTCCGCCTCCATGCCCTCTCGCAAAGCGACTTCTTCGTCTTCCTGTTGCGCCGGGCTTTCGTTGTCGTCGCCAGCTTTTTCGTCGCCATTTGGGCCTCCTTCACTGTCTTGATCTTGAGATTGGGCAGGGTCGGTCCGGTCATTCTGGGCTGAGCCGTTATCCTTGTGCAACTGTCCATTCGCTCCGACGCTTTGGCTAGCCGCACCGCTCGGTAGCCATTTCACGCCGAGTATGCGAACACTCTCACTCCCTTGACCCACGTCGTCTACGCTGACCATTTTGATTGCCTTGGGCAATGAAGCTTGCATGACGTCCTCGATCTGATCCACGAGAGAGGCAAAGAGGTCTGGGTTGACCAGGGGCCAGATAGAAGCGACAAAACTGTTAAGCCAGTGCACAGACTCGGGCAGTTCTTCGTCGTTGTTGATAATAGCCTCCTCTTCCCTTCGTGCCGCATCCCATGTCTCGTCATCGAATATCTCATTAGTCTTTGTGTTCACCCATTTACTCATTCCCAGCACGGTCGTCGCCCCAAGTCCAATGAACAGAGAAAGACTTAGTAATCCAGACCAGTGAGGGAGCCAGCTGCTTTCATTATTAGATAGCCTCGAATCTCCGTGATGAAAGAAAGACAAGGGTGAGACGAAAAAGAAGCCTGCAAGTAGGCTAATTATCGACAATCCAGTATAGATGGCCTGTTGGTACACAGTCGCCAACTGCCGTCTCGTGGACTCGAAGTCTGGCGGAGGGAAAACGCGTCTCATGCCGTTATGCGCCCTCTGGACTGTCTCCCGCTCAGCTTGCAGCTCTTTTTCCGACTTGGAAGCACCTGCGGGGCCCGTGGCCGAGGTATGATGTGTCCCGGGCTCAGGCTCATTCTCGGGAACGGATTCAAGATCCTTAGCGGTCTGGTCGTGTATGGTAATGGGAAGATGTGTTACTGGATCAGTGACCTCTCTGCCCTCGCCATGTCTCTTTTTCTTTTTCATCGCTTTGCGTTTCTCTCTGGGGTCAATTGCCCCCACGGCGGACTCGGTTGCTGACTTGTCGCCTTCACCATTCCGCCCTCCATCTTTGCCTCCTTGCCTGTCAGTTGTCGCCGGCGGATCTTGTTCTGAGGTAGGTTTTATCTCCCTTCCTTGGGCAATGTCCTCTTCGGAGGCAGATTGGGGTGAGTACTTCGAGTCATTCAAGTTGGTAGAAGGATATGGGTCATGGCGACTCTCAGGTCCAGCATCTTCATCTTTAAAAATGGCTTTGGCGGAATTGTAGGCTCTCCTAAGTTTCGATTCATCCTCGGGACCCCGCTGAGCTTTCTCTTCGTCTTGCACTTGACTATCCAACTCCTTCCGGTGTTGCTTATATCCCTGCACCGTAGGGATCGGGTGTCTACCGCTGTGCGGTCCTCCGTAGACCCTATTCGGAGCTGCATCACCTTGCCGTTCCGAATCGTTGTCCGCCATTGCTGGTGAATTTCGACGGCGATATGAGTTTCTGTGTTCTCAAGCTGACTTACTTGGGTATAGCAGTGATTGCGAGAACAATACACCGATTTTAGTATCTTTTTTGCTCAAGTTAAAACAGGCATGAGGAATGCGAGGTCTAGTGAGCCAGATGCCGTGCTCGAGATATAATGTAGGTGATTCTGTTCTGACGACATCATGGATGACACGTCTGACATGGGAGACTTGGCTCTTGTCCTACCAATTGTAGGATGAGAGACACGCAAGACGCGGGCACGAGCTCCAGCCAGTTCAATTGAACTCACAGGGAAGGGGTGTTTCATAGAAGCACGAGTGGGAAGGCGATGAGGTCATGGGCGAACCAACTGCGCAACATGAGTGGTTCAGCAGCCTTAAGATCAGTGGCTTATAGCGGGCAGGGTGGGTTCCGGCTCTCACGGCCAGGCTTTGTTGGTGGGGTTAACTCCAGGGTATTTTGGTGATCCAAGGGGTTATAAGTTCGGCTCCCGGCAGCCATCATGCCACTTTACTTTCGAGCATCGCGGTGCAGACACATTACATCATCGCTAGACGAAAATCAAATTTTATTTCGCATCGCAGGTCGGCCATCACATAATAATTGTCTCGCAAAAATACATATCGGACGAACCAACTCTTCTCCCTTTCGCTACCATAGATAATTTGGAGGATATGGGGAGGTGTCGTTTAATCTGTATGGTGCTCGACTCAAGAACATAAAACGGCGACTCTTTGTTGCCCATTTAGAAGTTTGATAAGTTAGTCTCAATCCACTATCGCGTTTTATATCGTCTTCAGTCAAACCGTTCCTTGGATCGCTGAGGTGCCAGGTTTCCTATTGACTCATAGGATGTGGCTGGGATGCGCGTAGTTCAATGGCTTTCCTTTGAACTGGGCCAACTGCCTTGCTGTCGTGATGGCATTTCTGACCTCTCTCGTTCATGTTTGCTATAAAAGGATCGACTAAATAGTCTAAGATGGCTTCATAGTTGGTTGTCGGGTCTAGCGCGTTGGCTAACTCGAAGGTTGCAGTGAAGCCATAGCTGTATGCGGAACTTGATAACTTAGTCGTTGCGAAATAATATAGATTCTAAATCATTACGATTGAGAGTCTTCACATCTCCTTCTAGAACCACGTTTGCCTCATCTAGTGACTCGTCAAACCTTCTAAGCCGAGAATGCGACGCACTAAGATCCCTTATCTTTCCAAGGTAAAGGATTGACTGTAATAGCGTTTTCTCTAGAGCTCCGGCCACCGTCTCTACGTCGTCACTTACTTGCAGCAGCGACTTCTCTACTAGCTCGAAAATTTGGTACGAGGAGACAAGCCTTCAGTGTTGCTCTACAATGACATTATTCAGGAGATTGAGAAATACACGTCAAATATCGATTCATCGTTCTATGGCTGGGCCAGAAACGCGATATGCATCTCTAACTTCGAGAGCTCAGTCAAAATCAGGTCGAGATGGAGATTTTCGTAACAGGAATACGAAAGTTATAAATTGGTAAGGTCCAACTTCTGCTAGCATGAATAGCACTGACTCGTCCGTAGAAATTAAAGCACTTGATTTTAGTTATTGTACTCACACTCATAGCCGACCTCATAATCCAAGCGCGGACTTACCATCGAAAGGGCCTGATCGCCATCGTTGCAAGGCACACTAGCGTTACGAACTGATTATGCTAAAATATATATGCTTTCAGTAGATAACTACCTACAACTGCAGAGAAAGCCCTTTGCTATCGTTAGTTGCCCGTTGGTTAGATACTAATACCTGCTCTGCAGACCTCGGATAAGGGTATATCGACAATCAAGCTCATCTAAAGTCCAGCGCATCAAGTCTTGCACCTCGATCTATCACCGCATATGAAGAATTTACATATTTCTCATGTGCAAGATTCTAAGCAGAGACCTCAGCTCAATGGTGCGATTTGTTCATCAGTCGTCGAGCGTCTAGTAGTTTATAGATCGCAATCAACATTGAAGCAACAAACGTTTCTTTCCTTGGCCATCTTCCTCTCTTCCACTTATGTGTAAAGTCGAGAAATGTCATGTCAATACACCTTTTAAGGTCCTTGTGTAGAGTGATGGATCGGCAACGCGTCAAGAAGAGTGTACTCTCCAATTATAATAAAACTGAGTTGAAAAGGCATGATAGAAGTAATACAGCTAAAGAGATGATGAGATTAATTCTTAGAGTGTCGAAGGAAATGACATGCGTAATCGAGACTATCAATATAGCCCCACTGGTAATGGATATACAGGAAAGGTTTGTGATGTATCCAGTACGACTAAGTGCGGATGGAGAGGGATATATTATGCACTTATATAGGCTAGCTATTTAGTAATCAAAACAATGATTTATTTCCAGTTGTGTTGCCCCTTCTCCTTGTCTCTTCATCGCAATTACGAGAAAGCCTTTTCCCCAGAGACCGTACTGTGTCGGTTCTGCCCAGCCCGAATATTGCTGTCGCGTATAGCCATGATCCTTTGACGAGACAAATCATCATCTATTCCAAGCCATGGGCACTCTCAAGCATGCTAATATTTAACAGCAGTCGGAAATGACCAGGATATCGTAACGCGCAATGAGAGACGATGTGCATTAGGTACGCTGAGGAAGATGGCGACCTCTCGAGTAATCGTTCTAGGTTCGCCTACATGTCGTAGAGGATGCGTAATTTGAGGCAGCAAAAGGGCAGAATAACTGCTTTCGGGAGAATTCTAGGATCTACCAGAGCATAATCATCCCAAGCAGAGAGTGAAATCAAGGAGCAAGAGGAAGCATCCGTCGGCGGGAACGCGCAATCACTGAGATCCCCTTGAGACAAGTCTACAATATACCTCCTTATCAAAGTAGATAAGTACACCGGAAAGACTGTTTAGTTTTCGGTTTACCGTAGTTGCCTATACTGGATATTTACAGTATGTTATGATGTATGGACTGTGCATACAAGGGAGGTTACTGATGTGATTTATCCATAAACTGTCATATATGTTTCTGAGTGGACAAACTATATACAAGAATCCGAGAAGATCGTCATCGAATCTCTCTATTCCTCATCCTATAACAATCTTAATTTGATCCGCATGATTTAAAATATTTAGGCGAAAGGAGGGTTGGCGTTCTTGTAGAGCTGCTCGAAGTAAGCTTCGAACCATGAACCAGCTTCAGGGGCGGGTTGCAAGGCAGACGAAGCCCCGCAGTGGTAGTCGTATCGGGCGGCGCTGGTATTACTGGTGCCGTCACATTCACCACCAGGCTTGACCCAGACGAAGGCGTCGAGGAGCTCATCACCCGTATTAGCCGAAGGCCGGAGGCCGAAACCAGTGCCCTTGGCATTGCACCAGTCGCCCCACTGGCTCTGACCGGTGGGCTGCTTGCCGCTGCGCCCGGTGTCGGTGATGAAGTGAGCATTCCAGCCCTGGGCCGCCAGTGCAGGAGCAAGGTTGTGGACATAGCCAGATTCATCGCAGGTGGGATTGCCCTGAGTGTAAGACGGGCAGGCGCCGGTGATCTTCCAGGCGTTATAGTTAGCGACGTTAGTAGCCAGACCACGAACGGAAGCAGGTGAGCTAGCATTCTTGTAGACCTGGGCGAACAACTGAGCGGCGGGACCTAGGTTGGCGGGCCAGCCGAGCCAACCGGCGTGGCCGGCATCTAGGTACATGGTAACATTCTTGAGATTTAGCTGCGTGATTGCGTAGTTTGTGCACTCGAGGTAAGCGGCTTGAGCGTTGGCGCACTTGGGGACACTCAAGTTGGTAACCAGGTTGGCGAGGGAGTCGGGCTCTGGTAAGAAATCAGCGAACGGGAACACACAGGGCATCTCTGCTGTTGTACTAACCGATTACCAAGATAACGCGGACGTCCGAGTACTTCTTGAGAATGGTGACAATGGCGTCAATGTACGCCTTGTAATTGGCAATACCACCGTTGGCAATCGAGTACTCGCCGTTGGAAGCAGCGGCCGAACAGTCGCGGTCTGGAAGATCGTAGACAACAAAAATGCCGGCGTTGTTAGCACCCTTCGCATTGGCGGCACGGATATCTGCTAATGTGCTTTCCATCATAGGAACCTTGGAACGAGTATCCCTGACAGCCTGTCAACCTTGTGTCTCTATTCTAGCATAGTGTTACGTAGAACTTACAGCCACATGAAGCTGGGTACCTTGGCAACAGCTGCGGCTCCAGCACCTAATGTGGGCACCGCGTAGGCACTGACCTCAGAAGCATAATACGCGTTGGCCCACTGAGATATGCCAGAGAAGGGATTGCTAGAAGGGACAGCAGTTCCAGAGCCACCCGGAGCGGATGTGGTGGGTGACTGTTATGCTGTAGGTTAGCATATGCGACTTCAACAATGAATAAAAATGGACATTACTTACACCCCCGCCGGTCGTGGTCTTGGTTGGACTCGTCGTCGTTGTCGTCCTTACGGTGGTTGTTGTTTGTGAGCTCGGTATGCATTGACTTGGCGAGTCGTTAGTCCAATATCCCAGGCTAATTCTGTTACATTCGAGGCATACCTGTAGTAGTCGTTCTGCTTGGAGCAAGTGCTTCCACTGGCGCAGCACGTGGCTCCAGTCCAGCCACTGCCACCACATTGCGTCCTATTCAACAAGTTAGGAAAGCGTGGACATGGATAGGTTTTTGGTATAATCCGTACCATTGTGCAGCACAAGATTGGCGCTCCTCGACTTGGCCCTCCAAGGGAGCGGCTAGAGAAATGGCGCTCAAGGCGGCGATGAGAAGACTCTTTGCGGACATGTTGACTGGTTTTCTGGTCTGCCTGGGAAGACTTGCTTGACAGGTGCTGTAGATGTTCTCAGGAGAGGAAGCGTCGAAGGGTTTTTATCAACACTCGACGGTGCCTTCTTTGGCCTCGGAGGAGGCGGTTAGACGGGAAAGAAGGCCTTGAAGGACCCATCATCGAAGCGAAAAGTTGCGCTGCGTGAGAAAGCTAGTACACGAACTTACCAAGGCAGCCATGTGCTTGGGCGGGCAAGATGAGGGGACGAGATGCCAACGGAGTTGGGCGGAAACGCGGTTGATGTTCCCGGAAGCTTGGCAAGAGGCTAGGTATATTCAGAAGGTACGAGGCTATCGAGCCTGACCTAGATTGTTTTCGCCTGCGGCTACAGACACTGGCACGTACTGTAGGAAGACCACGTACATGTACGATAGGGAGATTAATCGGCTGACTAAGACTTGAGAGGGATGGACCGTACTGCTGTAGGGTCGCGGGGAGCCGTTGGTGTTGGAAGGGTTTCTAGCCAGGTTTGGCATGTTTTCTCGGAGGCACGCCCAGACAAGACCCGAATAGGGAGGTCGGGCAGGTCCAAGTAGGCGCTCGGAGCCATTGATATGACTGGCAACGGGCTCGACAGGGCTCTAGCTCATGACACCAAGTTCGCTAGTAGACGCTAGAGCATCAACCGCATGGACGTCTAAGACCAAAGCGAAGCGCTACAGCAGCACGATGGGAATGAGTACCGAGGCATCGCCGGTGATGTGTGTTGTTGCTTCCGATAGACCTGGGGTAGCACGTCCACACCGGGCAGATCGTTGCTCGCCACCGACGAGAGGACTACCGGTCTTGGCCTAATCTAGCGGCGGAGGTCAGCGGAAGCTGGGTGCCAGGACGCCGGGTTCCAAACCAGATTCAACCGAGAACCTGGCTCCCAACTACAAGGAACATGCAAGAACATGCAAAAACATGCAAAAACATGCAAAAACATGCAAAAACATGGCGGGCAGTGTCTCGTTTGGGAATCCCGTGGCGTTGGATCGGAGAAGCAAGCCACCCCGGCGTGCCGAAGTGTCCCGATTACTTATGATTATTTAGGTATGTCCTGATGATAGACAGGTACGTAGGTATCGCTTTTTAGACATGATGTAGAAGTCCAAGAGATACGCACGTGGAAAACAGGGAGTTGTAGGCAGATCTCTGCCTTCTTTGGCCACCTGCACTTCGACATCTTTTATCGAGCTGTTTACTTATAGTGGGCAGCTGCCAAGCTTCAGGGGCCGTTATGCTACAAGTACCTACCTAGGTAGCCACAGGTGCCTGTCATGGCCTGTTCTCGCCTGTAAAAGTGACAGACCCGCTAACGGGGATCCAAACCACCAACCCCGAACCCCTGTGGTGATGTATACTACGTACATTAGGTACGTAGGCGATGGGTTTCAATCAGCTCAAGCTCGGTTCTGCCCGACAACCGACGACTCGCCTTCACTCATACACACACACACACACACACACGCGCACACACATACGCTAGCTTGTCGTCCACTCCCTCTCTCCCCCCCTTCCCCTCCTTCCCCCCAAGTCGAAAGGGCTCCCTCCCCCTCTCGGCGCCATGTTGTCCGGCATCCTGATCTTCAACCAGAAGGGCGAGAACCTGATCTTCCGCGCCTTTCGCAACGACTGCCGCCCACGCCTCGCCGACGTCTTCCGTATCCAGGTCATATCGAATCCCCAGGTGCGCTCGCCCATCCTCACCCTCGGCAGCACCACCTTCAGCCATGTCAAGCACGAGAACATCTACCTCGTCGCCGTCACCAAGAGCAACGCCAATGCCGCCCTGGTCTTCGAGTTCCTCTACCGCCTCATCCAGCTGGGGCGCGGGTACTTCGCCAAGTTCGATGAGGAAGCTGTTAAGAACAACTTTGTGCTCGTCTACGAGCTTCTCGACGGTATGGCCCGTCTCTTGTCTCGAACGCCGTGTTTCATGCTGACTTTTGCACCATCCCAGAAATCATCGACTTCGGCTACCCCCAGAACACCGAGACTGACACCCTGAAGATGTACATCACCACCGAGGGCGTCAAGTCCGAGCGTGCCCCGGAAGACTCCGCCAAGATTACCATGCAGGCCACCGGTGCTCTGTCGTGGAGGAAGGCTGACGTCAAGTATCGGAAGAACGAGGCCTTTGTCGATGTGATCGAGGACGTCAACTTGCTCATGTCCGCCACCGGCGCCGTTCTGCGCGCCGATGTCACCGGCCAGATCATCATGCGCGCTTATCTCTCCGGCACCCCCGAATGCAAGTTTGGGCTCAATGACCGTCTATTGCTCGACCAGGATGGCCTTCAGTCGTTGCCTAGTGGAAATAGGTTGGGCTCTAAGGCCACCAAGGCGGCTGCCGGGAGTGTCACTCTCGAGGACTGCCAGTTTCACCAGTGCGTCAAATTGGGGAAATTTGACTCGGATCGTATTATATCTTTCGTGCCCCCGGACGGCGAATTTGAGCTTATGCGCTACCGTGCTACGGAAAACGTTAATCTGCCATTCAAAGTGCACGCCATCGTCAACGAGGTGGGCAAAACCAAGGTAGAGTACAGCATTGGGCTCAAGGCCAATTTTGGCAGCAAACTTTTCGCCACTAACGTCGTGGTCCGCATCCCCACGCCTCTCAACACTGCCCGCATCACAGAACGCTGCACACAGGGCAAGGCAAAATATGAGCCCAGTGAAAATCATATTGTCTGGAAGATTGGCCGCTTTACAGGCCAAAGCGAGTTCGTCCTAAGCGCCGAGGCCGACCTCACGAGCATGACAAATCAGAAAGCCTGGTCGCGACCACCACTCAGTCTGAGTTTTAGCCTTCTGATGTTCACAAGCTCCGGGCTTTTAGTGCGATATCTCAAAGTCTTTGAGAAGAGCAACTACCCAAGCGTAAAATGGGTACGGTATATGACAAGGGCCGGTTCATATGAAATACGGTAAGCTGAAATCAGCTCAGATATTTGATGCAACCCCTAATGATTAACGAATGTTGCAGATTCTAAGCGCAATTGAGACATCTTTTAGGCGAACTGCATACTGGAGATGCGACTGATTGCCCCACTGCGGCGATAGCTCACAATCAATCACACGAGGAAATTAATCGACGGGTACTGGCATGAGGGCGTATAATAGCAGATGTCATGAGACATTGGTCATGGCAAGGTGCCATTGCCACGCTAACAGATATTGAGACTACCGCTCGCACCTACTTATTGGAGTCGTCACAGAGCTCCTGATGTGAAGCCGGATGCACGGTCCGAGGTGATCGTGCATTAGGGGCTCACATCACACAGCACGACGGCAGAGGAGCGCCACATTGGCGTGAGACAACATCGATCGCTGTCATATCATCCAACTTATGTCACGACGACAAGTTGAGACTTGTCGAAGCATAATTGTTAGATGCTGTGCTGCAGTTAGTGACTACCTAACTAGTGACTATGGCTTCGTACGAATGAGACGTGATAGCAATGAACCAGGAAGGAAGGAAGGATGGTCAAGAAGCATCAACAGATTGCGCAAGACAAAATACCCTTCAATAGGCCAAGTTTCTAGGGAGAGAATAAAAAGACTATTATCACCTATCTAGCAACCTGTTCGAAATCTATTTGTTACGAGAGACATCGCTCTCAATCTCAACCTCAAACATTTTATCAAGGACGAATCCATGCAATATCCAGCTTGTCATGGCATTGTGGCGCCTGCGAAGTGCCACCACGAAATCCTCGGGGACGGTGCGTCACTTTGTTGGCTGCTTTTGCAATACAGGTCCTGCCTTGGAAGTAATTAGGCTTAAAAACCGTGTGAGTGAGTAAGTTGAGATCCCGTGTAAGCTTTCACATAGTCCATATTCGCAAATCATTCTCGAACTCCAAGCTCCCGAGTCAATTCCTTAATGCATGATCTATATGAATAAGTAAATAAACGAGATTGATTGCAATACTGACTATACGTTGAGAAGCTCAGCCTGGTAGCTTCAGCGCCAGGCATCGCCAACGGAATTCTCAGGCGCGACTGTACATTTCATCAATCACTTAACCATCTTACTCACACGTCTTTTTATATGCCCTGATATATGTACCTATCCATTTACCCCCCCCCCCCCCCCCCCCCCCCCCCCCCCCCCACACACACAAATGGCGGCCGATTTCGAAAGGCAGAGCTATTGGCAATCGCGGTTTACCACGAGGAATCCTTCGAATAGTTGACGTCCTACACAATATTCATGCCATTCTTAGAGCCGCGCCTAACCTAGTCAAAAGTGCAGCCATTCCTATACTTAGGCCGCGGCACAAGCGACCTACACACCCACTTGGATCCTCCTGCTCCGAAATAACTGGTGAGACGTTTAATCTCGTGGTAGATTGAGAAGTACCGTCGACGCCGTGCCTTGCGCCCGGGGGGTTATGCAGATTTCAACGAGTTATTCGGCGGCAAGGTTCTAGTTGGATGAACTGCCGTTCGGGGTTTCTGTCATCGGAAAGATACCCACCCCGAAGGCGAAGGTGACGGAGCCGGACGTGTTTCATTTCCTTCGGCCCCGGGGTCCGAGTAAGCTTAGACTTTCTAAATCTAGCTAGCCCGTGCTTCAATCTATACCTAAGTTATATATTTAGATATATATACTGCTTTATATCAATCTATATATTTATCCTTGTTTGTTATGACGTGTATCATAATATTAGCCCTTACTCTATGCAATTAAGAATTTTGATGACTTATAACCTTCGAGATAATCAAGCGGTTAATGCTGATTATATATCTGTTATATAATAGCTTACAGGTATTGTGAAGAGCCTGGGTACTCACAATATCTTTCCTTTAACGTTCTCACAGTCAACAAACCGTCTGTGAAATATTGACATTTTCATCTTCTGACATGCCAGGTCCCAGTCCGTCGTCCATTTCCTAAAGAATGGCTGATAGCCTAGTAACCCCCCAACCCAGCGACCGACGACAATACCTAAGCCGCGTGCTATTGTGCGGCTGAAAGGTATCCAACGAGGCAGTGAGAGATATGAGCCCCCAGCATCGAACATCTACCCAGCTTGGTGTTAATTACCGCTGGCCGCCCGTCTCGAGAAGGGTAGAGGGATAGGAGGGGACATACACTCATAACTTGCACTAGGTTGGCTTTCTCTCCCTTCACGACGATGAGATCTTGATAAGCATACCAATTCTCAAAGAAGACCGTATCAAGGCGGAACATCTGATCGGTATCCTGTCCCGAAAGTAGGAAGACGGTCCTCTCGCCATCCCATTCATCATTATCTTCTTTTGCCTGAGCTTCCAGCTCCGTCACGGGCGAATAGAGACGATGATTACACCATGGCCGGAGTTTGAATTCGCCATCAGTAGGACCTAGAATGTGCTCCACGCCTTCGATCTCCACGGCTAGCCGCCCCTCTAGCACCTCGATGTACTCTTCTTGGTACGGGTGGAAATGTAGAGGCGGCTTCTGCGCCGCCACCGCCACTACACGCGGATGTTGAAGGTTGAATGTCACCTCATAGGCGAACACGCGACTACTGTCGTGTGGATGGTCGATGACACGAGTGACGATACCGCCTTCAAAGCTACCGTACGTTGTCAGTGTCTCATTGCTTAATAAGGTTGCGGTGTGTTATTCGTAGAGGGAGTTGGTTGGGTATTGGACAGAGGCAACCTCTCTGCACTGTACAACCGCTTGCTGGATTGCCCGAATACTACTTACCTAGCTCTTTATTCGAAGGGAGATACGAGCACACTTGAGCTGCCACTTGGAACCGCGTCTGGCATAAAGATTTGCATGATAAATGGCAGGACAAGAAAGATGGAAGTCTGGAAAAGTCGATGGATACATCTACTTACGCTGTGATGGTTTTCCCCAGATAGGGATTCGAATTCTTCAAGGTAGACATTCCTAACGATTCCTAAGAGTGTAGAAAAGCAAGTAAAACGGAAGTACACGTAATGGTATATCTCACAACGCCGGCGGACAAAGGGGCTACTTCATGGCTTATGAACAGCCGCAGAACACACCGTCGCGCCCAGGGCTCGACTCCATTGGAGGCCTACACCGTCTGCTGAGATGACTCGCAAAAAATGGACGATTCTATTTATTGTTGCTGGTTATGTTCCCCAGGACCATTCGCAGGGTGTCTGCGCCATGATTCGCATGATTTCCCACTCTAATGCCTCTTATGGGCTGAATTGATTGCTTGCTTGTTTGGGAAGCGTACCATATCACTCGGCGGGATAAGCATTAGGCGTATACGTCCCTTCTATTATGAATCAGGAAAGGAGGGGATTAGCATCCTGGTTATATCGACTCATGACAGCATCAGACCGCTGACCCTGACTCCTATCGGCATGTAGCGCCCGTGGCTTACTCTTACAGCGGAACTCGGTGTCCAGACCTGCCCTGTCTGCACGGCTAGCTAAAGTTGAACTTGGTGCCGCAGCAAATCAATCGCGGCCTGATCTTGCTACTGACGGACGCCTATTTGAAACGTATAGGCATCTGCCATATCTCGAGGGCAAAGCCATGTTAGAGTGGAGATTCTCGCTTAGCGAGAATACGGTGTTTTGGCTCCAACTGCTAAATCAGTCATAGTAACACGGGACTACGCCAACCAGCGACAATAAATAGACTTGTAAAGAATGCATACGTTATCAGGTTGCTGGTATGGTGGAATAGTATGCATCTCTCGATGTTCAGTCTAGGCTGACTGACGGTCAAGGGCTAGTCTACGCAAAAGCAAATTCAACATTTATTAAGTAGCACGGCGGCGGGTACTTACTCCAATCTCAGCGCCACCCTGCTGAAGATCAGCCGGTGCTTTGGATCCTCTCAAATCCTCGGGACCATAGAACTTGGTTGGTATGCCATGCCAATGGCTCAAGGTTTATTTTCAGAAGTACCAGTAACCCCTGCTTTGGGTTTGTTAGGGTTGTACCCCCTGGCCGCAGGCACCTATCCGTCGTCGTTACCGAGTGATCTGCCATGTTTGTTTGTGTGCCCACCACCCAACACCATCAGTCAGAAACATGGGATAGCCACGTGGGTCTACTAAGCACGGAGTTGCTTGCGACCCCTCAATAAGTCTCGGACTGGAAAGCACTCACATCATTATGGACTTAGTTCAGAAACACAACGTCAGACAAACATACCGAGGGACCTACATGGGGTTGCAATATCGACGGTGAGGCTGGAGAGGCCTGCTCTTACCCGCAAGAGTCAGCGTAAACCTCTGATGAATTCCCACAATCTTGAGCGAGACAAGACAGCGGGTTCTTGGGTTCGGTTATATTTCACTACAGTAGCATTAGCTTCAGAACCCCCCGGCCCCAACCTATGCGTCGGAGACGGATGATTTTCTCTGCGCCGCCCACGCGGCGAGGTTGCATGGTGCTAGGATCCAGGAGCAGCTCTGGGTTACATTCGGACTTTCTGCGAGCCTCTCAACTTTCACTGCTGCCCTGGGTAAAGCTTGATAACATCATGGCGCGCGCCGAGAATCTAGGGCCTGGAACATATTGTACACAACAGCTGACTCTCAATTGATAATGACGTCCATCTATTGGAGCGAGAATCCTCTCTAGTCTGGCTATTGGCCCTGCTGTGGGACATCACCTGTCCAAGACCGGGAAATATCACATCATACTTCATTTTCATCATCCTTACTGCCACTACTATTATACCGTTACCGCCCTTCATGGCCCTGGGGCGGCAATTTGAAGCCACCCGGGACAAGCTTCTGAAAGACCTCCTGAGGATCATACCGTCGCTGCACCGCGCGAAGCCTCGCGACGTTCCCAGCGCCATAATGCCCGATCACATTCTGCGTGACAGCCGCATCGTTCATGAATATGTAGTCGACGTACTGGCCGCTGCTCCTCGCGGCGTCTTCGATTCGGGCAATTAAACTTGCCGTGGCCTCGTTGGCCGTGGTGTCATCCTCAGCGTCCCACCAGCCGACATCGATGGCCAACCATGTCTGGTTGACATTTTCCAGACCGAGTGCGTTGCCCCCACGAACAAGTCCGGCCGCGATGGCGTTGGTTGAGATGGGCTGCCAGCCCACGGCTATGCTACCCGCCGTCAGATTCCTGATGGTGTCCAGCTCGGGTGACGTAGTGACGATCTTCTCCACCGTTTTGAATAATGTGGCGTCTATCTTGAAGCTGGTCGCATACCAGTTGAGCCGCGGTAGGGAAGGGGGTACCTGGCTTGCAAGGAAGTCTGTCATGGGTTGAATGTGCACAGTATCGGCAATGGTGGGGATGTCATAAAATGGTGCAAAGGCTGCAGGCGCTTCCACGGGCTTGTTGTACACCATGTTCAGTAAGACACCGAGTGTCTCGTTGAGAGGGAAGGCCTGCATCATGAGATTTGCGTAACGATCTTTCACGGGAGCGGACTGATACTGCAGCAGGGCGTCAAATAATGCCGGGAGCGCATCCAGCGTATACACTCTATAGCCACCCCAAACATTCCCAGTCGGGTAAGTTGTGAAGGTGAATCGCGTTACAACACCTGGTGAATCCGACGGTTAGATGTGTCTACTCGTCCATCTGCTATCGACATAGCACAGAGCTTACCAAAGTTATTACTGCCGCCTTTCAAAGCCCACCATAGGTCGCCGTGAGAATGCTGGTTGGCGTTCACAACGGAGCCATTAGCCAAGACCACCTGCCGGGCTGGTATGAGTTACGCCGAACTGTTGAGACGCTTTATAGGGCTTACCTCAAAACTCTTGACATTATCGCAAGCCAGGCCATACATATCTGTGAGATATGAGAGCCCACCTGGAACCTGTCAGCAATTCTTTTGCCCTAATTCGGGGTGGGAATACACGTACTGCCGAGCGTGAGACCGCCAACGCCCACCTGAAGGATCCTGCCACCGACCACTGTCACATTGTATTGGTCCAGATAATGGTATACATCGCCCCATCTCATCCCAGTACCGACGACAGCAATACCTTGCTGGGCACAATATTCGACATTATTGAAACCAGACATGTCAAACAGAACACCATCGTTTATGTTCGCACCTAGTGGCGCGGGCGAGTGGCCGCCTGAACGAATCGCAAAGTGTACACCAATCTGTGCAAGATAACTGACTGCCTGTGAAACTTGATCAGTAGTGGTTGGCTGGATGACGCAACTTGGTGATGCCCAAGCTGTCTGTACCCTGTTACGATTCAGCCATTATGACAGTCATTCATTACGTATGGTCCAGAGACGCACCAATTTCCTTCTGATGTGGACTGATACTGGTCTTCAGAGGGTAGGACAACCCCTGTTCCCAGGGTGTTCTGTAAATAGGAACAGGCAGCAGAAGCGGAAGTCTGGTTTAAGACGCTATAAGAGAACGAGGGGAGGCACAGTAGGGCTACGAGGGTTAAGAATAACCTTAACCTTAAAATATGAGCCATCTTAGAAGAAGTGGTATATTTCAGGACGTGATGAATTGTAGACCTCTTCAGACGGCACCAATCGCGATGTCGGATATTCACTCATGTCATGGGGCGATCTACACTAATTATACAAAGAGGATTGATTGTGATTGCGAGAGCTACATCCTCCGAAAACCTTACGTGGGAGACCTCGAAATCATTAGTGCCAGCTCCGTCAGGATCTCCGAACCCGTCCATCAAAAGGACGCAAATAATACGGGCAAAACACGTTGACTGTAGGTTGTAGCATAGATGGAGATGTACTAAATAAAAAGGTAAGCAAGTGAGCAAGTGAGTGAGTCCGTAGGTTTAATGGCAGCGTCATTCGCTAATCGCCTGCGCCGTACGTGCTACAGTGAGTTGTCACTTCGGTCACGAGGGTACGATGCGCATTTCGTCCCATTGACCTGCAGACACTGCCCAGAGCCATGGTGGTGGTAACCTGACAAGGATGAAATATTCCATTTTCGGACCAGATAAGGCGGAATGGGTACCGGAAACCTAGCGTTGAGCTAAAGATGATTTATATGGGTAATTCGGTGCACGTCATGAACCCTGGTCAGGATCGTCGGAAAAGCAAATGCGTGTCCAGGGCTATCTCCAACCCTGAGTTCTCTACCCAAGCTCAAGCTCCCTACCTGTGTCTCAGGACGATATCACCAACCAAGCAACCAGCCGTAAATACTCTACACCAGCTATTATTTCTCACAACACGAATTATATCACGGTGAGCGGCGAGTTTGTGGGCTTCATAGTTGCACGATGCTTAGTTCTACAGTCACACCGACGCTCAGCGAAGAAGATTCATGTGATACATAAGCCTTACTATGTAGGTACCAACATTACTCCACGCTAAGATTTCTGCAACGAGGACTAGGGAACGAGGTCAACTGTGCAGTTTCAGCCCTCCAAGCAGAGCCGCGGCCGGCGTTAGTTTACCAATTCCTTCAACAGATTTAACCGAGACAAGGAAAGCATGAAGGTCAGCCCGGTGGGTAGCTACCCTCCAGACGATCCAATCTGGTAGCCGGAACCATCCAAACCTTTTAGCGTTGACGGACAGGGGAACGACAGCTGATGGATAACAACAGGGGAGCTAGAACGGCTAGTAATTAATAAGTAAGCAGGTGAGCCACCCGTGGTGCTGGCCTGGGCAGTGCCTACACTAGCTCCCCTCCCTCTCCGCGTGCATCGCGAACTAAGGTAGAGATGGTAATCATAGACGCACTTGATGGTTGTCAGATGGGTCCCAAAAAGAAACCCTCAAAGCAAGCAAGGACTATCTATGAAGGAAGACTCGAGCTGTGAAGGATTCAGCGGTGCAGGCTCCCTCCCTCCATCTAGTACACCGAGCTGTGCTATTGAGTAACAAGTCAACCTCGCGCCTGGATCAATGTGCCGGCACTGTGATGTCTATCTGGTACGGGATTGTCAAAGTGCCATGTACGGAAAACGCCAACTACGGTAGGCGGCGTCTTATTGCGTATGGGATGGGCACACTCGCACCCACGCACACACACACACACCTACGGTTACACGCACCTGGGCCCCTGGGCATGATTGTCATCACCATGACAGGAGTCATATGTTTCCTTTGGGCGACCCGCATACGTAGTAGGGTCGCGTTCACCGTCATGAAAAGGCAATGTAATGATGGAGCAGGCCTTAAAGCACCTACCCGAGACTATTGGGAAGTGGTGTGAGCTTTCCTCCCGGGGCTTCGGGCAACGGCATCATGGCCACTGGGATATACCTTAGGCAGACGTGGCGAAGGTTCCTATTAGCCAGCTCGTGGAGATGGGTAGGCAGACGGTTCCTCGAGAACCGTGGATCTCCTTGTCATAGGAGGCTTAGATCAATAAGATGTATCGACTGACTGACTGACCGACTGCCTGTTACATCATGATGAATGTCAACCATGACTCCAATCGGTCTACTCTGTCCGGGTATCGTAACGAATGGCTATACACAGTGTCATTAGACTGAGAAAAGTATCCATATAAATATCGATGACAGAGAGCTCACCCTCAACAACAGATTACATCCCCATATCAAGTTGTCTTGCCTGCTTTGACCACTTATCCATATCTAAGCGTCCGTTATAATCGACATCATCATGGGAGGAAACGACATTCCGACCCACGATAAGTTGATCGTGAACAAACTAGTTTCCGAGACATGGATAGCTCCGGCGGAGTTCGAAGACGCCGCCCTGGCTCAACAATATGGAGGCAACCATGCCGGCAGCTGGGTCGACCGCCTACCGGCATCTTGGGTTCCGTATATCCAACTCGCCCGTCTCAGCCCACCCGCGGCGTTGTTTCTCATCTTCTTCCCTCACTTCTTCGGAATCATCCTGGCGGCGTTGATACAACGCTCTTCGGGCTTCGATGTCCTGAAAACCGGCCTCATCATGTTCGGAGGGAGCTTCTTCTTCTCGAACGCCGCTCACGGTTGGAATGACCTTGTCGATGCCCCTATTGATCAATCCATTTCGCGCACGAGCAAGCGTCCGATCCCCCGAGGGGCTATCACCCCACGCGCAGCCCTTGTATTCACCCTGACGCAAGGCGTTGGCGCGGCCCTATTCCTGCTCCTTTTGCCGAGCGGGACCGCCATCTATGCTGTGCCGAACATCATAGGGACCATCTACTACCCCTGGGCCAAGCGGCACACCAACTTCGCCCAGCTCGTTCTCGGCTGGTGCTTGGCCTGGGGAATCGTCATGGGATCTTGTGCCATGGGTCTCAAGCCTTTCACAGGCGGCCCTTTCGGAAACGAGCTACTCATATGGGAGAAGTTCTGGGTCCAGCCGTCCATAGCCTTGGTCTTCATCGCGAGCATCCTCTGGACGGTCATATACGACACGATATACGCTCATCAGGATCTCAAAGACGATTTGAAAATTGGCGTGAAGAGCATCGCCGTCTTGTTTAGAGACACGACCAAGATCTTCTTATGGCTTGTTCTCGGCTGCATGGTTGCTCTCCTCCTCGTGGCTGGTCGACTTGAGCAGATGGGATGGCAATACTACGTCATCGCAGCTGGTGGCTCCGCGGTGTCGCTCGGGGCCATGATTGCCAATGTTGAGCTGAAGGATTCGGCGAGCTGTTGGTGGTGGTTCAGATATGGCTTCTGGCTTGCTGGCAGTTCCATTGCCGGAGGCCTCTTGTCTGAATATCTGCTTGTTGGGGTTTGATCATCACACTCTCAATTCACTCCTGTACCTGCACGGATCTTTTGATGTATAGACATGGGATGTTCAATAGCGGACGTCTCTCTCTCAAAATTTTTCATAGTGGCGTCTTTAATCGAGGGATTATTTCTAACCGCTGAAGTTGAATGCTCATTGTCCACAGTTGTCCCGTGCCGCCGTATTATCCCATCCACATTCTATTTCATTTCACAGACTCTCTATGCAGACGGCCAGTTCTTGCTTATGCTAACAGTTGTTCCGTTGGACGATTCCGCAATGGCCGGATCAGAGTAAAAGATGCAGTACTTGGCAACATCGGCAAGCTGAATCTCCGTCTCTCCTACGACGAAGCCCGGGTTCGCCTTTTGCATAGCGCCCATGCCCTCCTCATTGAACCCCGTGGAGAACACATCGATGATATTCGTATCCATACCGCCCATGAGGAACGCGATGCTGTATATCTTCTTCGGGCCGTAGAAGCCGGCGGTATTCCTCATAAGACCGAGAAGCCCGTGCTTGCTAGCTGTATACGCTGCACCGGCGTTGAGCCCGCGTACAGAGGCCACCGAGCAGATGCTGATAATGGTGCCGCCGGCGGGGGTCTGCGCCTGGAACGCGTTGACGGCGGCCTTAGTGCATAGATACGCGCCCGTCAAATTGACGCCGATGACGCGGTTCCACATGTCGAGGGCCGTCGTGCCCGCTGCATCAAATTTATCCATGACGCCCGCATTGTTGATCAGCATGTCGATGCGGCCGAACTTGGCGACGACATCGCCGAAGAAGGCGCTCACGGCAGCTTCGTCGGTGATGTTGGTCTGAGATGTGATGAATTTTGAGGAACCATGCTTCTCCCACTCCGCCGCCGTCGCCTTCAGCCGGTCCTCGTTCACGTCAAAGATGGCCACGTTGGCGCCCGCCGATAAAAATGCGGAGGCGACCGCTTTGCCGAGACCACCAGCCCCGCCGGTGATCACGATCGTCTTCCCCGCTGCTGTTGAAGAGGTGGCCATTTTGTCTTCTTTTGGTGTAGATGTTGCTGAAGAGGGAGATGGCTAGATGCAAATGTTGTGATATATGATGGGATTTACTTTGCGAAGAAGCCGTCGAATAGCATTATTTATAATGACATTGACCCAGTTACTACCACCTACCTACCCTGCAACGGCGTTTAGCCAAAGTAGGACGGTGAGCCGTTGTTTGATTCGGGTCGAACAAAGCGTTCCGTCCGACCAACGAGAAGCGGGATCCCGAATACGCGCGATTCGGATACCTGGTCTCCTTGCATTAGTTATGTTTGCTCGGGACCATGTCTGATCCGAACCAGACACGAGTACTCGTACAGTCCGTTCTAATTCGTGCGAGGGGCTCGCGGTAGCGTTTTCCAACCCGCCTTAGGTAGCAAGATATATGGATCAGGTAAGCATAACTAACGGGATCCACGACCCGGAAGGCTTGGAATAAAATCTGTATTAGTGGTAGTTATTGGAATACCTGTGAAATCTGTTTCTTCCCCACTAATCTCAGTTAAGTAGCGCTTTAGTTGTACATACATGTCTAGACAGCGCTATAGTTGTGTCTTCTACTCGCTTCTACTTAGTGATCCCTGAAATTTAAACTATTCGGTACCACTTGTAATCCTATGTAGGCTAATCATATTGTTTACGATTACGAGGTCTAGTCGCTCACCACGTCGATAGTTACAGCCCCTGTGTTTGCACTGAGATCGTTTGGGGTGGAATTGATGTTGTAGGTGTTGTTGGCCACTAAAACCACTGAGGCTCGGCGGGGGCTTAAAAGTTAGAAGCTACTTAGTAGGTACATACCTAGGTACCTAGATGTAGTTACCGTGGCTGTAGCAATGCGGTATGTGTCTCAGACTGTACTTCACATAGCTAAACGCTATTGAGAGTTTTCGAATGTATACTACAGAATCTCAGATACCGCCATGAGATGTGCAGAGTAGAGTTCAACGTATAGTAAGGCGGCCAATAAAGACGGCTTTCCAGGGCCCGGGGGCCTCAGGTTACAACAGCCATAACTATTCAATCTTTAAAAGGACTGTCTGATAAGGTGAGATCTGGTTGAGGTCGGCCTCAAGAGATCACAAAAGACGGTAGATCGGGACGTTGAAATCTAGACTAGAAGGGAAGCCAGGTCTATATAAATTCAGTTAACGAAATTTCCCAATACGCGATTGTTTCGAAGCGTCAAGTTGATTACTACGCATCGGATGTTCCAGTATCTATGGTCTGCGCGCGTATAAGGTACGTCAATGAAAGGCCAGAGTCGGGTTCTATTGGTAGTGCTCCATCTCCTGTAAACAAGGTACCAGTGATCTTTGTTATGGAAACTCAAAACAGCGTTTTGCCATATGGGTTGTCGTCGCACGCGTTTCACAGCCATCACCCTCGATTCAAACGTTGAATATGGTGACTTGTGGTGGACATGAATCAAACTACATATAACCTACTGTATTGTGCTAGATCTGGTCCATAGGGATATGCTCATTCTAAGTCCCATCCCGAAGCAGCTTTCGACAATCTAACGCCTCCATAACTTCGATACTTATTCGCCGTGGCGGCTTCACAAAAACAAATACGACAACCCAACTTCTAAAACTTCAGAGTTGTCTCAAAAATATATCTGTTTAGTTGGCGATTTGTTCGAACCTCCCTGTTCAATGGCGTAATGATCTCGCTGACCTGTGCCAAAGCGTAGCCCAATTGACTTCAGATGTTCATCTTTTGACAGGAAAATTTCAGGCTGTTGGGACAACTCTTCGCAAGGAGATGAGGGGAGAATGACGACTTCGCTCAGACGTGCTATAGACGATTGGTAAGTAAAGCTACATTGTTTTATACTATTGATTTCCAAGCAGCGACTTTAATAATAGAGCGCGACTATCGAACTATTAGGCGAGGTCAGAGTTACGGCTACACTAGATAGGAAACGACGCTACGTTTCTATAGCTTCTTTACACAGTTTGGTATGCTGACCATAATATAACATTGTACTCAACGTAACAAGCATCTCGAAGCACTGATTTCTTTCGGCTATGCTTGTAGAGAACAATAATGACGAGCATCGTAATCCCTCAGGGTCGTCGATTCGATCAGCTGCATCAGCTACTACTACTGCCACTACTAGAACAACAAACAGCTATTCTAGCAGAGGGAGCAGTAAAGATTCATCACCCAACACTCCGCTTTGCGGAGGATTATAACGAGGACAAGTAGGGTTTGTACACTTGGTTTTCGGTCTAATAACTTCGTTTCTGGTGTTTATTTTCATGCTACGGTAAATGTAATAGGTTTGATACCTATGTCGTATATTTCATTACAGGGGAAAAGGTTCTAATTAGTTTTTGTAAACACAACAAAGTGTGTTCATCCGAATTGGCGGAGCCCAGTTTGTGTCACGACGTGGGAAGAATGACCACTTAAACGGAGATTACGCCCGGCGAAATTACAAGGTTAGAGAACGGTGGTGTCGATTCGTGATTCCGCTGAACTTGGCAATACATGGCAACCTTAAACACTGGTCTTGAGCGTCGTCTCCTCATCCGTGATATCAGCCCACTCAATCGTCTTCACCCACAGCCTCTCCTGTTTCGCCTCATCCAGACTCTCCGCTGAGCTCGGCCCCGGCACCATAAGTCGAAAATAGCCGCGCTCTCCCACGTGTTTCTGGTTCAGCGCAAGCTCGGCCACATCGATACCTGCGTCGGCTGATCGGCGCACGTCAGGCATTATGCAGCGGAGCACCGGCTGCAGAGGTTGTAGAACGAGCCTCTGCATGTATGACAGCATAGGGGGCGTGTTCGTGCGTAGCGCTCGTGAGTCGACTATGTTCCCAGGATCTATGACTATTGCTGAGATCTTGTTGAGGGACCTATCCTAGACGATTTGCTAGGAATCAGTACTTACTCCCCCTCCCTTAGGGATGGGCGGGATTATGCTCACCGTCTCGAGGTATCGGTTTAGGGCGTACGTCCACATCAGGATGACCAACTTGGAGTTTGCATACCTCTGGAATCCGCGGCCCTGCTTGTCGATCTCGGGACCTGTCCTCGAAAGTTCTTCTAGGTCATCCGGTATACTCGGTGGGTATTTCTCAAGAGCATTGCGGCCTGGGTAGTGGCAGTCGCTTGTGAAAAGCACGAGGCGCCCCCCTTGCGGCCCAAAGCTACCGAGTAACCGAAGCACTAGAGCGGAGTGTGAGACGTGGTTTACGTGAATAGTCTTCTCGAGCCCGTCCTCGGTAAGTTCTGGGTCCGCGACCATATTCCAATGAAATGCGTTACATATAATCGCCGTTAGAGGCGGCAGCTTCTGCCGCGTTATCTCGGCGGAAACTGTACTTGCGAACTCATTTACGGCTTCTAAACTGGCGAGATCCAGTTTTCGAATCGAAACTCTTGATTTTGGTGACCTGTTCGTTACTTCACGTAGCCTTCTCGTGTTTGGATCCGAATCCGAGGTGTTGCGGACTGTCAAGACTAACGCGTTGTCTGGCGCCTTACTCAACAGGTTATGTACGGCGTGGACCGCTACCGAACCGTTGGCGCCGGTCATAATGATCGTGCCGGTCATCTTATGAATGAGGTCCTGGCTGATAGATCCTTAAACGTGAAAACGATCAGAATAGTCCGGATTAACTTTTGATAGCGTGGATTCTATCGGGCTACTACTATGTTTCCTAGGACACAAAGAAACCGGTCTTGTCAGTCAATAGTAATGTCCTGAAAGCAAACATGTCTTATATCGGTAGCTACAAGGCAAAAATACTTACTTTCAAACGTATACAACTGTGTCATCCAGGCGCCTCCTGACTACATATGCTGGGCAGCTCACTTCCGTTGTTTTATATCAAATAATATTAGAAAGTTTTCGTTGCGAGGTTTTTGAACCAGATATCCACCCCTATCCAACGTCGAGCCAGGTTCGATTCCTTGTATTATGGCGGAAGCCCGAGAGATGTTAGGCAGTGGTAACATCGGATAGTTTCTCTCGTGACGCCGCTTACGGACTTATGTGCAGATAAGTAAGGAAGCAGTGATACTCATTGAAAACTATCTCCTGAGACTTGTAGCCCCCGGCCAGCCGCTTGTTGCATCCAAGTAAGGGGATATACCCCTTTGGCTTTGCAGTACTAATGTAGGATTTAGATCCTCAGTCGTCCAGGGAGGTTTATACTCAACCGGAGCTGAAGGTGTGTAATTATCTAAAAAGTAATCAGGCCGTTTTCGTGACACCGTTACTAGCATCACGTAGCCCACATCTCCTTGTATGCATTGAACTTATATTTGATAAGCTAAGATGGCGAGGGAAGATGTTGGCACGCTGACATGGTATCGCAGGTGTCGTACCGGAAAATAGCTTCAAAGATTGCCTGTCGAGTGAGAGCCTAGCTATGGGTGGATACCATAAGCACTCAAATTGTAAGACAGCACAATGATGCTGTCTTACTATAGGTTACCTCGATGCACCCATCAGTATCTGAAGTTTTACTGACCATGTGGCTTCAGGGGTTCGGTATCGCCAACGGTGTAGCGGGCTCGCTCTCCGAAGCTATCACGCTACAGGGATCTATCTTTGTTCACGCTCGAAATGGCAAAGCATCTTGAAATCAGGTAGTAAGATAGATTTTGAGCTGGGAGATCAAGCTCCGGTGACGATGATTAAACCCCCCCGCTATCTGCCAGGTTCTAGGTTTTACCACCCTTGATAACCACTGTTAGGTACGTGACTAAGCAAACACCTTTGCGCATAGTTTATGCAGAGTGAAACATGAACGTTCTACAAGGCCGCTACGTTCTTATGCGCAGCAGGAGCTAATAAAACTAGCTTTTGTACCCTGATCCCTATGTAGCTTATCAGCTTCTGTACGAGTGTTCCAAGAATGAGGTTGTTTGGAAACAAGTCAGATAAAATTGACATGAATGCACCTGGCTCTACTAGCCATCCCGATATTACTGTACTGACCGTGTAATGTTCTACTCGTAGACCAAGATAGGTATATCGTTTGGTCCTAGAAAACAAGTGTTGTTGAAGACTGTCATTGATAGCTTGGCAGGTAGCTGTTGCGGTTGGCTCTGGAATGCGACCTAAAGATATTATAAGTATTATATATGAGGTATATGAAGAGGTGTGCTATTCTCCACGAGCATACGATACTGGCTTGTCTGAGCTCGTAAATAGACTCGTTAACTTTCTGAAACGGCTTCCAGAAGCTCGGCATGCTGGTGGAGAAGACATAGCGTGCACTCGGTGCTGGGAATTGCTGTGGGTCAGGATCCTGCCTAAGCTGTAGTTGCAAAAAGCGTTGACGGTGTTGGTTATGCTACCGCGACCTGTTGTGACTCCGCTATCAACTTTCGGTCACGAGGTTGGGTCCCGACAGTTTCGGGTTGGTCGTAGGTTCTGTTGGGAACGCTGTCTGTATGCCTGAGGCGCGAAGGTCTCGGCTCACGTACGTAGGCGCGGCGACAACGCAAGCTGTCATCTCTGTCTTTTTCTTTTCATCTCCTAAGTTGCCAAGAGGATCGACTGATCGCGGCTCTTCTGCTGTGAGTTTGATAGTCGGTACGGGTTCGCCTCTCCCTCTGGTATTGGGTCATCTGTAATGGTGAATGGAGGAGGCCGAATATCTCCTTTACGTGAAAGATCGATATGATAGTTGTGGCAATACAAATGTCCTCAGTTCCGTCGTTTATATGATAGGCACCCAGCCCGTCGACGTAGATTGGACCAAATCAAGTGAAGTTGCGTATGGCACAAAAGTGACTACCGCCGGAGTGGGGAGCCGTATAGGTGAAAGCATGAAGGTGAACGGAAATTCGCCTGTCATTCTGGGCTCCGCGTCCCTCTGGATCAAAGAGTTATGCAGACGATGAATTCTGCTCCTTCACCCATACACCACTCTTGCCTCCACCGTCTCCTTGGCCTTCAGTGGTTCTGTTTTCAAGACCATGGGAGGTGTTACCACAGTCCGTTCCGTGATTTAGATCGACACTTCAGATGGTCATGCCTTCAAACCCGTGGTGACAGCTGTACTAGGCCATCGTCCCGTACGTGAGCCTCTTTTCTTGGAGGCGAGTGACAAAGTTTTCCGCGTCGACAAGGTTGTCCGTAGCCCGAAGGCCTGTAATGTATGCCGTAGAAATGCAGAGTGCATCACGCGCCCGGCTGGGAGACGCTCTTCAATATGAAGCTGAGAGACATAGCATTTACCTTGGCTACTATTTCTGTCCGCGTGGTGGGCCGTAGTTAGGTTATTACAAGTACCTGAGTACGTTAAGTACATACTTAACTAGGTGTATGCCCCACACCGCTATAAAGAATCACTACCTGTAGGTAGTATAGGTACCTAAGCAGGCATGTGAACCGCTATAAGTGCAATGTTTTAGGCATGGGGAAATAAACACCATGTGGCTCCAAGTTTAGCACGAACTATTCTTTGGAGGTACCTAAGTAGGTACTACCGTATAACAAGATGAAATTCCTTAAGTTTTTCTATTGCGTGAACGTCAGACATGGCAACCAACCAGATTTTCAGCAGATGATTTACATCACCGCATTGTGGTTATTTTAGTGCAATTCATTACGTTTGCTTTCTCACCAAGCAATTCCAAGGTTGTGTACATGGATGCTCATCCGATTGTGCTCATGAAACCTGGAAGCAGATGCTTTTCGCCATGACCGATAAGTCACAGGGCTCTCTTACAGGTACGCAGATGCTGGATTCAAGGTAGCAGGCACAATACAGTGGACCAGGTAGGTAGTTACCTTTTTACTACCTCCCTAACCGCGTGGCCTTCCCATCAAACTCACCCCACGAGACCTACCAATACATCATTGGCCATTGTTTCACTCTCACTAGATATTCTGTCTAACTATCACTATCCAATCCACATCAGGCAATAAATAGTTGCGCACGCTGGATGAGGTACATCATCAAAGCAAAATCTCGTTTACGTCCTGCGTTCGTCATCCGCACACGATAGCAGCCCAGGTCCCCCCCGCCCAGCCTCGCCTCGCCAATTCGGAGCCTAGGCCCAAGTTATCGTCCAGCCTGATATTTAGTCCCAACAACAACAACCAACGGCATCGTCGACGCCCCATGCCTGGGCATCCATCTGATCCAATATAAGTCATCGTCGCTCTGCACTTTCACTCTAACAACATCCTTTTTTTCTTTATTACCGTTCGAGGCGTCTGATCGTCTACTCTGGCCCCTGCTCCAGAATGGCGCGCCCTCCGGCTCCCGCGCTCGATGTCATCGCAGCTCACACTTCGGCCAATCCCACTCATGCTGCCGCCACTGGCACTGCTGCCCCGAATTCCAATCAACTGCCCCTTCCCGCTCATGCCGTCGCCGAGGAACCGCGGAACTCGAGAGACTCGAGATCCTCCTCGTCCACCAACTCCCCCGCGCCCCCCGACAATGAAGAGTCCGACTTCTTCCTCGCCAACAATGATTCTCAATCCTCCCTCGGCGTCGTCCCGAACCTTCAAGACATGCAGGTCGCCGACTCTGAGTGTCTGCCCACCGTCGCGGCCCTACCCAGCGAAATCCTCATCAGCATCTTCTCGCGCATCGGCGACACCAAGGAGCTGCTCAACTGCATGTTGACGTGCAAGCGATGGGCTAGGAACGTCGTGGAAATCCTGTGGCACCGGCCCTCATGCACCACGTGGGAGAAGCACTCGTCCATCTGCACCACCCTCGGCCTCGAGCGACCCTACTTCACCTACACAGACTTCATCAAGCGCCTAAATCTCGCCGCCCTTGCTGATCTCGTCAACGACGGCAGCGTCACGCCTCTGGCTGTGTGCACCCGCGTCGAGCGCCTGACGCTGACTAACTGCCGCGGTTTGACTGACGTGGGTTTGGTGCCCCTCGTTCGGGGCAGTCAGCACCTGTTGGCTTTGGATATATCGGGTGATGACAATATCACTGAGGCCTCTGTAGTCGCAATCGCCGAGACATGTCGCAAACTCCAAGGCCTGAATGTGTCTGGCTGTAGGCAGATTTCGAATGAGAGCTTCGTCCAATTAGCTGAGAGCTGCCGGTTTATTAAACGGGTATGGCTAAATAGATCCCTCCCTTGCCTTATGCTACCGCTCAAGGCCTGTAAGGATGGCACTGACTAATCTATGTTGATCGATATAGCTCAAACTCAATGATTGCAATCAACTAAACGACGCGGCTGTCCTCGCATTCGCGATGAACTGCCCCAATATCCTCGAAATCGATCTTCACCAGTGCACCAACGTCGGCAATGAGCCTGTCACGGCCCTTCTCAGCAGAGAGCAGTCCTTGCGCGAACTTCGGCTGGCGAGCTGCGAAAATGTTGACGACGGCGCTTTCCTCGCGCTCCCCCCTTACAGGACCTACGAGAACCTGCGTATACTCGATCTCACCTCTTGCTCACATCTTACGGACCGAGCCGTCGAGAAGATCATCGACATAGCCCCGCGGCTACGAAATCTAGTTCTCGCTAAATGTAGCAACATCACCGACGTAGCCGTTCATGCCATCGCCAAGTTACAGAAGAATTTGCACTATGTGCATCTCGGCCATTGTCGTAACATCACGGATGATGCTGTGAAGCGCCTGGTGCGCAGCTGCAACCGCATCCGGTACATCGATCTGGGCTGCTGCACAAACCTGACCGACGACTCTGTCACGCTCCTCGCCACTCTGCCCAAGCTCAAGAGAATTGGGCTTGTCAAATGCGCGCACATCACTGACAGGAGCATGTATGCCCTGGCAACTGCCAACGATCATCGCTCACAGCACCGAAATGCAGCAAGCCACCCGAGCCACGACATTCGTGCGCCTAGTTTAGAACGTGTCCATCTAAGCTACTGTACTAACTTAACCCTGCCGGTAAGGCTCCCTCTACAGATTGATTCGGAAGTCAGGAAGCTAATCCAATGCTTCAGAGCATTATCAAACTGTTAAATTGCTGCCCCAAGTTGACCCATTTGAGCTTGACCGGGGTTCCTGCGTTCCTTCGCGATGATTTAGATAGGTTCTGTCGCGAAGCGCCTACAGGTATGATATCTTGGACTCCAACTCCCTCCACCTGTACTCACCGTGTTATAGACTTTACCGAGCATCAGCGAGCAGTCTTCTGTGTATTTTCCGGCACAGGCGTTGTGGGCCTGCGACATCACCTCAACACCAGGGAGGAGTTTGCTGAGTACCGCGAGGGCCGAGGGCAGCGACGACGACTCGGTGTCGCGGCAACAAATCAGGTCGATCAAACACAAGCGCCAAACACGGAAGTTTTTGAGGAGGGCGATGGTCTTGAGGACGATGACATAGGTGATGGTAGCGATCTGATCGATTTCAACGCCGACTTGACAAATTTAGCCCACAACCCTGTGCCTCCACCCCCACCGCCAGCCCATCAAAGTGACGGTTTAGTATCTCCAGCACAAAGAAATGGTGCCAGTCAAGCTGGTGCCATGCTGAACACGACAGGCACACACTTGTCTGTGCCGGCCATTTTCAACGAGGTAATACTGGACGGCGACACAACTGCCACTCCCGTTCCGAACGTTCCCGGTCCAAGTACCGCCGGGCCCGGGCTGTTTGACAGCTTGGCATCTCCACCGGGCCCGAGCACAGCTTCTATGCAAGGTCATGTTGATGACGAGGAGGCGCAGAGGCCATAGAGTTACCCCGGTTTGGCTTGGTGTGGCCCTTCTATCGTTTGTTGCTGTGCCAGAATGCAATTTTGAAGCCATAAGACCATGCAGTGCTCCGCCGCCGTCATGACTCAGTACGCTATGAGATCATATTTTTATTGGGGCGCCACCATGGCGAACATGAAGGTGCAATTGAGCGATCTGCGGATTCCGCAGCCCTCTCAAACACTCAGCGGCTTGGGCGTTTATCCAAAGAGTTCGCCTAGTTTCCAGTGACAAATTACATACACAGACTTTGAGCACATTGATCGTAACCAGCGGCGTAGGCATCTCTCAATGTAGAATCGGAAGCCCAGAGCTCGCCAGTTCTACATTGATATGGAAGGGTTCACCCTCAGATATGTCAGTTCGGTCGCATTATATGCGCATCTTGGGTATGAGGAATACTCCTCAAATACCAGATTTATGTTCGGAGTCGAGCGGCGAAGCAACGTACAGTGTTGGTTGGTTATGGAGTTCAGCTACCGGCCGTGGGCGGCCGTGGGGAAGACTTGAACGGGGCTCTGAAATGGGATATCCCGGATGGGGAAGATACACGCCTGTACGGGTCTGATTTCAAACACGCGTAGAAGGAATACCCATGAGCGTGTTCGGGAGTTTTATTTTGCAGAAGCCGGGCCTTCTGTTTCATTAATGAGAGACGAAGTTTAATGACGAACAGCGCAGCGTTGGCTGTCAAACATTGGAATGGCATGAATAGACACACATCACTTATCTACTGCCATTATAATTACTTCATTCAACAATAGCCTCGACGACATTTTTGTAGTGTGAACAATATCGATTATCATGATGGAACATTGCAAACTTGAGTTAAAATGCATATAAAAAAAGGGCAATACAAATAGCCCTAACGTCCTATAACGCCAATTATCCAAGCTTTTCCCCATTGCACTAACCAAGCTATAGGTCCCAGGGACCCAATTCCTTACTTTTCTATATTCATCCTATGACATTCACGACTTAACGACGGCAAGCTGACCCCTGACCGGCACGTTATGTTCCTGACCAATCTTGGGGAAACCCTCGAGCTTGACGCCCTCTCTGAAAAGCAGACAGTGCGAGGAGCCGCCGAAGTGAAACATGCCGAGCTGATCGCCCTTGTCGACATGCTGGCCCTGTTGGACCGTGATCTCGCAGGTGCTCACCTCGTCCATGCCGACGCCCACGAAGGCCATCAGCCCGATGGCCGGGTTATCGGCCTGCAGGAAAACGACGGCACGGGCGGCCAGCGCGGCCAGGTACGCCTGCGAGACACGGAGCCCCTTCACGTTGATCTCGAACGTCTGTCCGTCGCCGTCGGCCGGGAACAGGGGCTCGGAGAAGTAGGTACCCGGCGCCACAAAGGCGCGCACAATCTTGCCCGACACGGGACTGTGCCAGCGGTGGTAGGAGAGCGCGGACAGAAACGCCTGGTAGACGGTGCTCTTGTCGAACTGGGCGCTCAGGGGGTCGTGGGCCAGCATGTCGAGGACGGAGTAGGGCTGCGATTTGATCCAGAACTTTGCGCGCAGGGAGGACGAGGGGGAGAGGTGGTAGGGGGTTGATTCGCATGCGTTTGCGATTACGTTGTGGTCCTGGGGACTGGCGACTGGGCGCACGTTGGGACGGAGTTGGCGGGTGAAGAAATCTTGGATATTGGGTTAAGTAGGGTTTCCTTGGTCGAGTAGCTCGTTTGGGTGTGTGGTGAAAATGGGGGATCAAGGGAGATACAAGGGAGAAAGAGAAAGGGTGGGATTCAGGGCTTGGGTTAACTCACCATCCCACGATGTGTACCCGTGGTGTTTCGCGCTCGGATCGCAAACGTACATATCCTCGAAACTGTGGTTCGTCTTCAGAGGCGTGTTGGCGACTTCCATGAGATCACTCTTGCCGTGCTGCGAGAACCAGCCCGTGCTCGTCGTCGAGAGGACCTCGGCTGACTTGGGGGACTGTATCGATGAGGTCAGAAGATGGAGCTGAGACAGACAGAGCGATGGCTAAGTGCTTACCTTGAGGAACCTCCCCCATTCGTCTAAGACCTTCTTCATCATCTTGTTGACATCCGGGTCGAGGAATGCTGCGTGGCCGCTGATGGTTCGGTCAGTACGTACGACCTATGTGTAAACCTAATGTGCTCATCCCCTCTCACCACCTCTCGTTTCAAATAGAACGAACCATAAATAAGGAAGGGGATAGAGAGATCATACCTCGGTGTCGCCATGACATAGTCAAAGACAGACACCATGGGCACGCCAACAACGCCGACGCCAAACGCCGAATCGTTCCATTGTGGCGCCTGAGTGAAGATGTGGTTGAGCACCGCAAGCATATGTCTGTAGTCGCGGATCTGTTTCTTGCCCGTCGGGTCGTTGTAGTACGGCTTCTTCAACGGAACCTCGTCCCACATCTGGTCGAAGTACATGTAGATACGCGAGTTGCCCTCAATCAGTTCCTTGAACTCCTGCAGCACTGGAATCAGAGGCTGTGGGGGCTGCGAGTCCACATGCGCCACCCGCTTCGACATCCAGTCGTGCTGCACGCGGTGGTCGCTCGGAAGCCAGGAGCCCAGGCTAAAGGGAGAAGTGGTTAGTTCATGGTCATGACAGTACTGATAAACAAGGATTTTTTTTTTTTTTTGGTCTTACTGGCCCATCTTGTGCTCCTTGGGGATATCGACCCCGTCGCCGTGTTGGTGCACCATTTTGAAAGTGTGTTGATTGACGGCTTCAAGTAGTTGGCTGAAGACTTCAGGAAACGGAAATGAGTCCGTCGAAATTCAGTGTCACTGGGATTCTACTTATTCTCGTCCCAGGATCGAGAAACAAGATCTACGAGGGGTTCCGTCTGATACCAGGAGCGAAAGGGACCGAGACCACGATGAGCGGGGTTCGGAAAGGACGGGTAATCGTTGCAGAACAGAGTTCCATGATCTCGGCTCGTGATGTAATTCTTACCGCCTCTCTGGAGCCGTGATCAGTAAGAGCCCAGGATGTCGTGTCTATGATGATAGGTGATTTAGGTTTCGAGCCAGGGAAGTTGGAGAGTGTAGTCACCGGGAATTGTAGTTTTATTATGAAAAAACGATGATTGTATTTCCGGTAATACGCGACCTAAACTTTTCCGAGCATGTCGCATTAATCCTAAGAAGCGTCCCCAGTTCGCTATCTTACATGCACATCTCGTCTGTTTCCTCAGGCCAAATTTCTAGGCTTGCTCTCTTGTTGCTCCATAATTGAGACGGAGGCTCCCAGCGAAGGGCTTGGAGCACAAAAGCGAATGCCTGAGAGACAGCTGTGCGATGAAGTCGGTTGTTTTCCACGCCAATATCTTCATTCGGCACGCAAACGTAGTAATATACATCAGATGAGTCCGTGTCTGAAATATACAGAAAGATAAAGGTTTCTCTTGTACATACATAGCCGTACTGGAGATCGTTTTTGACCATGTAGGCAAATTGTCGAGTGATGACGGCGGCTACAAGCCACCTCGAATTCGAATCAAAGTTGTCCCTAGGCTTCTGGATCGCACCGCTGCATGGCCAAATCTCCCCTCTCAGACCAGTCACGACTTCGGTCCTATTTAGCTTTTGCGGCGCATTATACTCGATCGTAAGCACTGAGGAGTCTTGGCCGTTAGATTCTCTGTATACGCAGAATCGGTCCCCAGAGTTCGCGTAGTGATCGAGTTTAACGAATCTCTTAAGTTTAAGGCTAGCACGTAGCTGTTCTTTGTCGTATGCCTTGTGGACTAGGGGTCGGACGGGATTCTGGTTCATGTCACGCTCGAATACTCGGGGCGCATTTCGATGATGATATGAGGTGCAATAATTTCAAGCTGATGTGGACTCGGGAAGAGGCAGTCCAAACTTCATCCTGTCGCGTTTAGATGTCCATCCACGGAATGATACGCTTAGAGTACTTGTATCCTACCGGGTCTGCAGTATCACTCAGCGAAGTCCGTAACTTATCGGTTACTATGTCGAATGCGAGAGTAAGCAAGTGACATTTCTCGAGATATTGCGCGAGATGTGATTTCTCTAATTTTTCCCTGGTTTCCTCACGCTGGTGTCTTGCTTCAGCAAGCAATGCCCCCAGTTCAGTTGTGGCGGTCGTACTGATTTTATCATGGACGGATGGGTCGAATGAATCAGATAACTTCTTTCAGACCGCACTAGTTGTAGATCGTGCTAGGTTTCCCGAGTACAGGACCTATTTAGAAGTATGTACAAAAAACAGCTAGGCATAGGAAGAGAAATTTTAAACAGAGTCTCTTTCAAATGATATTTGTTTATGCAGCCTGGTTGTTACGACTATTGTTTACCATCAGATAAAATTTACATACCTTGTGCTTTATACAATACGCCCTACCACTTTGAAAACACCACGGTGACCACTTCTTAACCACTGGCACCGAACTTTCTCGGCGTGCTCTTCTAATTCGGGATGAAATGACATGTCGATCGTCTCTTCATATCGGTCTCTCCCAGTCTACGCTCTCAAGCCATTGCACGAAATCGCTGTCATGACCAAGAAACGGGACCTCGATACCCCAGTTCGCCTCGCCCATTTGGAACTCCAGCGGGTCTGGCACGGACCATTCTTGTTGAGGTACTGTTTCGCCCTGAAAAACACCCAGGTCCATACCCTCACTAGCATGCGCAGCGTGCTGCTGCTCATGTTGCATATGGGATGCAACCGGCCTCTCTGATAAATTTGGAGGACTCAGGACCTTGTCAAGAATGCGCGTGATAACCTTGCGCCCCTGATCGCACACGGTAAATGACCCGTCGGAGGGATCAACATCCCCAAGCCTGGCCGCAAAGACAGACAAGTCCTGGATCGTCCGACTTCTCGGCAAGAGCGGATTCTTGGGGTAGTTAGGCAGCTGTTCCTGTTTCAACAGCTCTACCGCTATGACGGCCGCACTTCGCAGACCCTGTACGGCAAGGAGGGCGGCTATGTTGCTCTGCAATATCGATGCTAAGTCATGACGTTTGCTGATTTGTAAGATATCTTGGAAGATGGCGCTTGCTACTTCGACAAGTTTGTCCCAGCTAGCCCCGGTCTTGCGGATTAACACTCGTTGGAGGAGCAGCTCGTTTGCACGGAAGCCCTGCTTGAGGGTTATTTTTAACAAGGTCTCGAGAGGTCGCTTTCTGTGTGATCTGCCCTCGTTGTAATCATATGTCTCGTCTGTCATATTCTTGATGAACAGCGGTACGCTAGCCCAGTACTCGTCGCTCTTTTTCTGGATTTCTTCGGCGCGGTTGAGGATTTCCTCTCGACTATACCGTCCTAGAGCTAGATCGAGGACTTCTTCTCGCCTCGGGGCGAACCCTAGCCATGTCTTCATCCATGTGGACCGAGAAACCTTACCGGATGTATTGTATCCTTTCTCATCAAACGATGCGATAATGCGTGCAATCTCGTCTTCGCCAGCAATTAGTTGTATATCCGGTATGTCCAAGGGGGGCGTGAGATTGCAGTATCGATACGACAACCGAGGCGGACGACCCAAGTGACTAGATATACTAACATCAGACGAATACGCTCCGGCAACGATTCTCGTACGCATTTGTTCAAGGAAGAACGGTATGCGCGGCTTGCCTTGCTTAACATCAATGTGCAGACCCATGGCTACGACTGCATTGACGAATTCACCGGTCTCTCGGTACACGGCATAACTTCCGTCACCTTTCAGCGCAGCCGTCAAGACGGAGTTCTCTATCAGCAACCAGACGAATAGGTCATCCAATGCTTCACAATCGCGGCAGAAGTTGAGACACGTAGAAGCAACGTCGCTCATTTTTCGAGCGATGATAGGTTTCGATACGTTATGCTGCGTGAGCAGAAGGTCTGACCGGCTCAAAGTTGTGGCGCACTGCCCGATGAGCGCGGCAATGATGCCGATAACTTCCCATCGGATGTTCATCCCGGTGGCCTGCACCGCCCACGCCTTGTAGTCCATGTTCTCTTTCACGAAAATCGACGTCATAGTATTCCGCCATAACAATTCCGACAGGCGACGTAGCTTCTCAGGGTTCCCCTTTTTGAGCGTATCTCCGTGATTCGCCCATAATTTCAAAAGCCATTGCTTCATAATGGGCTCAATAACGATGTTATTGACTCCGTCACCGATATCAAAGGAGCGATTGACGAAATCATGGACCAGACTCGAATCCTTCAAGAAGGACAGTATCTGGGTGCCCCGGACAATCTGATCATTAGAGATGGTGAGTCGTGGGAGCTCGGGACCTTCCAGCTCCGTGGACGCGACACCGAGCTTGCTGAGATTTTCTGAAAAGATACACATGAAGTTGGTAGCCCCCAAAAAGCCTGGGTTCATCCGTCCTGGTCCGCCGTCACAATGATGCGTATACAGAGGAGGCGCTGATGCGGCTCGACTGAACTTTGCCGGGGCTTGCAGCGGCAACGCTTGACAACTTAGTTGAGCGGCTCCGAGGTTATGGTACCCTGGAGAACTGGGTGAACCAGGCTCTGAGGGCTCAATAGTAGGTAGAGGTACCGGGGAAGCTTCGTTAATTGTAGTGGCGGGTGTCAGGGGCACTTTTTCTGCCGTCTGGCGCTTCTGTGTATCGGTTATCAACAAGTCTGAAGTATATCCTCAGGAGATCCTCAACATGGCGCAGAAGACATGACTGCTTTTCATAAGTTTGAGATCCATCTCATCCACCTAGCTTGTCGTAGTGGTTATGATGATTTTATCCTTGAAGATTGGGACCACTTACTTTTGTGAGGGGATTCGGATGATATACGCACTTCTCCACGCACTTCCTCTTCACGCACCGGCTGCATACTGGAACTACATGATCACATCTGAGCTTGCTCTTCCTGTACACGTCAGTGTCGGTGACGGTAAGGTCTTCTTAGGCAAACAGAAGACATCGTCATACCTGCAGGGCTCGCAGGACTGCAATTTTCCATTGCGCCTGTATTTTCCATTGAGAGCCCGCGGTGAGAGTTCGCTCCGCAAATCAACTATCTGCCCACCGGTTTGAGGACTCATCATCGAGTGGTATACCTAACTGCAGTGTATGCTCTGCCAAGACTTAGAAGGCGTGGCAACTTTGGCTGCCTAAGGCACGACAGGGGTGGCCGAATGAGTCAACTCTGATTCTGTATATTGGCAAGTTCCATGCACGACGGCATTCTTCCATTTCGGAGGAGAGTCAGTTCGGCCAAGATTGTAATGGTTTGACGCCATTATTGTAGTTTATCCAACTCCGCTCTTGCTAGAAGTCGCAGGGGTAGAAGGTGGAGACTGAGGCATCGAATTCCGAAAATTCTCGAGTTGTGACTGGCGAATGGGCAGTGAGTCGGAGTTCGGCTAGCTTCCAGAAGAAGTAAAGTAGGCATACGCACCAGCTAACGCCAGCTAAAGGAGCTAACTCGGTCACGTAACCGTCGACGCAAATGATGATGATTGGGGGTTGATCATAAGCACCAATAATGCATGTCAACGAAAGCTGACGCGTAGGAACGTCGGAGTATAGTGACGCATCAGATAGTCACTAGGTATATCTTTTTTGCATTTCAGGCATCATGTATAAGAGTTCCGAGTATATAGATAACAGAACCTCAAAGCCTAAGGCATTGAAAGTCCTCTTCATTACCAAGGACCTCAACCACTCACTCATATAATATCATAGATACGCCACACGGGTGCAACAATCAGAGAATTAAAAATTGACAAACAGTCAAAATGCCCGGAAAGTCATCCAAAACCGTTTCCTCTACGTCTTCGAAGACGGCCGCCAAATCAACTAGTGGTGAAACCAGGGACTCTTCGTCAACATACTCGTACGATCCGAAAAAAGACAATGCGCAGATACGGAAAGACAACGAAGACATGATCAAGCGGCTCCAGCAAAGTAGGTCCCCTCTTAGAGTATACAGCTAGGCATGTAAAATATAGACCGACCGCTAATCGAATGGGAAACAGCCGCTTACATGAATTCCATGAGAATGAATCTCTAACAACCTAATCATTATTACGCATTGACGTTATTGAACTAATACTCCTTCAAATGCTTTTGGAGTTTATGGTCTTGAATTCATGGGTGCTCATGGACGCGCGAAATGGCCACTCCGGGTCAGGAATGATGTTGGGTGTCGCGCCGGGATATTGTGACTGGGAATGTGTCTAATTCTTCTATTGGTCCTCAATTCACCAATTCAACTATCGATAGTCTTTTGATTTTATCAATGAGTATTATCGAATTGTATCAAAAGTGATGCATATTACATAACCACTATCAGTGTCTATGCCGTATCGGTATGGCTACTGCGAGCAAAAACGCCCCTCGATGATTCGAGAGCTTATCTGCGTACTGATAGAGTATCTGACTAAGTCCGCAGGAATCTAGTAGGGTCTTTGCGAGCGGGGATATAGTAGATAATTGGCGGTATAAAAGGTCTGAGTTCTCCCCTAATTAGTCGGGAGAGACTGAGGAGTCAATAATATTGAGTCTTACCCCTTACCTTCGACCTAGCTGCGATGTACTGGTAGCTTGTTTTTACTCTAGATATAACCAATATCCTGGCAATACCCCTACATTTTATTACGGACTTTAGAATGCCTCTTCACATATCCCGTCGTACGGCTGGTCTTTGAACACCTTCGTGGTTACACAATCAAGATACAGAACACTTAATGTCTTATACCCATAACGAGGTCGAGCATCCTTTGCAATAACAACCTCTTGCCTACAAAAGCTGATAAGTTTTTTATTTCCATTCTTATGATGGTCGATTCCAAGATTGTCGACTCACAGTCGTCGGTCCCATTCATTGTGCTAATCCTACCAAGTTTAATACTGAGGTGCAGCTTATTTCAGGTGACTAAACGCTAGCTGAGGTGATATTAACTATTGTTCGTCTATATGTATAAATGCTGTTACCCCCTTCGAATCTGACAGAAGTTCGAAAAACGAGTGGACTGTTAAACGAGCTTTGGTAACTGGTTGGTTGTGTCAGGATTCTATATCTGGGGCAGAGAACAGATCATTGTTATCACAAACACCTTCACAGATGCTATCTGGTTAAATACAGGAGGTCTCTTAGTTCTATGCTTTTAGCCAACGATCGGAACATATCGCTCTACGCAAATGGATGCAGGGTAGAGGCTACAAACTACGCTATCTCTTTGCCTGCGGTCTCGGCTCAATGACAAAAGAACGGGGCTGTGCTAACAGTAGAGCTCGTGAAATTCAACATTTAACCTTTATGTGATCACATAATCAGTTGAGATCAATTAGTAAGAAAGTCCACTGTTAGCAAATCTCCACTTTTTATGTATTGAGCCGAGACCGCAGGCAAAGAGATAGGAAAGATCGGTCTGTGACTCACTAGAATGATTTATGAAGGGTATAGCTTCGAGGTTGACTCACTGTTAAGAAGTACGAAAATTTCTGTTCTTCCAGGCCTTGGCAAAGGGCGTCATATGGATAGCACTTGTGCTGTCGAGGTTGTATAATACAGATAGTTGTAGGCTTTACTGAAGGAGATGACAATGGCTTAAAGAGAATCAAGTCAATATTTAAAGTAAGATCGTAGTCTAGGTTAATCGAGTGCTACTGAAGTAGAACCTGCAAATCTGTCTACTTACCAGCCAAGTCATATAGATAAGCGTGGCTGCGTAGCTCTTCGTGTTTCTGCACATCCGATCTAATTTCTTAAATTTCAGCTTGGTCATTCGTAATTCACGGTCATTAAGAGAGTCGCTATTGAGTTTCAAATCAAGCATATACGAAGTATCAATTGCAGCTAAATCCGAAAAGGAACACTCAAGATCATCTTGCAATCTATTTCATTTTTCTGACGGAGCAAGACGATGTCCTTATTACTCGGCAAGTAACAATGACGTGTGGTCTGTGATAATTCTATACACAGAGCACTACTTAACGAGTAGACAAACCCATACGTACATAAGTTATCGAGCACAGGAAATTATTGCCAACGCACATCTAGCTGACTCCTGCTATTAAAAAGACTCATACCAGTATCCGAGATCACAGGAATATTGATGTTTTTGCAAGAATGACACACTCGATTAACAATTATAGTTCTTTGAAAAAGGGGTATTCTGATGAAATGTTGTTAAGTAGAACTAAAAAAATACAGCTGCGGGAACCTCCAGTAAGGTTCTCTTGAAGCCCAATATTAGACTACTGTCATTTATGGCAATGCCATATCTTTTAGTGCTTCACCCGCCTCACATCATCCTGCTGGTAGAGTGGTCGGACTTCAGCGTTTCGCTGAAAGAAAACCCAGCGCTTGAACCACCATGGTAGGACCTCGGTAAATTGGTAGCTGGCAAATCTGCTGGTAGGCACGGCAAAGACATAGTCGAGTTCCTCAAGCGTGCGCTGCTTCGTCTCGGGCACCAGGAAGAAGATCATGACGAAAGCAAGAACGTTGAAGCCGGCATATAAACCGAAAGCGCCGACAGTTCCCAGACGCTCAAGGATGAAAGGGAATGTGATACCCAGCACAGCGGCCCAACCTAGGCAAGTGGCGACCGCAAAACCCATACCTACTTCACGGTGGGATAGGGGGAATACCTCGGCTGAGTAAGTGAAAGGTACGGGACCCTCACCGGGCGAGTAGAAAGCGGCAAATAGGAACACGAACAGAGCGACAAGGCCAAGTCGAGCTGGGTTGCCCATGGGAATCAAGGTGGACAGACCAGCGGCAAGCAGGGTCCAAGTCATCTGAGGGAATGTGAACAGGAGAAGGGATCGACGGCCGAAGGTATCGATTGTCCAGAAGGCGGGGAAGGCAAACAGCCAGTTTACAGCACCGAAGCCGAAGGAGGCGAGCAGCGCTTGGAACTGAGTGAAGCCAGCTTGCTCGAAAACAGTCGACGAGTAGAAAGCGATGATGTTGATACCGCATAGCTGCTGAGCAATCATGACAGTGAAAGCCGCGTAAGTGGCACGACGAACACGAGGAATGGTAAATAGTTGTATGAAGCGGGTGACATAGTTGCTGTCGTTCATGATCTCGTGCTCGATCGTAAGCTGCGCGTGAACAGAGTACATATCGCGGGCGACCTGAATTGGGTGGTGTCGCAGAACCGTCAGGGATTTGTATGCCTGCGCGTAGCGGTTCTTCTTCATCAACCATCTTGGACTTTCGGGGCAGAAGAAGATGAGGAGAACCAGCGGGACAGCGGGGATGAAAGGAGCACCCAGCATCAGACGCCAGTTGTTCACATTGTAGTAGACGGCAAGATTGATAGCCGTGCCAAGGAAGATACCGAAAGCAGTCCACATCTGCCAGGACATGACCAAAGCACCTCGCACGGCGGCGGGGGCATTTTCGGCAGCGAAGATAGGAACTGGGAGGCGGCGTTAGTTAACTCGAAGTAGATTAAAAAGTAAGGGAATACGAACCTGTTGAAGCCTTGAGACCCATGCCGATGCCCATGAGCAGACGATTGGAGATTTGCTGGGCGTAGGTATGGGAGAAAGCAGAACCAATGACAGGCCAGATACAAAAGTGCGCAGCCAGAAAAATGGTACCTCGGCGACCAATCCAGTTGTTGAAGGGGTCAGACAACCAGCAACCGATAACCGCACAGCCGATGTAAGGACCAGCATTGACGAGACCAACCAGCTAATAGACGGGTAAGCCTCGAAAAGAAAAAGCAACTAAGTGTCATCATGGGTCTCGCTCGCGAACTTACAATCTTGTCTCTGGTGCTGTCGGATCCAATGCCATAGTAATCCGGGAAGAAGAGGGTAGCACCGTTTGATCCAGTCTGATCCCAACCCTGAACGGCTGCGCCGACAGAGCAGGTGACTATAGTGAGGTATAGCTTCCAGGGGAGTCGCCACTTGTGCAATATCTCATCGCGAAGAGCTTGCTTTTCAACCTCGTCCAGAGCCTCTGGGCCATCGATGTCTTCGAAGCCCGCCGGGTTCTGCGCAACTAGAGCACCCTTGCGGAAGTTTGCTACGTGTTCCTGGAGACCCTTCTCTTCGACGAAGGCCTCGACGTCCCGCATGAGCTGTTCGCGTGGAATGCCCTCTAAGGGATTTATGATCCTGTGGAATTGTGTTAGATCTACTCTGCGCTCAAACCAGCAGCTATAACAGCGGGGGGGTATTAATCAGGTTTGATAGATAGCTACGTCTAAGTGACTTACCTGGCTTGAAGGTTGGTGTTGAGATCAACATGTTCCGTCACATCAAGGCCATGTTCCAACTTCTCGTTAGGAATGCCCTTGGGCTCGATGCTACGGAAATGGTCAGCCGTTGCCCAAAGAGGCCTTCGCTTAAAGACTTACCTGCTTTTCTCTATGTCCGACATCTTGGGGTTTGCGATGACCACGGAAACGAGTGAGGTAGATCCCAAGTCCTCACGAATAAACGAGCTGGCGAGAAAACAAGAATCGGAGACGCACGGCTGGAATAAAATGTGCGAATCGATCAGTCTTATATATGTAGAGTGGTGAAGTGAACAGGGAGCGCGCTCATACTTCCCCACTTCACATTACCTAGACCAACACTAATATCATAAGTACTGTAAGCAGGACACCCCAGACTCTGACTTGATCGCCATCCCCATTCACCGGTTGCCCTCCAGAACCCACAAGAGCCCACAATTCCTTCGCAAGCATCTTGGAAAACCGAATTATCAGTTGGTGCCGCGCTAATCCTGCCAAGATGCATCTGAAGTATCTTGTATGTAATCTGTACATCACCGACTCGAGTGAAGGCCGCTTCCCTGTCGGTCGCATCGCGAATATCATTGGATGTAGCCGAATTAAGTTGTAGATATACTGGTATCTCCAGAACGTATTGCATTACAAGTTCACTGGATACGTTCTAGATAAGAGCCCTACCAAAGGGGGTCGTGAGTAATAAACAGAGACATGCTATCATCTCTTTATAGGGCTACTGTAAACGATTTACATGGTGAAACGAATACCATCAACATCGAGATTATTGTCGCTAGAGGCATGTCTATATTTTGGTTAGCTTCCATAGTGCTCAAAATCCCACACTTGAATCTAGATCGCGTGATCTGTGTCAACCTTAGTCGCTCACATAGTGTATTGAGGGGGCTAGGCATAGTAATAAAGCAAGAAGGCTGTTGCCCGCCACAAACAGCTAGCGAAGCCAAAGGGCCCGCATATACCTCGTAGAATTACTGCAGACCGCTGTGTAGATAGGCAAGTTGTTAGTGAGCTTGCGGCTCTTTGCCCGTCCAAACTCTTTCTTACTAGTATAAGTACGTAGCCGCCGGCTGGGGTCCTTTCATCCCCCTCACGAACACATGCCGTTGCCCCCTTCGGCTTGCCGTTTTGGACTGCATGGCGGCTGAAAATCTTTGCATCTCCCGTGCCGTCATCAAGCCATACAAGCTCGTTTCACTTGCTCGGGCAAGTTCTAACTACCCTATTATACTTGAGAGCACACGTGATGTTATCTCGGCCCTCCTGGCATTCGTAAGATGACGGCAGTTGCGGGGAAGCGAAAACCTGGAGTTAGGAATCCCACAGATGAATTGATAGCCTTGATAGCTTGTGTTTCGGCTACGCCGTGCCTCCTAGTCTTGGCCGTTGCAATTCCATTTCTTCTTTCGGTACGCATGGCTAGTATACGCTAACTAACATGGTATAGTATGGTATGTTGATCATTTGGACCAGATTTCTGAACAAGGGCATGCCAAGTTGGAACCCAACGGCCGCCGAGTTGATGGTGTTACTTTACAAGACCATCAAGCGGTCGCCGAGATACACCTAGGTAGTCGACCTGACACTACAGTCTTATGTGCAGAACCTTTGTAGTTCGTAAGTAGGTAAGTAGACTGAATGCCTTGGCTCAATGCCCCAGGCGCGCGGACTTCGGCACCTCTTTCTCAGCTCGATAGCCGTAGTGCCTAGGACAGATTAGCAGCACATGACTCCGCTATCTACAAGGACCTCCGAACAAAATCGACTGGCTGATCTTCACAGTGCGTTCCATTACGGTAGAAACAGCCGTTCAAGGCTCCACTACACCACATGGAGTGATCGTCGTGTCCGTAGCGCGAGGCGGTGAATACTCGCAGCGGAACTTGTCAAGCTTGTTCGCTTGTAGCGAGTTACATTCAATAATTGAGGATACAGCTGCATAATGGCAGACGTAATATGTGCTCATCGAAGCAATGGAGCCATATACCTACCTAGTGTTCGGCCTTTTATTCTCTTGTCCTGCATTGCCCGTCTAGTTATCGCAACCAATCCCGAGAAGAACGTAAATGCGTACTGGCCTTCCCATGTGAGACCATCGCATTCTTCAGCGGTTATAACTTATAAGCTGGCTAGCTACAAGGCAGAATCTTCTAACTCACGACGCCCTAGAAAATGATAGCCGGCTTCGAGAAACTTTCAAGAAGGATTCAACTAATTCCAGCGCAATAACACTACAGACAAGGAACAAATTGTAAGGGTTTTGCACTAGTTATTGCTGGATTCTGTATGAATGAACTCGGTTGTCACAGTATCTGCAAACAGTGTAACTAGGAGGGCACTGACTAAAGCACCTATGCACTAGGAAAACTCCCCTGTCTTCAGTGGCGCCAATGTTTCCCTAGTCCGACTAGGCGAGCTAGGGTATGCAAAAATTTCCCCTTATTCCCCTCACGATCTTGGTTCTCCATGCGGAGACATTGTCTGGAGGGCAACCAAGCTTAATTGCTCGCAATGCGGAGGCTTCCAGTAAATTTCAAATATACCCCGGTATTTTAACCAAACAGCGTTAAGACTACAGTATATATTCTTCGTCTGTGAACTTGAGAGCACTGTGCGCTACAATTCCCCAGTCGAACTTTGGAGTAGTCGCGGGGTTCACTTAACCACCTCCATAAGGACTTGTATGGGAATTTAGGTTTCAAGAGATCTTGTTTGATTAAAAACGGCATCTCGCTATGTATCACTCTATTCCTGGAACATATTAGAGCAACCTTTCTGGCATTTGCAAATGGGCCAGTATGAAGTCCAGCTTTAGTACATTCTTTAGCTAAGCCGTCCTGGCCGCTTACGTACACAGTCTCGACTGCTTCTAGTTTGTGGAGTTTTCATCTGGACGTGTAGAGGCTAGTGCATACGTTTCGGTTAGGCTTTCCTCCTCTGGCATACATACGTACACAAAAGTAATGTAATATGAGATGGTGCGGTAGTAGTCTGGTTATTCTACTTATACTGATATCTACGATACCAATTGAGCATTGTATTGTTATCCATTGTTACTGTAGAAGTCAACAACTCTTATGCGGGGCCATTCGCGCCCAGGGCACGATAATGCGAGCTGTCGGTTCCGAGGTTCATTTGCATATACCTATATGTGCAAGATCAGCCATGTCATGCGAGTTGCCATACGAATTACTTACATACTGATTAACCGTCTGTGCTTAAAGCCACATGGCTATCTAATTACGTACATACCTAAGTAGGTAAGTTATGTGTGTCAGTGTACCACAAAAGGATCGATGTAGAATTACACCTGATCAAAAATCATGTGCTTTTTAATTTAAATACCTGGTTGGGTTAGCTGCTTCAACCAACTGGAGAATTCATTGTCAACTAAGTACCCAGGTTAGGTATTGTTCCTCTGCCTTGCCTTACAATCCACGTCCGGTGTAGTCTACCTACTGAGCGCAGAGCGACTTTTCTTGTCGCGCCGCACCATTCGATGAGTCAAGCTATCCCACTGGGATGGTTCGAGAGGAACTAGGCCGAACGTGCGTGTTTAGGTGTGATGATCTCAGGCATGTGGGCTCTAGCTAGCTTTTATTAGTAGCAACCTATTACTTTACGTACAAACATCAAAGTTCTAATAATTAGTACAGTAGTTGGTTTACTAAGTAGATCGGATAGCCAGCTCCCAAATCAAGTTATGGACATGAAGCTCTCAATGTTTTTTCCAGGGGGGTATCCTCGACAACTATTATTAGTATGCTAGAAATTATACTAGATACCCTGCAACTCCTACTTCTTTTCTCGAGCAGTTGCGAACGAACCCCTGACTCCGACAGGATGCAAACTACCTAACTAGCGAGTCTTTGCACCGAAACCCTCTACAATTTCAACGTCCGTCGAATTTTGGACGCTCATTGAGTATGTCGGAAGCTCACGTCGCTATGGATAAGGGTAAGGCCGGTCGGGTAGGTGATAAACTTACCTTCGTAAAGACAGCTAACACCTTGGCCCTGTCCTTTTAAATGTTTTGGCGTGGAGTTTGATGGGATATAACAATAACGAGGACCAAGGTAAAGCCAGCGCAGCAGCCCTCATATTTGACCCGTACCCACGGACTTCAAGAAAGAAACACGCATAATGTTTACGCCGACCAAGACGCGGATGCCCTTTTGAATGGCCGGCCAGGGTCGCGATGGTAACAAACTAATATAATCATAGCACGATATTAATCAATCCCTCAGCACGCACGAAAGTGAAATGGGAGGCAGCTTACAACAGTGAAAGGCATTAAGCAAATGACGATACGCCTACATCTACGGATCCGTATACAAAAACAAAACGATAATACCCTTTCTAAGCTGAGACCAGTCATATATCCTAATATCAACCATTTTCGAGGACCTTTTTCTTTTCCCCTTTTTCTTCTTCTTGATGATTGTGCCCCACGTTAGCCGTCGACCTAGCATAAAGTGTAGGGCTTCACGCGATACAACTCGATTAGCAATATTTCGCATTATCTCGTTACATAATGATCTCGATAGATTTGTCGCACATTGATAGTGTGTCAGACCTCAAATCAAGGTTTAAGGCTCGAGGTTGCGTATCAACCCCGCAAGTTGGGCCTAACACCAATCAATTGCTGTCTCGAGCTAACTACCGACCTATGATTATCATTTCGTGCTTTTTTGTACGTCGCAAGCGCTTGGAACCCTGACATATTTAAGAGCGGCTCGGATTGTCCTTCTCAAGACGACCACCTGAGCAAGACTTCAGTAGGCGCATCACGGCCACAAATGGGTCACTGTACAGTATCACTATCCGAAGCCGCGGAAACTCCGCCACAATGAAGCTATCATACTGGTACATTTCACTTCTTCCACCAGGTGTCTTCGGTCTCTCAGGCTGGCCTATGGGTGGAACCATCGTGGCGGGCAATGCTGTGCAGTTCGACCGCGAAACCTGGGAAGCAAACCTCGCTCATCCTAACACTACTGGTTATAATTCAGTTGTCGGCTTCGATGTCTCAAAACCTTGGCCAAGCACGCAGGTAGATGGATGGCATCTATCAATCAACGTGACAGGCGACATGTAAGCTATTTCGGCCCCAAAGCAGAGGGTTTCACTTCGTTAGAGTCTGGCTGAGAAGGCAACCTTTCGATTGAAAGGCCTCTATACTGATATCAGTCGTCCTGGATAGTCCGGACTCCCAAGCTATGAACCCTTCAAATGCGACAGGCAAGGCGTTCACTGGGACAAGCATCTTCCTGCAAGCCCCTGAATATCTACGCGCCACGTTCTCTGATCAGGACACCATCGACGAGACAACGTGGAAGATATGCGTTATCGTAATCCCCAACGCACCCCAGGAGAATGTGACCGGAGCGGAAAGCAGCACTTGTGCTATCTTGTCGTCGCAATGTGTTTCCGACCTGCAGCAGGCTTACGCGGAGAGGTTCCCGCGTAACCAGGACTGCTACGGCACGCCGCCGTCGACGCCGTCAAGCTGCGGTGATACGATCAACACAGGCAACTTCAACGTCCAGCGTGGGTGAATAGAGACGAATGTTTGAGTCGCGTTCGTGTGTGCCTCTGCTAACGCGGCGTAGAACTACCCCTCGATTCGATTAGCGGTAAAGAAGTCTTTGTGACGGCTTCGGATCCCCATGATCCCAACGATGAGAGAGCGTTGAGCGAAGCTGCTCAGAAAACGTGGCCAGTGCTGACGATTTGGGGGTGGAATATGCGCGCTAATGCGTCGGATGATGCGGCGCCCACCGTACAGTTGTCGTGCATCAGTGCTAGAGATGTCGAACCAGGTAGCGAGTCGCCGCCTTCGGCGAGTTCGAGACGTTGTGGCTCTGCCGCGGCGGCCTTTATTGCTGCCTGTATGGCAGCATATGTATTTCTCTAGGCGGATCAGAAATCCTTAGATTCCCCTATGCTCGCACCTTGTATAACTACGTAGTAGTTTTGACTATAAGGTATAGCAAAATGCGGACCACTCTTCAATAATGAATGAAATTTACGGTCCTATCAACATAACTCATCTAATTCCGAATGTACACCTCAAGCACCATCCGTCAAAGGAGCTTATATATCAATAATACAGAGTACCGTTCAGGTGTTTATGGAACTAGAGTTATAGAGGTTATTGAAAAGACTCCAATGGCTCAAGGCACGCCCAACAACTGCGGATCGGGAAACCCTTAATTGCCTATGGCCCTGTCTCTGGCACATAGAGTTTGTCGTGTCGACTACTTCACTGTTGCGCCATCGGGGTAGTTTATGAGAACATCTGTCGGAAGAACTAAACTCTTCTTAATTATTATCGCCTTGCCTGTAATGCGAGTAGGAATTGTAGGTTTGGATGGGGTTTTTGCTTCCCGAACCCAATCCTGAAGCAGCCATATTTTCGATACAACACTAATCATAATGGTTTCTTAGGGTTATCTGGTCGACAAGACTGTTTAAAGTAGCTGTAGTATTATGGTATTTCATTATGATGTGGTAAGAGAACATGCATGGACCAAGCTTGTGTCCGGGTCGATCGATAGAATTCGTGCGTTGAAGCATTGATGCAGTGTGCTGGCTAACAAACTACTATTCCCCATACCCCATGTTGAGTACATAGTAGTCAACTCCTTTTTTAAATAGGGTTGTGTATTTGGGTACTGAACACAAGACGCCCGGTATAGATGAACCAGATTCCCATGAGACTTCTGCTGATCCCGTAGAAAGGCCGTAGTCAACACAGAGAACTAGGCACGATGACAATGACGACAACAATTACAATAGTAATACAGCAGCTACTCTTGACCAATATGCCCAATCCAATACATGGCAACTGCTTCCGAGTCCGCCGCCTAGTCAAGCGCAGCGGGACAGCGGTCCAAAAAGGGTGTAGATAGTGGGAAGTTGCCGTTTTACAGATCCGCAGAAGGCTGAGGAATGGATGTGGAAAGGCTAGATTGTCCATGAATGCGGGATGAATGGCGAAAACGAAGAAGAGTAGCGCGGCGTAAAGCCTGACTGAAGATCGAGGATATAATTTGCACTAGTTCGCGATGGCTTTGCGGCGGTCGAGCAGTATGTTTATTGCTACCTATTTTGCCTGATAGGTAGAAGCGGCGGTCATTTTCAATGTTGATAAACTTCATATTTTCCACAATTTCCATTCCCATTGTCAGCTCGCCCCGCCAATTTAGATAGGAGTTGATGACGGATGAATGACTAGATACACGTGCCGCATGGGTGCAGCGAGATGCACCAGACGCGGCAGGCAAGGAGGTAATGCATGTCAAATTGTTGAATAGCTTTGGTTCCTGTGCGCGATCGAGTTGAGTCGTATATATATATACGAGCTCAGCATAGCAAGTGCGCCACGCAAGCGGCACGGCACATCACAGCACGTTTCAACATCTCAGCTCAGATTATGTGATGCGTTAGGACACGTGTGCGGGAGAAAGTCGTCCTTGGCTGAGCTCGGAATCGGAATAGAATATAGGTCAGTAAGGGGACCAGATATAACACTTGATGAATGGAAAAGGTCTAAACAATCCGGCTGATGAGAAATGAAGACTCTTATCACTACCTTCCGACGAATGGTTATAAACCTCACGAAGAAAGACTAGCAGTCGTAAGGAACCTAACATCGGCACCAAAATGTCTTTGCTCGCATAAATAGAGTAGCCTGTAGCTAAAGTAGACAGAATATCCCTAACAAATAGCTGAACTGGTGACGACTGTAGCAAGAGGGTTCGGTTCGTATGTCTTTGGCCCGTTATATAGCATTACTTGCTCTATTCCGCATCGCGTACGGTCAAGTATAGAGGAGCACAATGTAATTTATGCCCTTGACAATCAAGTGGGTTAGGGTCGTCCCGAAGCCTTCTCAGACAAGACCGATGCGCAAGAGGATGATGAACTATAATTCGACTAGCGTCACTCTGCTCTTCAGGACAGGTTTGCGAGGTGCTGTAGCTTAGACGATATCGGCACCTCTCCTTCGTATGGCAAGTATAGTCCGGGCGCAGTCGACCTTGTCGATACCAGTCGCGCTTCGTTCCTCGTCCTTGATTCCCCAGATATCCTCAATATCCTGCCCCAGCCTCCTCAGCGACGGCAGATGCCGTAACTCGTACATGGCTCTGACTCTCTCGCGCACGCGATCACGTAGTTCACAATCTATGGTCTCGCAGGCGGCCGTCCATAATGGGCATGCATGGGTCGAGACGAGCGGCGAAGAGATAGGCACCTGGAAGAGGTGGTTGAGACACTCCCTCGCGTGTTTGAGGGTCCCTGGATGCGGAGAGCCGACATTGTGCCAAGCTCGATGCAAGTAGACATGTGCGGCCTCCTTATAGGCATGGATTGTGTGTCCTGCATCTCCTTCGCGGCTTACGCAGGTATCGAGAGCTCGGAGGACAGTTTCGATAGCTTCTCCCTGGGCATCGAGGAGTGCCCCTTCTTGGCTGCCCATGCTGCTGATCTGGCCGAAGATTGCCCATAGTATCTTGAGACCTTGCATAGGGTCTATCAACTCGAGGTAAGAAGCATCACCCCCAAGGCCAAGGATGGGAGGGGCCCTTTCAGAGACCGAGACAACAGCGTCGTGATAGCAGCAGAGATCTAAGAGGAATGCGCCAATGTCGCAATCCCACGTCCTAGGTCCGGCTTGCTCAATAATGACCTTGGCTCCCTCCAGATGGTTGACTCCGGAGTTAGTCATGAAAAGCCGGTCGGTGGCCTGCAAGATCATGATGATGGCGAGAGAAATAAGTGGGCTCTCGGTAAGTATGGTTTTTCGCAACGAGGAGACAGCGTCGATCTGGTGCTGGGTCGCGGCGTTGATCAATAAAGGATCAGGTCTCAAGATGCTAAGGTGGTGTGCCGCCATGAAGCAGACAGCCGAGCGAAGAGACGGGGAGTGAGCAATCATGGGCGTGATATGGGTATGGAATTGACTCTGTGCAGATGGTGCCATGGTGATCAACGAGGCCAGGGTGGTTGACCAGTGGTCGAGCAGGTATGCGTGCTGCGGCGAAAGCCCACTACTCATAGCTCGCGGTGAGGTTGATACTGCTAGGTGTTGTGATTGTAGCCCGGTCAAGGCTGTAGTTGAGGCTTTTCGTCGGCGTTGTCCCTTCGATCCCTTCTCAACTTTCTCAACTTCCTGAGGCCTTATTGGGCTTTGCCACTTGAGTTTGAGGCCGTAGCCTTTGCAGCGTTTCCCCAATCGAACGCATCGACCGCAGAAAGGTTTCTGCTCATCGCATTTATATCCATCCTCCCTGCATGTCAAACAACCGGTTCTCGTTCGCCTGAACGCCATCCCGAGAGACGCAAGCGCATCCTTACACGACCACGACGACTATACGACGGTGAAGAAGACTCTGCGGCTCATATGTAATCCGAGCGAGAGACATCGTCAGCCCGCACGAAGTATCACTCGGAGCTTCCACAATTACCTTGTGATGTCGTCAATGTATTCTGAACACAATGGCGTTTTGTCGTGGAGATAACTACTGAAAATGAGGCTTTGATGCTAATTTGCGAAGCACGAGCCACGTGACTGCTTTTACTAGCATGTGATATGAACTAATTTACAGGAAACAGTCTCAATCGCCAACTGCAAGTACCTAAGGCACCTGCCTAGAATCCCGTCGGCAAACGGCGGAATAATTCATGCAATCTACGTCGAATTCTCGGAGAGCGGCTGTAGCCGGTAGTTAAGGTTCTCTCCAGCTCTTGGTCTAGGCCTTCTACCTAGGCCTTATTGTCGTTGTATGCGCAACATACATGGAGATAGAGCCATAGCACTTGCCATAGATGGCGTTGGTCAAGGATGATCCGCTAATTCAGTCGAAAGGTTTGTTGTTTTAAGCCGAACCATAAAAGAAACCGTACCATGGTTCCATGTATTCACCAACTCCCTCCTGTTATGTATGAGTACATACCTAGGTATAGGTATGTACATAAGGTGATATCAACATTTGTTTATTTTTTTATTTCTTAACTATCTTCGACTGTTAAGACTTTTGGATTGAAGCAGCGACTTCTCAATGTATACGCGAACTAGGTAGTTAGTATATTTGGATTCCAGACTCCAAGAGCAAACCTGAAATCCCATTCAATCGCTTTGCGCATCTCCACCGGCATCGGGAGGGGGGCACTCACATACCTACCATCCAAATCCTTCAACCCCGCCTTAGAAGACGAGGTTGGCAGACAGACAAGATGGGCCTCGAAGAACCGGCAATGGACCTCCCCATCATCGACCTGGATGTGTTCCTCTCGTCGCCCGACTCGCCCGCAGCGCACGAGGAGTGCGCAAAGGCGGCGCGAGCCCTCATCACCTACGGGGCGCTCGTGCTGCGCGACAGCCGCGTGGCGGAGCCGGACAACGCCGCCTTTCTGGATCTGATGGAGGACTATTTCGCGCAGCCGGACGAGGCCTTGAGGCGCGACCTGAGGCCCGAGGTCAACTACCAGGTCGGCGTGACCCTCGAGAACACCGAGAAGCCCAAGTGCGCCGTCGACGAGCCCTGCCTCGACATCATCCGCCGCCTGGCGCCCGACGAGCGGCCCCTCGACATCGGCGCACACGCCCCCGACCCCAAGTGTCGCTTCTTCTGGCGCATGGGCGACGTCCCGCCCTACGAGACCCAGTTCCCCGGCCTGAATGCCGATAATGTCGTCCCTGCTGCCGCCGGCATCCGGGAGCGCTGGACCCCGGTTATGACGACGTGGGGTCAGAGCATGAAGTGCGCGTGAGTCTCCTTTTTTGAGTAGAACGGCGGCCGAACATACATGACAGACGGGCTAGCTTACTCTTTTTGTTTCCAGTGTCACCGGTCTGGCCGAGATGGCTGCCGTGGGCATGGGGTTGCCAGCGGAGACATTCAGCGACGCAGGACGATACGGGTAAGCGACATATTATATATACATACATACATACATATATTCAGTTCATAAGCACTCACGCTCATCCACCTTAGCCCGCATCTCCTGGCCCCAACAGCCTCGGACCTGAAAAAGTACGGGAAAAAGGACACGATCCTCGCCGGGTTCCACACGGACCTGAACTTCCTGACGATCCACGGACGCAGCCGGTATCCAGGCCTACACATCTGGGCACGGAACACGGGGCGCAAAATCGCCGTCAAGATCCCTCCCGGGAACCACCTCCTAGTCCAGGCGGGGAAGCAGCTCGAGCACATCACCGGCGGGCTCGTCAAGGCCGGGTTCCACGAGGTCGTCGTCAATGACAGCACACTAGCCACGATGGCGCAGCGACAGACCGAATTCCCGGACCGTCCGCTCATAAGAATCAGCAGCACCTTCTTCTGGACGCTGGCCAGCGACTTCGACCTGGCGCCCATCCCGGCCCTCGAGGAGAGGGCGCGCGCCTTGCGCGCCGAACAGCTGAATCTCGGCCGCGACGAGGGACGGGAAGTCGCGTATCCCGCCATGAAGGTCGGCGAGCAGGTGCAACAGTGCGTTTTTGACCCCTTTCCCTGGCTTTCCTTCTTTTCAGTCTTATGTGTTTAAATTTTCGTTTTTGTATTTCTTTTTTCTTCCCTAAATGTAAAACTCGTGCTGAATTGAGTGATGTTATAGGGAATTGAAGCACATCGCCTTGATGGCATGATCGATTCCAAGAAATGGAGCGGGTAAGACACACGCGGTATGAAGGCCGGTAGGTCTGGATGCGACATACGAAATGGACGAGAACCTGAGACAGAGGCGCTCTGCAGATGGATGATACCAAATACCTACTGCATGTCTATCTATATATACTCACTAAGCTATATGGTCAAGACATTATTAAAGCTAATAAATCATCGAGGTGCTTAAATACTTGCTTCAGCTAAACCTGTAGGCTCTAACGAATCGCTTCGATAGAGGAGAAAAACACGAAACCACGTCAATGAATATGGGAATCAGTTCGATGAAATTGATTAATGACCTAGAAACGAGAGGGACCAGCCCACGTCATCATTCCTTGCTATGCCGTACTCGAACCTACAAGAAACCCATTTAACACATGAACGCTGGCAAGACCATATTTTCAATGTCTAAAAGCGACATCCGAGCTAATCCATGGCAAAAAAAGCGAACATTTTATCCCGAGTTTCCCGCCCTGTCTGTTGATCTGGTCCATCCTATTGTATACAAGCAACCATGTACTTTTTGCGCACACCGTCTCCCGCTCTGCGACACATTCCAGCGGTCACTACGCGGCGTCTCGTCTTGCCGGGATGGGCGGTGGCGGCTTCTTCGCTCGGCTCGGAGGCGGTGGTGGAGGCGCCTTTTTGATACTACCCGTAGTCGATGTCGCGGAAAGGGTAGGACGAAGCGCATTGTTGCTAGTGGTTCGACTTAGACTCCCGTAGCTGGTGGCGGGGCTCTCGCTGCGATCGTACTCTGGACTGCCGCTGCTCGTCGGCGTGTCGTAGTCGTCGCCAAAACCATCTGGACTCAAATTCTGGTTGGTCTGGATCCTGCCGACAGGGCGCAAGTTGTTACGCAGACTACCGACATTGGCCGGCACGGTATTGGTCTGGCGGACAGATATTTCTGGCACAGGGAGCTGGGGAGGATCGCGGTAGGTAGAGGCACGGTTGATGCTAGGACGACGGGCCACGTCGGGGGCCGCAACATTTCTCCCAGGAGAGTAGTTGGATCGAATGGGCATTCGCACTGGCTCGGGGGTCGGCTCGCGATCCGATGCGTCTTGTTGACTTGTCCATCTTTCGGTACGCTCATTCTCGGAGTATGATCGGTTCATTGGACGCCTGACAGAACTATGATCTGACGTCCTCGGCCTTGAATTTGCTTGTGCCTGGGTGGCCGCCCATTCCTGTTTGACCCTCCGAAGCTCTTCAGCACAGCGTTCGTAGTGCTCGAGCTCGCTGTCTAGGAAATTACCCAAATCTCGGACAGAGTCAGCTTCGGCTTCCTTGATGTCCATCATGCGGCGGTAGACGTCTTCCGATGATTCTTCATATTTTGCTTTTGAGGCTCGAAGTTCGTCTTCGAGTCGGAAATCTTCACGCTTCGCCTTCTGCATCTTGCCCACACTTGCTTCGTATGTCAGGCGACGATTCTCGAGCTTCTTGCGGGCGGACTAGGTGGTATGTATGTTAGTTTACTATAAGAGGCTTGTTCAGATTAGAACGAAGACAAACCTGGTATTCTCTCATCATTGCCAGCGATCGCTCTAGTCCGTCTAGCCAGCAAGACGTGGCATGGGCAACGTAGCTCTCTTGAATTCCCGCAATGCGTTCGTTTGCTCTTCCCATAGCTGCAAACAGTAGTTTGTTGTTAGCCGATGCCGACTCCTCAACAACGATCCTCCCTTATCGCTAGGACAACATACCTATCAAGCAATTGCCGAACTCGGAGTCGGACTCAAAGTCCTCGCCGTGGGAGATCATCGTTCGCCCGAGATAACTGACAGGAAGTCCCTTCTCTTTGTCCTCAAAGGTTTCGCCGCGGCGCGAGAGCGACTTCATGTAGATGTTCATCGACTTCTGGAGACGGTCCATACCTATACAGAAAGGTCGGCGTTAGCAATTGGAAGGCCCAAAGGCACGGATAAAGCAAAGGAGGAGGCGAGAAGAACGTACCATCGTAGCGTAAAGCCATTTCCGTCTCGAGCATTTTAAAGTCATCAGAATGTGTGATCTTGGCCTCATGGCCCATCTTCTCGCCAGCCCATTGAAAGGCGCGATCGATCTTCCTCGTGAACACCATTTTGTTGTTTGTCTTTTATTTCATCAACTTGGAAGGAAGGGACAAATTGACAAGATGCAACTCGGGAGGAGAATTGGGTCGAAATTAAAGGGAGGGACTCGATATTAATCCCCCCAAAGCTGGCTACTGGTACCTCCAGGCTTGGAATTATCGGCGCGGCGTGGCGTGGCGGGAGGTGTGGACCTCGTTTCTGGAGCGATAGCGTATCGTTATGCTGGACACAGCTGCAGCTGGTTGGCTTGCAGCGTGCAGTGCGGGTAAGTATGCGGCTAGGCAGGGGTTCTGGTCCCAAGGGTTCGTAAACGGTGGAGAATCTGGAGGATTGGTTGAGTTCAGGGGATGTTCTCGACCAGCCACTTATATGAGTATTATTAGGCAATGCACTGGGTTACAGAGACGAATAAGTCGAGATTTCCGAGGAGCGACAAGAAGCACGAAGAGAACGAATTCAATGGAAGATAAGAGATCAGAGCTTTCGGATTCACTGTGAAAGTGATAAAACAAGGGGAGAAACTTCGTACTTCGCTGTGAGACACGTACTTGAGTGGGGATGAATCATGCGATGGCCCAATGTATGGAGGAAAGGTAGGTAGTTACCTGTTGTATGTACGCGTAACAGTCAAAAGAATTGATTGGTGATGTAATTGACTGACTGATTCATTCATTCACATTTATCAAACAATCTTTGCAGCTTGCATTTTGATTATGATTCAGGAAAAAGAAAAACAGTCAGGAGGAAAAGCGAACAAGAGTCCATCTATTATTCAATTTCTTAACTCTACCTACCTACATAGACAATCTGGATAGAACATGGATTAGTTGGTCCAGTTATACACGTATGCTCTCTAACGCTCTATAAGGGGGTGAAAGGAGTAGGCGGTGCAATAGAGGGGAAGCGGCTAAAAGATTCAGGTCCGTTAATATATCTGGCATGTAACTATACGAAGTAATCTCTTACCTTATTAGGCTTGATACAGTCAATTCTTGAAACATGATTGGCCACTAACTAATCAAACCGAGTACGAAGACGGCAAGATGCTGATAACACATGGCACTTACTAGTTAATTATTCTTAAGCAATATCTAGTACCTACATAACCTGCCTGGCTCACCTGATAGTTATGGTACGAGGGCGATTTGTTGTTAGTCAAATAGTGGAAGGCGAATGATAACCACAGGTAGTTTTACCGGATCTCTAGCCAAGACGCAGAATGTGGCGATGAATCCTGCTGATCATCCGGCATGTTGACTTTAGCGGGTCAGAGTAAAGATCTGACGTTGTGATCGCGTGCTTGGAACATAATGCATGCCACAAGAGCAATAAGCACAGCGGTATGTCGTCAGCCTTGAGAAGTTTATTTGGCTGTTATATGTAACATGATGTCGCGTAAGAGCAACAAAAGCTTGATTGACGGGTGGATTGGTAAAGGGCAACGGAATCTGAAACTGTCAAGAGCGGCAGACTGGCGACGGGCGGCTCTGCAGTCCTATAGATGTATGCTGGCTTACCTAAACTTTACTGACCTTTTCTTAGCTCGGCGCGTAGCAAGTTGCTTGGTCTTGACCCGGCGTTACGCCGTGGAGTGCGGTGCTTGAATCGTCTGGAATTTGTAGTTCCAACAGCGAAATGGATTGGCACACGGATTAGCATGCCTCGAGAAAGGTAGTTGAGACTCGATATGAAGTGAGGATTGTAAAGCAATTCCTATTAAGCGCATTGTTGACCGTTGGCCTACTTCATATTCAAAGCACTAGGCATTCGGGGGTAAATGGAAATAGCTAGATGAGTAGACATCAAATGGCGATTAATACGGTGGTAGGTCGGTGATGGCATTCAAACCCCCAAAAACGTGCGGGAAAGGAGTTGCTTTCCGAATCACCGACTGTACACCCTGCCTGGACAGTCGGATCTTAGAGGCCTGTTGAATAGAACAGGACGCTCGGGACGAAACATGTCCATTGAGGCGCAGTTAAGCATGCAGTCGCGCTTGCAAGGATGTCTTCTTGGCAATGGAAGGTTCCGTTCTAGGTAATAGGATTACTAACTAGGAGAGTTTCCGTGCACTAATTACATGCTAAATTAGAATAAGGAACTACAAAAAATGCAGTATGTAAAAAAAAGTATGTTAGTTTCATTAGACCACTTACTATTAGATTGCTGACACTCTTGTTTTAAATGTCCGGGGATAATGTGAAGTGAAATGATCAGTGTTGTGGATGATGGATGGTGGTGAGGTTACATTACACTAAAAGCTTCAGTGCGAAAGTCGGCTACTGGCTCGTGCGTCGCCTCCGATAGGTAGCAATATACACTATAATCATGAAGTGACGAGTACCTTTTCAATACACGATGTCTAGAAGTTTCAGAGTGTTTGGTCTTATGTCATCTATTTATGAAGGCATACAGAAATCACAGTTCCATGATATCCATTAACCATCGCAGCCAAGCCATACTTCTAAGCTCCCTACTAAATCCTACCATCCTGACCATGTCTATAATAAGTGATCTTTGGAAGGACTCTCGTTCACTTAATCTTGCCCGACTTGTTATATTACCTGTTTTCGTGATCGAGCAGCTGAGCCCAGGGACTACGGCTTGTAGGATATGTACATGATACTATCCACGGCCCTAACCCCTGGTTTGTGGTATACCAACACATGAGGTTAGTCCGTGTGACAATCCTGATATTGCTTCATACGTACTTGAATTGCGTGACAGATATTGTGTAGCTTATGTGACGTCTTGCGTGCCGCCATCTCACCTCCTTTTTTGCTTTTCTTTTCCTTTTTTTTCTCGAATAGATCTCCGCACTCCATTTACTAGTGACACCTGTAGCACCAGACGGCCGCCTGGCCAACATGCAGCAAATGAGCAAGCCATCGTCAGTCATTTGGGGCAAACCATAAACGGGGCTCCATTAGAATTGAATGTCTGGAATAAACTACCTTATAAACCCTACATGTATAGTTTCAAGGCGAGACGGTGAGGTGATACGGTCACAGTGTGTTTTTTAAGTCTGAAATCAAGCCTGTTGACGCGAAAAAACCCTCATGGTCGTAGCTCATTATCGACAGTGCAGCCTCTTGAGAATATGAGCCTTTCCTGGCAAGTCCGTAAGAGTCATCGCCAAGGTGATCCCTTCAGCCACATCATGATCATGATGGAGATTAAAATTCATAACTACTTACGCTCCGCCGAATAAATCGCGGAAATTGCCACTTCATCAAGTCAAAAACCCTTCCCAATTTCTTGATTTTTTTTTTGTCTCAGAGGCGGTTTTCCGTTACCAACAGACGGAACGTTACTTCACGGGAAACGTGAGTAATGTACAGAACGCCGCCAAGGGTTGCGGATTATCACGTCCGGCTCCCAGGAAACGATTGACTGTAGGGAAGCTGTCGAACAATACTGCCGCACATGTCCAAAACTATGTATTCGTCAAGTTTGTCGTGAAGAGATAGAATATGGTTACGATACGGCCACCTTTTTCTCCCCTCCCCATAGAGATTCTAACCTCATGAGTCAGTCCACTAACGAGTTCTCGGACGTTTATCTGATGCGTCAAGTCTAAGTTTGAACGGTACTCAGCCGAGCCGAACCCGGCTGGCTGCATGATAGCATCTCATGTATCCGTCCGATGACGGGAGAAAAGATAAGTCAAACCTGGGCCATATCGAAGGAAAGAGTTGGTGTAAATAAATTCATCTAGTCAGTAACGATCATCAGCGTCTCAGGCAGTTGATCCACGTAAACTATACTCTCCTCCACTCTCAAGAAGTACCCTCCTAGGGATGTACACATTATCCACGATTCAGTCGACAGAAGGCCAACACCTAGGCACGGAGACCATTACCCAAAACACATTCAGATTGAGCCATTCACAAAGTGAGACTCGCAACTACTGGCAAAGCCCAACGACAATGCGCGTACTCTACTACTTTCACTTCAACGTGTGGAACCGTGCACCGAAGGCATTCAGTACAAGATACACTACATATTCTGCGAGTACGCTACGGAGGAGTCCACTGGTGGGCAGTGCCGTAACAAATCGTAATGAATGATCATTATTGTCAGCAGGAGAGAGCCTACCAGTCCGGCGACCTTGTGAAGACTCTATGCTGGCGCCAGAGTGCGGTCCAGTATACGGATACGGCTTCTTCAACCCCTGCGCGACGGGTGGCTGCCTGGAATTAACGTTGGGGGGTTGCAGGCTGGACGAGCTGGGCGGGCGATGGGTCTTTTGTCGCTGCCACCGCGTCGGTAACCCCTTCAGGTGGTACCACGCCGTCGCTAATTTCCTATGCTATCATGTCGTCTGCCGGAACTGCTGAGTGGATGTCCAGATGCGGGTTCCAGGTGTGAGATTGAATAGTTCTATTACGTCGTTAGTATAACGAGATGCTAGACCGACATGAGTCCAGCCGTTTCAGGGCAGAAATCAAATGTTCGGTTGAACCTTTCTACAAGCACATTCCAGACTATAGAAGGGCTTTCTCTAATCTTCCCACGACAGCTTATGTCCCCCTTGAATTTGGAGGTAACGCGACGACGTCAGCAACCGACCAAGTCCCGGAGCAAAATATTACCCAGACTGACCAGCCATACGCATATAACAACCGTCTTAATTTCACTTAGAACCTCTTGAGGCAATCACATGCACCGATATATCCTACACACTTAGGTGTCAGCACGTCGTCACACTATTCAGATGCCCTTCACTTCAAACTACGGTCTCGAAAAGAGCGAAAGACTTGCGAAAACTGCATTTACAACTTGATACCTTGGTCACCACCGCCGGACTCTGGCACGCATATCCGTCCTCTGGCCAAGTGCCCGTTCGGCGAACGTGGCAAATAGTGCAGTTGCTGGTAGTGTGACCAAGAACGGAACGAATGAGGTTTGCCACGCATAGTGAAGCATGCGTGGTGCGTATGGCCATGCATGATAGCTCGTCGATTTCAGGTCGCTGCAGTTATATCATGATCATCGACAGACAAGAAAATCGGTGCGATCACGTCTGCATGTGAGACTGCCACCGAGCACTAACAGTATATTGAGTCGACCCGCGACGCCATTCGCAGCTAACGCGAGACAATATAAGCAAGGGGAGGGGTAACGCCCAGTAGGACTAAAGCTGATGGCATGCGTAGCAGCAAGATTAATAACCACAAAGACTCGATCGCGGTTTGGACTAATGACGCCCAATCAGCGGGCGTAGTTTGAAGGAACTATGACAATTGAGTGTTGGACAAATAATCGCCACATAGCTCAGCGCTGCATAGCGAGGCGTTGAGGCTTTTGTATCAGTAATCGTGTAAAAAATTGGTTGGCTGGACCGGGGAGCGCCATCAACATATAGGTAACATGATACGGGGGCCTCGGGCCTGGGAGCGCATTAGGGAGAGGCGGCTGGTTCGAATAAGACATGCGATGCTATCGATGGAAGGTGAAGGCGTCCATCCGTCGTGCGTGTCATGAAGGTGGTCAACGATATACAGGGGTTTGAGGTAGGTGATCCTCAGTGAACGATAGGAGGGGAAAAAAGAAAGATCACTCAACTGGAAACGAACTTATTTGTGATAAGACCAAGATCTTGGGTTACGCGAGAGGCTGAGGCGCATCCAAGGGCTGCCCACCTGGGGCGACGCAAGCCCAGTAACCAGGTTTATGGGTCAGTCCTCCCGAATATCTACTCGGAACGGGTCTGGATCGGGCGTAGGACCTCGCGTCCCGGTTGGGCGGCACTGACAGGCAGAGGCAAGATAAAAAAAGCAAATCCAGGAAATACAGGACAAACTACGATTGGGTTAGCGCGAGGACCAGGGATAAACCCTTGAATCAACCTCCAGAATTGCCCTTCCTCGTTCAAGTTTTATTGGGAGGCCGGGATCCCGTAACCGGACTCGCGCCAACAATCACGTTGTCGTCTAACTTCGTTGACTTTAAATAAAAAGAAATTTGCTGATACCAATACTTATCGTGCTACGTAGTGCTTTTTTGTATCAGCTTGCTCCGTGATTCATGCCTTGGTACTCAAGCCGGGCTTATGAGTCGTCGAGAACTTGGGCTTCCAGTGCCAAAAAAAATTAAAAATTTACGAATTCCGTCAAGGACTTGTGAAGCTTGAGGGGTGAAGTATCTATAGTCTATAGTATATAAGGGTTAACGGCCTCGAAAGGATATATTTCTGGCATTACCCAACGGTTCGTAGTTGGTTTGCTGTGTCTTCAGAACCCGCCAGCCTCGTGACAGCATTGAGTAGTTCACCATGTGCCACGGTCATCCTCATTACCACCCTTGTTCTCACACTTCGGTGAAGTGGCTGTATTGCCCCGAAGCAATGTTTGACTTATCGACGGGCTATGAGGCACCATGTGCCAATCCCATTTACTCGAAAGCTCAGCCTGTCAGATCGGACTGCCCTCTTCAAAACTGCAACTTCAAGGCGCTCAAAGGAAGCTGGACATGCTGCGTCTGCGGGCAAGGACCGAATGCTCAGGGATGGTGTACCGTTTTGAGGCGGGCCATGAATTGGAACCCAGTAACGAAAACAATGGAGGACATGGACGTGCCTTGTGGGCATGGATGCTGCAGCCAATGTAGCCGTCATCGTTAGTTGTTGCTGGTAATAGAAAGAATCTGCAAACTGCCGTACTAACTTGGTGACTAAGCGTCCTCGAGAGGGTCGAGTCCAGAGATCTCGTTCGCCGAAGTCCGCAAAACAAGGGCTGCTCGCAAAGGCCACAGCAGAAGCTTCGGAATCAAACGATCTTCGACGTACGACTTTAGCAGGGGCTTTTCCCCCGTCGTCAAGGAGGATGACCCAGAAACCACCACTTCTTCCCTAGCTGCATATAGCTCACAAGGCTCATGCAAGTCCACATACGACATTAATGTTGACTATTTAACCAAGAAGACAAAGACATCAAACAGCAGTAAGAAGAAAGGATGCAAGCACCGAAGCCAGTATTGATTCGATCGCCAAGAGAACGAGGCGAAATACAATAGGGAATTCGTAGCAAAGAGAATTATCTCGCTTGAGGAGGACTGTGTCTCGCGGTAGTTTTCTTACATATTTGGAATGATTAGGGAATAAGCGTATATCTTCGATAATTGAAAAACGAGTAGCAATACATGGCTCAACTTTGTAGCTAAGATGACAGCATGACCACATCTGATTGCTGGATACTAATATCTTCGGCCTTGCAAGTCTCTGCTATACTATTATTGGGGTACACATGAGCATCTCGGCACCGAGAGCGTACAGATGATCACAATAACCAAATCGGGCGAGGGCAGGAGAGAGCAACTCAATCTGATTGCAATACTAGACGCGATGAGTACCGAGGTTTGATCAGTTACCTTAGAGAGCGATAGAGTACTTGCCCAGCCCCCAGAAGAGCTGCATTATCCGATGTTATTATGATTTCAAAGGCTTTGAGACGAGGGGTACAGCTTGACGGCAAATAGGTGAGTGTCGAAACAAGGATTATTGCGCATTACAACCTCTAGGCAGGTTTAACAGACACAGGGTTGCTCATGAGGCTTATGTCAAGGCTACGTTCGACACTTCGAGGTCTGGGGGTTAACATTCTTGGCCCCAAGACTCGTAGATGGCAGGGCTATTTGGGTAGCGAGCTGGAATTGGATTGTTTAGGGCAATGTAGTCCAGGCCAGACCTCGTCGAAAATGGGTAGAGGGAATAGCAGCCCACCGGAGTCATACCTATTCTCCTACATACGTATATATTCTCCCTGCAAGCCAACCTTGGCGCCAGAAGAGGGCAAATTGCTTTGGATGGTGTGATAGGATGGCATCCTCCCGAGACGATTGGGCTTGTTACCACGTGCTGAACCTGCGGATGAGAACTGCTAAGGTATTAGACCCAGCATCACCCAAATACCCTAGACAAGCAGACAGACAGAAGCAAAAGACGCGAGCGTTGCTGAGCTCCATAGGTTTGTTGGTTATATCATGTGACGTATAGGATGTGATGCTGCGCCGCCGTAGTACCTACCTACCTACCTAATCATTACATAGTACCTTTTTAACGAGGAGGATCTTCCCCCTGGTGATCTGCACAAGCAACGATGCCACGTGCTGGAGATCTCGTTTCACCCGTCAGAATTGTGAGCTATAGAAAAATGGCTCGGCCCGATCGACCACGACTCGATTTCTGCTTGGGAAAAGAGAAGCGCCCGGGTGATGAAAGTGAATGCGTGACCGATGATGATCAATCCTTGACGATGGGTTTGTGGTGTAAGGATTCCCGCCCCATGTTGCGACTACTAGTATACCTAGTATAAGTATGTATGTAAACTGGAGAGTGAAGTTTTGACCCCTCCTCAGTAGTCTTATCGTTCGTCACGTTTTATGTGGTATGCTCCAATGAGATTCTTGCCCAAAGTCTAGACTAGGAAGTGATGGGTAACGTTTCCCCTATTAAGTTGCAGCATCATTTTTCTGCCGTTCCAATTGGTAAGATGGCAGCAAAAAGCGACATGGATTGACCGCGTGGCATGGCGTGATACTTAGTGTGTAGGCAGGAGAGAGGACGCACCCCGCTACGCTGAAAATGCCACATGGTAGCGTAGTAGTACATAATATAATACTACCTACTTCCATACCTACGGGGCTACAGGCCTTTGTTTGTGTTGGTGCTTATTTTCGAAGATACCCGCGATAATGAATGAGATGATTGGGCATAACGCAGAAATGCGGAATGTAATTGACACTTGATAACTATACCGAGGTATTAAAAAAAAAAAATAAGATGACTGATAAAATAGAGTATGGTGTTGATATTGTAGAGCGGATGATGTTTAAGGAGCCAGTTCCTCGGTCGACTTTCCCGTCGATACATAACTTGTTGTACTTACCTGCTTACAGATAAGATCCATGCGAGATGATCTCGTCTGCATTGGTCTTCCAGTTACCTACTATAGACTGCCGTTACCCTGCTTATCATTTGACAAATACCTACCTATGTACGAAGTATATACATAGTATACTTGATGCCGTGCAGATATCACACATGCAGGTGCAGTAAAACCAACCGATGTGAACGGCTGCTCGAGCAGTTGCATCACCATGTTATATAAATGCTATTCTTATATTACAGGATGCTCATGTTCAAGCCATTTTCAATTCTGTTCGGCTCTCCTTGTTGCTGCTGATGCTGGGTTGACTGCCTATGAAGATATTGGCCTGTCTCGACTTTTTGTGCCATGATCGGCAAAGAACCCCTGACCCGCACATGGCATGGCAGGAAAGGTACGTACATACCTAGGTACGTACAACTACCTTAGGTAGGGAGGTCGAAAAGGCCCAGCTAGTTAGAGTTCACCCTCCAGCTGTCTTTTAGGCTCCAATGCAGCCCCTTCGATGCGACGCTGTTGCAGCACCAACACGCCTCGCTACATCTGTCGATACCACCTCACCACGTCCTGATTGTTGTCGCTTAGCGGCGTTTAGTATGATCGGTTTCAGCCCCTTTACGCTGCAAAGGGCATTCACGGCCCTTCAACTCTCATCATTAATAAAATTTAAATTGTCAAATTTATGAGTCAACGGCAGGCCTGTTGTACCTAAGTATTTAACACTAATTAACAGGTACCTAATTAGTGTAACTCAATTACAAGTACCTGATGTAACTACTTACCTAGGGGTGTAATAATGGCGCTAGACACCTCAGGAATAGCGTATTATGATAGGACATTCCCTTCTCCCTCAACGGCCATCAGCATCAAGGCGGTTTCAAAAGTCGATCTAGCGTCCCCAATCTAAGTACATTAGGAAGTATACCTAGGCAGGTAAGGTTAGGTAAGGTAGCTCCTTAACCCATTACCACACACCCCCGTCAGAAGTTCCCCGTCATCCAGTAGGTGCAGTGTCATCAACTGGAACCGTTGCAGCTGCTTTATCCACCTCTTCCATTCTCCGCCATCATTCATACCACCCTCCTTCTCCCATCCCCGTCATCCACTTGGGCTCAAAAAGACGACGAATTCACATTACATTTCATCCCTTGCCTACTTCACGGCTCACACGACGACGACTCTACCAGTAATATAAACCGACTCATATTCTTTGAGATGCCCACCTCTTTAGACTCGTCTCGCCCCATCATGGCGCCTTCGGTATGTCGTGTTTAACTACAATTTCCCCCTATTCATTTAGAAATACACATTACACCTGGCGTGCTATGTCTTTCGTTGCCCTATGCCCATTTGTGGACTATAACCAAACCAATGAAGGAATTTGGAGCATACATTCTAACCTTCCGCTACAGCTCGTCTCTCCCCGCGCATCTCTCCGCCTAAGCACATACAGCACAGCGCCCTCACTCGCTGCGACTATGCACACAACTGACTCGGCACACGCCGAGATACGAGACATCGAGTCGGGACTGGCGCGCATGGAGAACAAGGCCCTCTCGAAGCAGCGCGTCGTGCTGTCCGAGGAGAAGACGGCTAATATGAGCAAGCTGGCCCTGGGCGCCAAGCTCGACCGCGCTCTTGACCGCCGCATGACCAGCCAGGATGCCGAGATGCGCCCGCGGAATAAGAGCCTGAGCGAGAAGGAGAAGGAGGAGCACTAGAGCGCCGAAACCACCATTAATTGAATCGGATCACTACATAAGAAAGGAAAGGAGCGGGTTGCCACTTCGATGACTGTACGGGGTATGGAACATGAGTGAGTTGGGCGCGACAGAAGATGAGCGAGTCGCACGATATGCGGCTCATCATATTCGACATATAAGAGTACGGTTCACAGGAGACAAGCATGCAGGCGGGCATGGCGGCAGAGGATTAGCCCAACTGCTGAAAGGTTCTTGATCCGTCGTGGCACATGGGATCATTGCCGCTGATTGGAACCCTGCTGTGCACTAGCCAGGACCTGATGTTGAGCTACCTTGTACACATAGGTTCCTGCTATCCATAAACGAAGGCCCGCAGCTATACTATCGCACTCTCGATACTTGAGACAAAGAAGCGTTGACCACTCTCCATCTACTCAGACAAGGCCCACTAACCACCGAGAATACCGCTCTGCTATGGCATGCCTCGGCCATATTTGGAGCACTCTCTTTTACTACACAATAATACCAACAAGGAGGGAAATTAGCCGTTGTTTGATGTTACGGATGTTTGCGTTTAGGTAGACGGGAGAGTCTATATACTTTAAATACTTTATATGACCTTTCCTGGCATGCTCTACGACGAAGACTATGTATCTGACGCGACAAACAAGCCTCAGGCCACAGGGATCTTGCTCTCTCTTTACTCCCGAATTGCTGTGACTTGATGCTTCATGCTATAATCACTGATCAAGACAAATATTGTACACGAATGCCGATCCATACCTTGTGGACCGTTGCATAGTGCTTTCCGCGGACACGAGTCCCTCTAAGCAAAAACAACTCCCGCATAACTGACATAGCATTACCAACGCCAGACGCCATTCCGACCCGGGACGAGCAGAACAGAGAACGTGGCAAAGCATCAGCCACAGTACTGCTTCCCACCTTTCACTCGTATCCTCCTACTCCACCACGTCCAACGGGACCGCCCCTAACAACCCCAACTAGATCACTCGGCGCGCCAGGCCTTCGGGCTCCTAAGACGAGGCAGCCGCCTTCTTTATGATTTTCTCCTCGACGTCCTTCAACAGAGCAGCAAGCTCTGCCTCCTCGCCTTCGAGCTCAAGCGCCTTCCTCACCCACTCCCTGGCCTCCTCGAGGCGTCCCATCTCCAGGAGCGCCTTACCCCGTCTCCACCACGCCTTCGCGTTCCCCTGCCTCTTGGCCTCGACGCTGGCCTCGGCATCGGCGGCGGCCTCGGGCCAATCGAGGAGGGCCATGTGCGCCTGCGCGCGATTCGCGTAGAGGGCGGCAACCTCTTCCCTCACGAGGCCCTGGGGCTCCCACAGCGGACGGCCGAGGGCCATCTGCAAGCCCAGGGAGTACAGCTTGACGGCCTCGGCGTGGCGGCCCTTGCGGTGCTCCGCGTTGCCGCTGTCGCGCAGCTTGGTGATCTGCGCCGACCGCTTCGGGTTCACCGGGACAGGGGGCGGGGGCACCTGGAGGGGTGCGTCGAGGGAGAGGAGCGCGCGGTGTAGCGAGTTCAGGGCTGCGAGCTCGGTTTGCAGGGTCCGTGAACTGGAGGGCGTGCTGACTGCTTTGGTTTGAGGGTCGATTTGCAGCGGAAGTAGCGTGAATGTATCGAGATCCGACATTGTGGCGGCTTGCTTACACTGCGTTGCGTCTCTGAACGGTCGGTGGGATGTTGGGTAAAGGTAGGTATTTATTGGGTTGTTATAATGATCGGGATGTCGAGAATGAGGCGATTCGACTCTACGACATATATAGAGGAAATGTGAGTCTGACGGTAGTAGTATAGATAAGGAAACGAGGTCGTTCGTGGGCTGCCGAAAGCGTTGTTCGTACACACCGTAGAGAACCCAACGTTGAAGGGTGTGGTGGTGTCGAGAACCGGCAATTGACACATAATCTGTCTAAAGAGGTACGTACTTCAATTTACTGAGTACACCACCGTGGTCCGTGCACGACTCCCTTACCTTATGTACCTAGGTACATGTACCTTACCTACATGTAGGTACTTGTGTTATGTACCACCAAGATAGGTATTCTACTGATGCTTAATGAAGGAGGTTTCTTCAGCTTATTATCAATATGAAATGTTTTGTTGAAAATTTCCCAGCCGGAAATCCAGTTGTCCGGGACCCAAAGGCTGAATGAAGGTGCAGCAACACGACCAACAGCCACACCAACTGTCCTGCACTGAGAGCGCGGGCGATCCGGGCATAAGGAAGATAGAAGTAATGATAAAGGTCGAGAAAGAGCAGGGACAGATACAGTATGAGAACGATGATCCGGACGAGGACGACCCCGACATCCCCGACATCCCCGACATCCATATAGCCCTTCACCCTTCAGTGGAACGAACAGCAGGCATGCAACGATTCAGGCTCTACAGCGGAAACCTGGTCAGAGAGTACCTGGATATAAAAGCGGGAGAAATAGCACAAATGACACCCGGCTGTCAGGACGAATGCTGCCAGAAGGAGGAGTTCACCACTACCCTGCAAGACTGGGAGGACATGGTGTACCATGACCTAATGGGAAGTCAGTGGACTGATGAAAGCATCCTACGCTTCGAGCCGTCCCACGAAATGTTCAAGAAGATCGAAGACCGTGACCTGGACAGATTGATGCAGGCTCTACGATCAAATCTCAACCCAGACAGAGCAAGAGTCAACGACCTGTTCCCGACGGATGGGGAGCTGCTACAAGACAACGTATCTGAGAACCTTTACCTTTACCCTAGAGATAGAGGCGAGGGAATATACCGAATGCACTGCCTGCGAATGAAGAAGTTGTTAGACAGATCAAGCTTCCGACTAGAAGAATGGGTCACTTCAGCAGCGGCAATGGAATGGGCGAGACGAAAGGCGCTAAAGGAAGGCTGGGTTCTAGAACGCCTGGAAGCAAAGTACAGGGGGGCGGCTGACGAACGCAGAAGATCAATTGCTGGTCCTGATTGTGACGGAATGCCTGAGAGTATGGCCGAAGGAGGAAAGAATCGAGAGAGTCGACCGCGAAAGACAAAAGTTCAGAAGGAAATGCATGTCTAAAGGCGTAGACCCACGGAAGAACGGCTTAACCGAGGATGACGACATGAGAGTCAGATGGCATTGCACGCCGTACTACATGTAAACGAAGAGGTTCGAGGACGACGACGCTAATGCTTCATCCCGCTACTAAATATGGATACGGTGGAGCATGTTTGATCCTGGTATGTGAATAGTGCCTGGCGTACTAAATAGTCTATAAGAAAATACTGATCAGTATACAAGACAAAATCCCAATTCCCCGGCATCTAACGGGCCTGACTAAGGCTGGGGTGATGCTGCTTGAGAATTTGACTCCAAGTAACTACTTGAAGTCATCAATCTAACATGCATCCAAATCCTACACATTCTCATTCTCCCTAGGATGCGCCAGGCTACCTATCTACTTCAATTCGATACCGGCTTAACATTAAGCAAGTAGAACATTCTTCATATACACACAAAAATAAGCGGGATATCTTGTAGCAATAGTATGTATAATCATCCCAGACTTGTTCTGTTATCCTACCTACTTACTGTCTAGACCTCGTGTATCGTATACCTATTCACCCATGGCTACCTACCTACCACAAGCTTCGCTGACAGAGGCATATACGGATATATGTATACTGTAGTGCTGTCCTTCCACCATATATTCAACCCAACCAAATCAGAAACCTAAGCATAGGCATTCGTACCAGAAAAATGAAGAAAAAAAAGGGGGGGCGGGATAAGACCGGAAATGGCTACCACAAAGTCTATATCCCGTATCAATCATTCATCACTCCCCTAAGGCCAACAGCTCTGCACAGGACGCCAATCGCGCTCGAACATCTGGGAGACGAGATAGAGCGGGTCCTCCCAATCGATCTCGTCCCGCGGTTTCTTTTCTGTGGGCAGGAGTTTTGTGTTAGTCGGGATTAAATACCAAAATAGGGATCTGAGGCACCCCTCTATCAAAAAAAAAAAAAAAATTTTTTTTTTTCTCACTCATCTGCTCATACTTCTGACGCGTCGCTATCAGAGTTAGGATCTCCTCCGCAGAGTCGGCACCGAACTGCCGAACCATGACAGCCTCGCTATTGGTAAGCGGGTCGAGGTCGCCCTTGTAATAGTGCCAATGGCCTAAGATGACATCGGCGCCGTGCTTGATCTTCGCCGTGACATCTTCAAGATCGTAGTACGTCTATCACAGCACAGTACGTCAGTCAGTAGCCATAGTGTCTGCCAACGATATGATAATGATCAACCTCCACCGGTCCGATAACGTTGTTTACGTACCTTGAGTCCTTGCTCCTTTGCCCGTCTCCGGCGATCCTGGCAAGCCACCGAGACCTCATGCAGCATCATGAAGACGACCAGATAGACGGTAAAGAAGGTAGCATCAGTGCGCTTCTGCATCAACAACCACAGCTCGTCGAGGACCTCCCTCTTGAGCTTCAGTAGGACGTGGTTGTACCCGATGGAATCGAACTGGGCCGTGATCATCCTCGACACGAACTTTCTCTCGCAAGGCGGGGTAGACGCCTCGAGGTTTTCGTGGCCCGCGGCGACGTAAGCAGAGCCGAGCGTAAATCCTCGTGGTACGTTAATCATCGGACGCGGCATAAAAGGCAGGCAGGTAGACTTACGTGATGCGAGCCACAGCCGAAAGTAGTTCTGGAATAGCGTGGCGGGATTGCCCTTCGTCTTCCCGAAGTCTCTGTTCGCCACCTTGGCGCTGTGGGATATACTAGGTAGCGTGAACTTCGGCGTTAGCTCGGCTTTCTTCGATTCGCGTCTTCGAGGCGGCTTGCTGATTGTGATGGGTATGGCTCTCCCCATTGTGAGACTTGAGGCTCGAGAACATGATTCACTTACGCAGCGGAAAACGTCCGTCTCACAATGTCATTAACTGTCGTGTCTCGTGTGAACCGGCGGATGGCCTCCTCGGCATTTCTTTTAACGTAACAACGGTATTCTTCCGAGGTGGCATCGATATCGGCTAGCGCGTAGGCGGGTATGGTGACGACGAGGGGCGGCTCCGTTTCCTTGTATTTCCAGTAACGGTGTTGAATATCCATACCGTTCGGTTTGAATCTCCGCACCTTGAGCGGTATGGGGTCACAGAACAGCTTGGTGACGCCCATGCCGATGGTGACGACCCGTTCGTCCACCCAGTCGCTCGGTGGGATGTTCTCGGCGCAAACTCCTGCCCATCTCTGCGTGAAGCCCAGGCCGCCCACGCGGAATAGGACGACCTCGTTGAGGTTCCATCGAAGACAAGGTATCCGATGTATGACTTTCTTAGTGTCGAGCCCCAGCACTTTGTTGCAGCACAGACAGTACGCCGTTTCGGGTTTGCCGGGGTCGGGTATGCACTACTCTGGGGTATCAGTTGGTGTAACGTGCTGGGAGTGTCGTCCATGGCGTTGGGCAACCTACCCGAATCTTTTGCATTCGGCAACGAATACAAGCTCTTCGTTTACGGGTCTTGCTTGTTTCTTCACGGTCCCTAGGCCGTAACTGTCCTCGAGAACGACGAGGTCCCGGCGTGATTCTGCCACCTGATACCTTATGGGAGTGGGAGATGGAGCCTACGAGGGTGGCAGCAGGCATATGGGTGCCGCCCTCGGACCCACGTTCACTAGCAAGTAGCAGGCGGTGAGGTGAGGAGTGGTCTACAGGAGGTAGACCGAGAAAGGGTCCCGGTGTTTGTCCCTCATACCATAGCTCACTACTATTAAGAAAGCGAGATCCATATTCACTCAGATTAGGCACATGCCCAGAATGATGATATGTGATTGGAATCTTGAGGTTAGGTTCCAGGGTGTTCTCCTGATAGGATCTCTCTAAAGGAAACGGAGGTATTCTAGGAGCATCGAGGAGCGGGGGTTCGTAGGGAGTACTTGCTATCCCGAAGCCAACCCTTGTGAAACTTATATTATAGTCGGCTACGTCGCGCCCCGAGGGGAAAGATTCTGTCAAGGCGGTTGACGATTGGTTATGGGTAAGGGTGCTCGTGTGGGCATCCGTGTAAGACATGTATGGATGACTAAGAAAACTCACAAAAGGAGGAGATAGAGGAGGGGTGCTGTGGGCAGAGGCTTGCCAATTTCCGAAAGGCTTATTAGGGGGAGCATGACCACTCCAACCATCTCCATCGACACCAAAGGCACTACTCTGTTCCGTAACTACTGGAACCATCAATTCCGCGTAAGGCACGGAGATCGCAGACCGACCTCCGTCTTGTGTCGCAAAACTCGGACTCATCGTCCTTACTCCCGCGTCATGTTGATTCCAATTGCCAGTTGGAGATCCCAACGAGGGCCTCCAACTAACCGGATCTTCCCAGACCGTACAAGGATCGTTGGGAGCCCCGATGGTATGATGGGAGCCGGGGACAAAAAGGGGAGAGATGGTGGAATTGTCTAGAGCTGCAGCGCCTTGTGCCTCTCTATCCCCAAAGTAGGACTCGTGTAATGGTGACGGTGACTCTGGCTGTGGCCTCATTTTCCCTGTAGATATGTGAGGGTCAGTCATCTCAACTCTCATTCTTAGCATAAGCTCATCCATTGCTAACACGCCGGTACCGGGTGTTTAGTACGACAGACGGGGCTTGACAGGACGGAAGCATATTGGAACTCAAAATAATCAATCAATTACGGGGGTCATATCCAGCCGTACATGCAGCGCGTCAGGCCTTTTCGGAACAAGGCAAAACGTACCGAGCCTGGTTCACAGGTAGTGAATGTACTTCTTATCTTTGCAGCGCCTTCAGCGTGACAAGTTAAGCGGTACTATATTGCGGAACGAATGCTCAGGTGATTATGAGGAAGTGGTTGGGTGATTTGACTCGGTCGTCTTCAACCGGTGAACAGATGGAGATCTTGAGTCGCACGACAATCGGATCAGTTCTCTTGGTTGTGTACGAGCTCGCCCCGATCAGAAAGACGCGACAAACAACAGGTAAGCTCGATAGCCAACTCGGCGATCTTCGCATACGCATGGAAACCTCGTACAGAATGGAACGAAGCGTTGCACTGCAATAGCTGAGAGAGGAGATTGACGATTTGAAGAAGCTGTCGTGCTAGGGGATTGGAGCTTGGGTTTGGGATTGGGGCTGTACGATGACAAACAGTATAGAGATACGGACACCGAGGGGCCATTATCGAATGGAGTTTCCCTTTCGCTTCGTCTATCTTTTTTGTCTCACCCACCATCGGTCACGATAAGGAACCTAGGGAGTCCGTTTGCACATGTCTCCTCATCCTCCTTATTTTCCATCGTGTTTTCTGTTGGATTCTACCGCCCATTGCCCTTCTGGGGCTCCGTCTTATCTTGTATTGAATAAAAGCAATTGAGCCGCCGCCACCATCATTAGCTGTCCATTCGGTACCGATCATGGGATGCCGGCTTCTGGTTCCCCGTTCTCAACTAATTAGTGACAACGTGCCTGACCCTAGACTGTGCAGCCCTGACCGCCCTCTCCTTTTCTTCCTCCGGATAAGCGGCCACTGTATATAGCATGTTACTCCGTACCCTTAGCCGCATTACGCGTTTGCATGACACTGCCTACCCTGCATGCAGATGACATCTGCAATGTCGGCGTTTAGATGGTAGGTAGTTTGCGAGGTCCCGCTGTACTTGTGAAACTGTGGCTTTTGGTTCTGCGCCTCTCCAAATCCATATGTCGTTGAAGGAGGGAAAAAAAAGGACTATACTCACTTGTATGGAGTTATAATCTGGGCGCCACGAGCTCGTCACATCTTGAACGAGGAAAGCAATCGCTGATCTTCTTGTGCAGAAATAGATCGAGATCGACCTAAGATACCGAATATCTTTTGTGCAGCACGGTCACTAGCCTCATGCCGGCTGCGTCCAGAGTATTCAGGAACCACTCTACTGATGTTTCGGTGTGACGGGTTAGTTCATGGATACTCGCATTAGGCAGCGACGCAACTACTTCACAACGACAATCACCACGTCTCTCAACCGCTTTCTTGGCGAGGTTTCTCTCCGGTCCGTTTGCAACAGACTCAGTCCACTCCGTTGTCTACTACGTAACCTGAGGCTTCTTGCAAACGGGGGACAATGGTATACCGGTGTATTTACATGGTTAGTTTTATTCGATGTGCCTATGGGTTGTACTTTATTTCGACCTGGTCGTTCGGATTCTTTCTGTCCACTATCTGCGATGAGGATAGCACCAGCATTAGATCGGCTAATAACGCGTCCCGTGCAAAATCATGGGAATTGCCCTCTCGACAGCCCGTTTTCAACAATGTGTTTGCGAAGTCGAGCTTCGTGTGCTTCGTGCATTGTACCACGGTGCGCCGGTAACAGTGATACTGGGCGGAGCAAGGTACGTAATGAAGTTATTCGCACTTTTGCTAACGGGTACATCCTAGTCCGACCAGTTTTCGATATCGTGAAATCTTTCGTGAAATCTTGCGTGCAACTCTCTGAGCCACGTATGTTGAAAATAGGCTTAGTTCCTGTGAACATTGATGATCTGATCGGGAGATAGGGCGCCGGAGCATGATAATCCCTTGAAGTGCTATACGGCGAGATTGTACAAGGTTAGATCGAGGTGGCTATAAAAAGAAAGGCTTTTGACGTTGCTGAAGCCAAGTCTTTTCAGTTCACAGTTCTTCAACATCATATTACCACTTTCTTTATCGCGATCTCAGAAAGAGGAAAAACCATGACAGCCCATATTCTTCCCACAGCCTCTTGCAGGCTTATGAGCCTTCAGGGTTGGGCCAAGCACGACGAAGCAGAAACCCCAGTGATTACGCCTCAGCAGGGTGAAGCTTCCGACCAACCGCCACTTGGGTTTCCTTCTTCTATCGAGGGCCCCATGGTATGGCCAGGAGGAAACACCACCTGGCTTGATTCGCAGATCCTCGAGTTGAGTCCAACGGACGTAGCCGAAGTAGAACAAGCCGTCGATCATTTCCTTAGTAAGTATTGAACTCGATATGGCATCCCTGTTATTGCAAAGTAAAGGATGTAACAAAGGCCGATGCTGACTCGATAGGTCTCGGTCTTGACGGGAGCGAAGTGACCCGCGAGAATTTCCCGCTTCCCAGCTTGGGGCCTCGACTCCAGGATCGCGCAGCGGATATTCATCAAGGGAGCGGCTTGTGTATTGTTCGGGGGCTTGGCTCGTATTCGGCGGAAGACGATACTATTATATTCCTTGGTATTGCCAGCTACATCGGTAGTCAGAGGGGTGTACAGACTTCGAAAGGCGCGATGTTGAGTGAGTAGGCTCGACAGAGAACATGTTCGAAGACGAAACTAAACTGCCCAAGCCCATATATATGAGTCCGATTCCTGGACGGTCCCCCGCGAAAAGCGCCATGGGATTCATACAAACGGTAGCCTGGTGCGGAGAGCCCTGACGCTTCTGCAACAATGCCGACATTTCGCTGACATTTATAAATAGCCCTTCCACAACGACATGGGATGTGAGATTTTAGCCATCCATATCCGCGACTGTGCCGCTCGAGGAGGCGGAACATATGTGGCGTCTGTAGCGGCCGTATACAACGTCATGATGAAGACTAACCCTTGGGTTGTACACATCTTGGCGAAGCATAACTGGCCTGTGCAAGTGTGAGTGTCCGCCGGATTAGATATGAACCCGTATCATAGCAAGTACATGTATTCATTAAACCACTTTTTTAGTTCACGAGGCACTTCGCCGTTCGTTCTCGCCCCGCTCCTAGGCTATCAATCGGGAAATCTTGTCATGTCGGCAGACCCTAGTCGCATCGGTCCTCATCCAGCCGTCGCGAACAATCGAATCCCTGATCTGGAGCCGTCGCAGAAGGAGGCCTTGGCATTGTTACAACAAACAGCGACGGCGCAACAGATGCGCCTGCCCGCATGCCAGGGAGATATAGTGTTCATTAACAACTGGGGCGTGCTACATGCGCGTGACTCCTATCAAGACGATAGTACAGCGACCCGTCATCTTGTCCGTCTTTGGCTGCGCAATGAAGAATATAGCTGGGAGGTTCCCAAATCGATGAAGACACCTTGGGAGGCATCATTCGGGACGAGAGCGCAGAAAATAGTGAATAGGCAGTATCCTGTGGCACCCATGCCTGAGTACATGGAACCGAAGTTCACCAATGGCTCGGCTGCCTTCATTATGGAAGAGAGCGATGAAGACGGCGAGCGTTAACGTCTTTCTCTAGTCATTGCGTCATCCTCTTGTCTCTTCTGTGTGCGCTGGCAGCTCTGACGAGTGACCGATGTGCGTCCGGTCTTTTGTTTCCTCATAGTGTGCATGTTACGATAGAAGGTATTTCTTATCCTTGCGCTCTGAAAGTCGGAAATTGGAGTACAACTCAACTATATCGAAAACGACAGTCTAATCATTTGTCGGCTTCATCGTGAGTGATGCCTAGTCCTTGAGGAATAGATATGACATTCCGCGTCCCATAATGAGTTTTTCGCCGGAAACATTAGAAGTTGCACTTGATGTATATCATCATTTCGCAGCTCAACGGTTCAGAGATTAGAATGATACTGGTGTGAAAATCGGTGCAAAAATTGGTATAGCAACCGGAATAGGAGGGACGAGAAAGAACCGACCGACCGACCTGTTCCGGGCGGAGGTTGGGATTTGCGGACGTTCTGGGTCCTGTTCAGAATCTCGGCGGTGGCTATGCAGCATTAGAACAACGGCTAAAGGGTGGTGGGCCAAGATCTGCCGAGATTTGCCATGCCGGACTCATATGCGGGACTCCATGAACCAAAAGAGATCCAAGCTCCTACACTACTAAGAAGACCACAGCCGTAGGCGCAAGAATTGTGGAGAGCCTCTCATTCTTGACAGCAAATCAAGTTAGTCAGGGCCATTTATTGACGGAGGAATGGGCTGCAATTGCACACAAAGTAGGTCTTCAAAGACATCGTCGTACACTGCCTCAGTACAAGTCTGTTGGAAATAGGAGTGAGCTTGGCTTGCCTGCTTTGCAGATAAGTGGTTTGTTTGGTTTGAGTGGTATGTAAGTACCTATCTTAGGTACTTAGGTAAGTGCCTAGCGTCAAGCCCCTGAATATCATTCATGGTTGGCTTGGTTCCAGCCAATCTTGGCGTTGAAATGAATGAAAAACCACAAACTGTGGTACAGCTGGGCAACCCCCATTGCGCGTGCTGCATTGACTGAATCTTGCATAGGTATACCGCTAAGGGGCGAAACTATTCGCTGTCAGTACTCGATATCTCTAAGCACCTACCTCTCAATTGATGTTCGATGTTTTTTGATTGTTCTTGCAAAGTCGAAAAAAAAATTAGCCTACTGTCAGCCCCCCCCCGTGCCCACTCTGCTGAGAATCTTGGGGCTGAATCTGACCAATACAAAAACATGTTCAATGAACCCATCAGGAGCGACATTGCATCTCCACCCAGGTCGAGACAGTGGGTCTGCAATGCTCTGTATTATTACCATTTTAGGTAACAATGCATCGCATAGCAATGTGCAAGGCAGTAGCACACCGACAACGATTCGATACCATCGGGACTGCCAAGATACTCATAAACAGGCATCATGACTATCGATCCTCTTTGCCAAGTGTACCTAAACACGCAGTACCTATTGCAATTGTACTCTGCCCAGGCCCGGTTGAGATGACCTCGTATTTCTTTAACCCTTTCCCTTTGCCTTTCCCTCCCTCAATCCATCTCAAAAACTAATCACCTCACTCATTCGCTCATTCACTCTTTTCCCTCCCATTTCTTGGTCTCTGCCCCTTTCCCTTCCAATACTCTGACTGCGTCATAGGTTGGACATCTCTCACTGGTAGGAAGCAGGAAGCAAGAAAACACATCACACTCCTTCAGTCGTCGCATTTCCAATTAGCACCCACGCTCCTTGATTCTCCCCGGCACGGGACCTTCAGAAACAACAGTTGCCATCGCCCTTCCTTGGCCTCGTTGTTGTTGTTATTGTTGATTGCGCTCATTCTCTTCTCTGGAACAAGGAAGGGAGTTTGAGACAAGTGAGGGTACCGGAAGAATTCCAACAAAATCGCATACGCCACAGTTGACTTTCGGCTCTGCTTCACGTCATACACCAAAGACATCGCCACTTCTCGATCTCTATTCGACAAAAGCAGTAAATAGCAACTCATCGTCATGGGTTTTCTACGCGCGGCTCTGGCCTCGTCCCTGTTGTTGGCGGCTTCCAGTGCCGCCGTGGAGCCCATCGTCATGAAGGTGAGCTTGCACTCATAGTTACAGTCGCACCAAGGAGAACATTTGTTCGCTGTTCATGAGACTCTGCACCTACAACCCCAACTTGGCTCGTGCGTAGACTGACAAACACATCCTTGGCGGATAGGGATCCAAGTTCTTCACCAAGAGCGGTGACCAGTTCTTCTTGAAGGGCATCGCCTACCAGCAGGAGGCTGGCACTGGCCCCAAAGGTGCCACCTCTAGCAGCAACAAGTACATTGATCCACTATCAAATGAGAAGACATGTAAGCGAGACATACCTATTCTTGAGAAACTGGGTGTCAACACGATCCGAACATACGCTATCGATCCTGATGCCGATCACTCTGCCTGTATGAAGTTGCTCGACGATGCTGGAATCTACGTCATTGCTGATTTGGGCGAGCCCGCCCTGTCCATCAACCGTGACGACCCTACCTGGAATGTCGATTTGTTTGACCGATACAAGGGTGTTATTGACAACCTGGGTCAATATGAGAACGTCATTGGTTTCTTCTCAGGCAACGAAGTCACCAACAACGCCACTAACAGTAAGTTAATACGTCCGGTTTCATTTTGATGGTCTATTCTGTGCGCTGAGGAGCTTCTGCTCTTCACCTGTCTTTCCAGCGGGACGCCTTGCTGATTGCTCTCTCATGTTAGCTGGTGCTTCTGCATACGTCAAGGCAGCCACCCGTGATACCAAGAAATACATTGCCGACAAGATGGCCAAGGGTGGACGCTGGATGGGTGTTGGTTACGCCGCCAATGATGACGCCGAAATTCGAATTCACATGGCCCAGTACTTCAACTGTGGCGACCAGGACGAAGCTATCGACTACTGGGGTTACAACATCTACTCATGGTGCGGCAAGAGCACATTCGAGAAGTCCGGTTACGACGTTCAGGTTGAGTTTTTCTCTAACTACTCAGTTCCGGTCTTCTTTGCGGAGTATGGCTGCAACACAGTTGGTGGTGCTGAAGGCCGGCTTTGGGACGATACTACCGCTCTCTACTCGGATAAGATGACTGGCGTGTTCAGCGGTGGTATCGTGTACATGTTCCACGAAGAAGAAAACGACTACGGTGTGGCCAAAGTCAACGGTGACAGTGTTTCGACATTGAAGAACTACGATGTTCTGAAGACCAAGCTCGCTGCTGCCAAGCCTTCCTCTACGGCAATGAGTGCCTATCAACCCACAAACTCTCCCGCGGCTTGCCCTGCTGTCCAGGAGAACTGGAAGGTAGCTAAGACCCTACCTCCCACGCCCGATAGCGCCCTCTGTGGTTGTATGTTCAAGTCGCTCTCTTGCGCGCCTTCCAAGGATCTTCAGGATAAGGACTTTGGCGACATTTTTGGCTACATCTGCGAGAAGGACGAGAAAGCCTGCGCCGGCATTAAGCATGACCCTGAGGCCGGCGTCTACGGTCCCTACAGCATGTGCAGCCCAAAGCAGCAACTTGGTCATGTTCTCGATGCCTATTACAATAACCAGAACAAGGGCAGCTACGCTTGTGACTTCGATGGCGCAGCTGAGGTTCAGAGCAGCCCCAAGGTCGAGTCTTCGTAAGTTTGAAAACACACGGTATGACCCAAGGAGTGATGACAACATGCTAATTGTGAATTAATAGATGTGAGGCTCCACTGCAGAAGGCTAGTTCTGCTGTAGCTGTGGTTGCCACTGCCACTGCCAACACCAGTGGTAGTGGTTCCACCTCTGGAGCAGGTTCCCAGAACAGTGGTAATGCCGCTCCCAGTATCATGCCTTCCGGTCCCATACTTACCCTAGGTAACATGGCCGTTGGTCTCTACGTCCTGGTTGCTATGGGTGCCGGTGCCGCCATGGTCGCCCTATAGCATGGATGTATTGTGTGACCCGGACGATGATCGAATTCTCTTGCGTTCTCTGGCGGGTTGTACGGATCAATACGCGCATGGGGAAAAAGGCGAAAGCGTGGGCTTAGTCTCCTGGCGTGACTTTGACATTTGTAAGATAAGTATTTTCTTGCAGCTAGCTGTATGGCCTGACTAAGAATATTACGTTACAAACTTGACTTGTTGCCGTCTCATCTTATAGATACACTTAAAGCACTTTAATTTATTAAACAAGGTTTCTAAGTTTCGAGGTACATACTTAGCGATATCCTCGTAAGGCTGTGTACAGCTGCATAGGTACACACTTTTTAGGTGCTTTTGTAAATTTCTCTGGGCGCCGTAGAGTCTGCCTCTTTGGACTTTTTATGCACCCGGGTTGGATTCTGCTATATAAGTAATAGTTGTTGCGCCATCCTTTGGGGCAGTATAAGTGCCCTACTACTTTACCCATCTCTAGCTAGGGGACCAGGGCGCCAGGGTTTACTTGCATTTCTAGGGCACGACTCGGGAGTTCTGCTAAAGGTTTCATTCATACATGTATTCAGTAGGGAACGCTAACTCTGAATTTAGAGTCGGTCGCGAACCAGACGATCAAACTCTACGAACCTAATTGGTCGAGGACATGGTACCTACCAAGCCAGTGTAGGTTGGTGGCAGCGACGTTGGCAAGACTTAGGTTGTCACAGTGCTTGCTTAACTACTTACTTACAAACGCCGGTGGCAAGTTTGGAGTAGATGTAAATTCTAGAATGAAACCATCAATTCAAAGTCTAGTGAAGCATGCACTAAGATACTGATGAGAAGACGGTTTGCATCACAATGATATCAGTACCTTCTAACGTTCCTTTTTTTTTTTTCCCTCTTCAAACCCCTGAATATTCGACTTTAGTCGTCTCAAACATCAAATGACCGATTCGCTACCATCATTTCTCTTATATTTCAGTAGGCCAGTCCCGTGGACATGCATAAGATATGGCCGAATCTCTCTCCCGCAATGTGAAATTTAACTCTCCAGGACGAATTCTCATATGCGTCAAAGTCTGATGCTATCATCTTAAGTCTGGGGCATTCCAGCTGGGAAATAATGTGGATTGGCGACGCCTCTATCCTACTAGAAAGCCTCTGGTTTTTAAAAGCTATAGAATCTTGATTTTAAGTATAACAAGAACGTCTTTTTTTTTTATATGTCGTCTAAGTTTTATAAGAATAGGACAGCCAACTAGTTTCTCACCACTTTTCAAGTGTTTTTTGCGGAAATTCTTTACACGTTTTACACGTATCAGGTTTTATAATAAGTACCTTGACCTAGAATCAGAACCAATAGCGGCCTTTTAAAGCGCACCATAGTCTAAGTATATATTCTATACGATGAGAAGTCGCGAAAGGTGCAATTAACCAGCTTTGGTGATCGGCGAGGATGCAGTGCCGAACATCTCGGTGATCCAGGCATGGACTTTTTCCGCGACAGGTTGACTGTGTTCTGATTATATAAATATCACACGGTTAGCTAACTGATCCTCCTTGCGGACTAGCTCTAACGGCCCTGCGAGAGACATTGGGAGAAGGACAGAGATTTTCCTAACACATACCTATGCAGAAGGCGTGAGGAAGCTTGCTCTCATCGACAATGAGGCGCGTTCGCTCGTTCTGACTCGACCGCTTCCGGATAAACTCATCCCGGTAGTGATCTGCGACCCAGTGATCTTGCTGGCCGAAGAAGAAGTAGAACTTTGGTGGCGCGACTGAGTTGGAAGTCTTGCGGGAGCTGGTAGCAATCTCCCAGAGCTCGTCATCCCATTTGTCTTCGCCTATCACGCGCATCTCATCTTCGGGAGGGGGATGGAGGTTAGTTTGTTTCTTTAACTCCACAGGCGCTTATTGCGAGGGACAGGGATGTTCAGCAGAGGATGATGCTTACCCATGCCAAGATGAAGTGACTGCCAGACGCCATCGCGGCTCTTGAGCCAGCGCGTCGTGACTTCGGCCGCATGTTGCGGGAAGCCGAGCGTCTTGCTGACAAACCAGTAGAGCGTGTCATAAGGCCAGAGGCGGAGGAATCCCTGGGCGATCCTATAGGCGTTGTCGCCCAGCAGCGGGGTCTGACGAAGCATGTTGAGCTTCCAGCCGCTGGGGGAATCGGCGATGTGGTCGATGGTCGGGAACAGTAGGATGCCGGACGTAAGCTTCAGCTCGGGCGCCAGACACGGATCCCGCAGGACGCGGTGGCATGTCTCGAGGACAATGTATGCGCCTACGGAGTGTCCGATGAGAAGTACGTGATCGTACGGTTGGCCTTGTTTCGGCCCCAATTCTATTCTCAGACTGCTTACGGCCTTTACGATATGCTGAATCTGATACTCCAGGTCGTAGGGCTTTCGCCGTGAGGTGAAGGGCTCGTGGTCTCCATCTATGAACCCGGCGAGACTTTGGCCGTGGATGTGGAAGTCGATGCCTTTAAATGAGGTGGTGGCATCGAGGAGATCTCGCAATGCTGAGAGAAATGGAGCATAGTAGCCGATGAGGCCTGGGTTCCCCGGTACCAAAAACACCAAGACGTTTTGGGAGTTGTTGTTGTTGCTGGTGTCGCCACCTAACCGGGGAGGGAACAATATGTGGTCAGCGCTCATGGCGAATTAATACATAAATACATACAACGAATGCGCAAGTGAAGAACTTTTTCACATAATACATATGCGACTGGCACATGGGACTGCCTACATAAGTAAGGATCCGATCTTGTGAAATCTCAATTCATTCATGAGCCCGTGGCTATGGTAACTCGAACGCGATAAGATCTGTTAGGTTGTAATGTGGATATTGATGTGGCAGATGAGATGGAGGTAGTTAATTGACATGAAGCTACCTGTGCGGGGTTCTTATGAACACTGTCCTTCTTACATGTACTTCCTAAAGTACATGCTTACATCCATGTGCCTACATTATGTATGTAGGTATGTAATCGCCTTTACCCTTACAACAACTCAACCCGTATCTATCATTTTAGGACATTACTATCTTAATAACTGTCTCGGAAACACATCCTGGCGCACAGTCAAAACTGGAGCTATTTTGGCAACCTGAACAGACCCCGTGCCATGATCGTCTGCGCTTAGCCTCTCTCCAAATCCGCCCACGTGCCTATACGTTCAGCATATTCGTCCAGCTTTTCCGATACCATATTCAGGCAAGAGAGATAATATGATGTTTCGCATCTGCGCATAGGTTCGTCCACGTCAACCATCAATATGCATACCTCACTCTGTGTGCCATGTAGACCAGGCAGCCTTATTGTAAGTGTTGTTGCTATTTACTTGGTGGCTCTGGGTGACGTGGGGCAATTTCTTTCCAGTCTCTCTCTCTCTCTCTCGACTCGTCTCGACCCGTCGCAATCGCCCAATCCCATGCTAACCTATGCGCCGAATAGCCCTAGTATTAGTAGTAATAATAGTATCCCTCTTCCACTCTTTCGCGATCACGTCCCTCGTTGTCTATCTTCCCATCTACCGTCTCTGCACCCTTCGACGTCATCGCCACACCTCTTCGCTATCGTCCAAGATCGTCGCGTATCCCCCACCCGCCGACTCCCGACTCTCGACTCTCCGATCGCAAGCCTATCTGCTGCTACCTTCGGCGCCTTTGACATGACAACATCGGCGCTGCGGCAGCGCCCGCTCCCGGCCTCTCGAGATCGCAAGCTCGATGTCGCTGCCGATGACACCACAAATCCCGCCCTCGATCCTAAAATCGGGCACCCTTCTGGCGAGGCAAAATATGGTCGCTTCAGGTCGCTTCTCAGGGCCTTTACCTTCTCCCTATATTTCGGGAGTGGTATCCTCACGTATGCCTCCTCTTCCGTCTTCTTGCTACCCGAATTCAAAACCCCCCAAATCTGACACTGGTGCCTAGTGTACACATCTCTCAAATCCTCGGCGCTCCGCTCTACCTGGTCAACCATGAGCTCTATGATGCATATATGTCGCTGACTAAGGCGTGCTTTGGCCTGTTGATAACCACCATGACCCAGTGGTGGGCTCCCACCGTTATCAGGATCAGTGGAGATGCTTCAGTTGCGGAACAGTTAAGCTTAACTCCAGATGGCAGGGTCCAGTGTAACTTTCCGGAACGCATGGTCTTGATCGCAAACCATCAGGTGAGCCCCACTTGACTCTCAAATGTCATACTGTAACCTCACCGAGAAAGCTCGTCTATTTCTCGCTAACTACGATGACCATGGCAGATCTATACGGACTGGTTGTATCTTTGGTGGGTAGGGTATACGAGTAACCCTCAAATGCATGGGCACATCTACATCATCTTGAAGGAATCGTTAAGGTGGATCCCCGTCATCGGCCCCGGGTGTATGTTTCTTGGATTCATCTTCATGTCGCGCAAAATGGCTGTCGATCGCCCGCGTCTCGCACATCGTCTCCAGAAGCTCAAGACACACCATGCCGGCCCCGACGGCAACAATTTCCTTGACCCTATGTGGCTTTTGCTTTTCCCTGAAGGCACGAATTTGTCGGGCAATGGGAGGAGGAAATCCGCCAACTGGGCCGACAAGAGCGGTCTCAAAGACGGCCAGCACGTCATGCTGCCGAGGAGCACCGGCATGTACTTTTGTCTCACCGAGCTCAAGGGGACTGTGGACTACGTCTATGACTGCACTGTAGCATACGAGGGCATCCCGTAAGTAACACCATCTAACGTAGGTGGCGCAGATCATGGCATCAGCTGACGTTCTGTAGGCGGGGCCATTACGGTGAAGATTACTTTACCCTATCCAGCACGTATTTCCAAGGCCGGCCTCCAAAGTCAGTTAATTTTTATTGGCGTCGCTTTGCCGTAGCCGATATACCCCTAGATAATCAAGAGGATTTTGACAAGTGGCTCCGCGAGCGATGGTACGAGAAAGATGCATTCATGGAGCAGTACGTCTCCACGGGTAGGTTCCCTGCCAACGGCACCGGAACGAAAGGATACCTCGAGACAGAGGTCAAGACCAAATATTGGTGGGAATTCATCAGGATATATATGATGGCGGGAACCTTTGGGCTCTTGTTTAATATTATGCTCAAAGCAGTCCGTTTTCTGGTTCGGAGGTAATTACCTACTGAAGTAAGATTACATGGTCTCCGTGTCGTTTATTCAACGAACATAATGGGATACGGTGGTGATGTTTGTTTTGGTCGGCGTTTTTGAAAGAGTTGGTTGGAAGGATGGACGGAGTAGCTGGCTGTATTCTATCACTGTCATCTTGCCTCTAAGCAACTAGAATTACATAAAAACGCCGGTTACTGGCTGGAAAGATAACCCTAACCCTCGAGGCGTACGTCCCAATTGGATAGCATATCGCATATGGCGCCCGCTATCTCCAGGAAGTCGTTAGCGGGGTTTAGGTATCGCGCATGCTCTCTTGGGAGCACGTCACAGTTACTCGGAGTGTTTTTGAAAGGCACCACGATCTATGATACACCTGCTGAGTGCAATATGCAGCTGAGCTGCTATCACCAACTTCCGTTAGAATCTGCACACCTCCCACCTATACGTTACACTAAGTGCTATGGAGATAGGCTCCGAGCCCAAGCCAAGATGCAAGGCGTGCAATGGTGAGATGGTAGTGGCCAAGGAAGCACTATGGCTATCGCGGCTATATAGCAAACTGAGCATGGAGTTCGGGGAGAACGGTCAAGGGGCGAAGGTCATGGGACCAAGTGCTGTAATAATCTATAGTCGCAATCAAGGGTTAATCGCACTGGCAAAGAAATGAGGTATATGAGTGCTTGATTAATCAACTAAATACTGCTGTAAGTGAGGTGGGAAGACCTCTATATATACACGAACAGGATGTCTGTGCCCCTATTGCCCCCTGAATCCGTACGGTATATCCAGTAGCTACTTGATATTCCAGCAGATACGAAGCAGTCAAGCTGGACCCAGACTTTGTAAGCTCCCATCTTATCACTGAATGTCGAAATTCTCCAGTATCTCATATGCAAGCATCATTTTCTGGGAAACATCCTCTATCTGGTTGGACGGTTAGCTTCTATTGTACGGCTGCACTAACAAGACTTGGAACTTACATAGTCTGCATCGAATACTTGGAAGTGATTACAAGCAATATCCAACACCGGAATGCTTCTTCCCATCAGTTGTTCCCAATGCCGCACGGACTTTTCCCTAAAACTGTCGTCGCTAACCCACGGATACTTCACATTGCAGAGCATGACAGTGTCCATTGAATGGGAGCACTTCAGCATCACACAAGGAGCATTGTCTATCCGTGGGCGTGGGTGGTAGTTCTGCAGCAACATTGCATGGTATTGGAACTTTTGCGTGATTTTTTCTCTCGCCTGCTTTGACGCGTCTGTGACATACGTTCTTCCACTAGCTGTTTTGTTGTTTACGATGTGGGAAATGACCTCCGGTGGTAGCGCCTTGTGATCTACTGGTGAAGGCGAGTCAATGAGGATCAGCCCCTTGACCACTCGACCAAGGGCTTGTAGTTGGCGTGCAACTTCGAATGCCAAGACTCCGCCAAATGACCAGCCTGTTAAAATGTGAAAAAAGAGATACGTCAGTATCGAGAAGCTAGGTTGGGCATTGCTTAAGGACTTACCACCAAGAACAACTTCTTGCTCTTCGCCAATTTTTGTTCGCTTTATATATAGGCTTGCGAGGTCCTCAAGGCGTTCGATTCCAGCTGCTGAATCTGGGCTGAAAATTCCTGTTATATCGCGGTTCATGTTGGACATGCGGGAATAAAAACTGCAGTGTCCACTTCCGTCATGGAACAGGTATACGCTACATTTTTGAGGACCGTAATTCTGCCGCTGTATAATTCTTTGGAAGTTATAGTCTTCTTTTGATGATAACGATGTGGCATTTGGCGTTATAATTGTCGTGCTAGCCTGAGGACCAGACGACTTCAGGGCATCATTCGGTGCATGCATATTTGCTGTAATCATTTCTTCAAGTCGGTTAAATGTAAGATCTGAGATACTGTGCTGGCTTTCATCCAAGATAAAGTCGAATCTTTCTCTCATCTCGTTGCCAAGTTCGATAGACAGTAGTGAATCAACACCTAATGTTGCCAATGTCGAATTCATCATGCTCGGCTCAATCTGGATTCCACAAATCTCGAGAAAAAGGCTCTGTAAAAGACCAGGCTCATCAACATAGTTAGGCGGGGTTGGGGGTAGAACAACATCTTTTGTCCTTAGAGAATCTTTGCGCGTCAACTCTGGCGTCGAGATCTTAAGTGATGACTTGTGGAGTGTGCGAGAAAGGTGATTGTTGAAAGATGCCAGCGGGATCTTTCTGAAACAGCACCCTTCGATAAAACCCACCACCTTTTCATCCGAATCGATCATATATGCATCAGCAATGATGGAGTGGCCGACATCTGTCAGGCTGCAATAAATCGCCATCTCGCCCTCTTTTAGCTGTTGTATTGCAGGCAAATATGCACACTCAATACTGGTACAAATGCAAGCTATATCTGCAGGAACGTAGATATTGGCTAAGAAGCCCGGAGCATGGAGCATTGTGTCTATAAAAGCTGGATGGCAGACGAAATTGTTCCCTAAGAGCGTGCTGTCGAGTTGCATTGTTCCGCAAGCTTCCAGCCGAGACTCGCTAACGGACATCTGTTTGAGAGTAAGGAAAGGTTCATCATATGCTACTACTCGTGGAAATATGACATGATAGATTGTTTTAGGGGAGAATAAGTCGAAAGCGGCTCCTGAATCTTGGTATGATGTGCGCCGCTGCCTTTTTACAAATGCTGATTTCCGAATAAACATGTCGACAACCTCACTAGGCGATTTGCGCGTAATGATACCGGAGCAGTGATGTTGCCTACTAGAAGAAAGAGAAAAACGGGTCTGTTCACTGAGCGTCATGTCGAGTTCAGTTTGAAGGATCGACTCATTCCCTATTTGGTCCGCATAAACAAGTGGTGTCTCAAAAATAACGTTGTTCAGAAGATGCAGACTGGTATTTGATGTGACTTGAGATAGGCTGAGAGCCTCTAGAGCAACCTCTATCAGCACAGACGCCGGGCAAAGCGGGACACCAGCAACTGTATGTGCCTTAATGTATGGGCCCAGAGGCGCCAGTTGGGTGTGAAAACTGAACGTATGCCTTGAAGTGACTGGTTCAGCAGAGCCAAGAAACTCAAATGATGGTTTTGCGGGCTTGTCACTGAATTCGACTGTTTTGACTGACTGTTCTTGAAATCGGACATAATAACGCGATGTGTTTAAGGGATATTTCGGGAGAGATGCAAGGAACTTGTGAGAGGAGCCATTATAGACTTCCCTCCACTTCACATGGTGACCTTGTAAGAATAAATGACTTAGGCTCTGTGATAAGGTCTCCCATGGGGTTTCCGTATGCCTCAGAGATGGTAGATATGTGTATGGATTGTTTTTTATCATTCTCCGAATCATTGATTCACTTGACGGAGAAGGGCCAATTTCAATGAAATCCAGTCTGGTGTCCGGAAATGACCTTTCTATATCCTTAATAGCGTCGCGAAAATTTACAGCATCTCGCGTATGCTGTAGAAAATAGTCTGGTTGCAGCTTTTCGTTGGAATCTAGTATCTTTCCCTTAACACTCGACCCAATCATAATTTTGGCTTCACGGAGCTTGACGGTAGAGATAAACGATTGAAAGTCGCTTAGTATAGGATCCATATATGACGAATGGAATCCATAAGACACATTCAACTGCTTGGCTTTGATCCCTCTGACCTTGCAGTGCTCGATGAAGGGGTTCAAGGACTCAATTGGACTAGAAAGCACGATGTCTTCTTGGCTGTTCAGGCAGGCAATGTCGATTTTAGAAAATCGCGGATCATCACCCCCCAGTGATAGTTGGATGTCTTCGACTGTAGACTTGCATGCCACCATACCGGATATGCCTGACTCACACTTGGTGGCGATGAGCTTAGCACGTCTAGCAACTAGCAGCAGGGCATCTTGCACATCCAATACGCCGGCAATGGCCATAGCAGCATATTCTCCAATACTGTGTCCCACAACAACATCCGGCGATAACCCCCATTGAGTCCAGACACGTGCAAGGGCGAATTCCAGGACAAACAAAGCACATTGCGCAACAACAATCTCATCCCCGGCGTACTCTTCTGTATTAGGATCAAGAGAGCCTGAAATGAAAGGAGTAATAACGGGAAATCCATTCTCGGATAAGATCTCATCGCATCTGTCAACGATAACGCGAAATTCGGGCACAGTGGAGAGCATCTCTGCTCCCATCCCTTTTCGCGCATGTCCCTGACCAGAAAAAACAAAAACACACTTTCGGAGAGTGTCTTTGACGGAATTTTGCTCAACAGATGCAGAATGGCGCAATGAGCCGACGAGCTGGCTCAAATTTGCTCCAGTGGTTGACAGACGGAAACCATCGTGCGCTTGCCTGCGTGCATTTGTCGTATAGCAGAGATCATTGATGTCCGTTTCTGGATGTGCTTCAATATGGGAAACGAATCTTTCTTTCAGCAGTTGTAAGACTTTCTCGCTTTTCGCTGAAAGATTGAGAACGTGATGGGACCGACGCGGTATGGGCCCTTTAGATCCTGAACTTGCCTTCATTTTCGGCACGTGTTCTTCAAGTATGAGGGCGGAATTTGACCCTGCCGCACCGAAATTACACAACATAGCTCTTCGCGGAGATTGGTTTGTGGATCTCGCCCACTCGGTAAGCTGCTTGGGGACTACCATATTACGAATATGGTCGGTAAGCCGAGGATTGAGGGACTTGAACGAAGCTTGAGGGGGTATTTGGCCCCTTTGAAACATCGCTAATAGCTTTGCCACGCCTGCCATCCCGGATGCAGCCTCTGCATGGCCAATGTTGCCTTTTATCGAGCTCACGTACAACGGGTTAGATGTGGACCGAGGCTCAAAAGTGCTGTTTAGGCTCAAGACTTCAGCAAAGTCGCCGGCTTGGGTTCCTGTCCCATGTGCCTCTACCACGTTGACAGTGTCTGGTGTTGTCCGGCTCGAGTGTAGGAGTCGCGTAAACAAGGCTGCTTGAGTTTTATGATCTGGATGTGTTATTGATTTTGCGGTCCCACACTGGTTAACACCGATCCCACGAATTACTCCGTAAATATGATCATTTTCTCTGATTGCGTCAGAAAGCTTTTTGACAACCACTAAGCCACAACCTTCGGCCCTGCAGTAACCATCAGCGGCAGCGTCAAAAGGCCTACACTGTCCTGTTGGACTAAGGAAATGTGCACGCGCAAGACCGTTGTACATCTGAATATTTATCAGTGACAATGTTCTCATGTCAGGGTAGGAAAAATCTCACATCAGGGCTGGTGATAGTGTTCACACCTCCTGCTAATGCTGCAGTACACTCACCAGACCGAAGGGCTTGGCAGGCTTGATAGAGGGCAACGATAGATGATGAGCATGCGGTGTCGACAACTATAGAAGGCCCCAAAAAGTTGAATGCATAAGAAATCCGGCCGCTTAGGAAGCCTCTCAATGTCCCTGGACTGTAATATACATCGATGTCTTGTCTCAAGTTATCAACATAGTCGTTTGTTGCAACGCCGACGAAGACCCCGAAGCTGTCCCTTTGAAAAGATGGCGTAGAATCAGGACAATATCCCGAGTCCTCCAGGGCTTCAAAAGCTGCTTGTAGTAGAAGACGATGTTGGGGATCCATCGATTTTGCCTCTCGAGGGGAAATGTTAAAGAATGAAGAGTCAAACTGAAATGGATCTTCTAAGAAATTTCCGTGTCTATTGCTGAGTTTGGCTGGTGTATCAAAGCGCGATGATGGAATCTATAACGCATTCTGTTTAGATGTCAACTATACAGTTAGGGTAGTCCATATTGACTTACTTTCGAAGCAGTACATCGTGCCTCCTCAAGGATGTCCCATAACTGTTCCAGGCAATTGGCCCCTGGATAATTTATAGACATACCGACTATGGCAATCATGTCCTCCATATCGCCCTCGATCAGTTCTAATACATTGCCCACAATACTCAATCTATTATGTGTAGGTGCGCCTTGAAGAAGTGATTTAGTACCGGGACCAACGCAGAGTAATCGATATTCAGCCTCGTGGTCATGTGCAAGGTACTTGATAGATTCTTCAAAAAGTTTCTGACGCGTCTTCTTCCAATCACATATGTCAACGAAGATGCTAGAAAGAACAGTTTCAAGTAGAGACCGAGAACTACTACTCTTGATCATACGATCTCCGGTAGTTGATGACCTTATCGGAGCGTGGAGCGTTTCCCATGTGGGAAATCTTATCCGTCTGCTCTCAACATCGCGCAAAACCTGGGCTACTACTTCACTCATTCGCGAGCCGCCGTGGTAAAATCCATGGACGTGGGCTGTACGGCATTGAATGGAGGAGGGGATCATTGCAGATCTGAAGTCGGTTAAGATTTGTCCAGGGCCGCTCAACGAATGAACATCATTGTCGAAGATTGCGGAAATTTGAACTGCACTGTTGAGTTCCTGCACCACGGTTAGCTGAGCTATATTATATGTCGGTGTTTGTTCGAGAATTCTAAACTACCTTATCTTGTTGGCTGTAAAACTCGGTTAGCGCCGTCTGCAGCTTGTCTGTCGGCCAGCCAAATGTACTAAGCACCCACGCAGGATATAGCGCCAGGTCACCAAGCAAGTCATGGCAGGCAGATGCGGATCTAAGACCGATCCAAAACGATAGACGAAAACCATGGACTGCTAAATCGAGAAATTCCGGTGACTCATATGATAGAGTTGACGCAGCCAAGACCGCGGGTATGAGACCAGTGCAGACACCAGTTACTTCGACAATTCGAGGGTGGACTTTGCTTTGTGCCGCATATACAATGAATTCAAGAATTTGGCGTATATATAATGAGATTGTCTCAGCGACAGGATGTGATCGATTTGCCTCGGATGGGAAAAAGAGTGCTTTGGTGTTTTCGTAAAATTCAGAAGAATCACAGCCTAGAACCATCCGCTCTTTCTCGTTCAGAGTTGAACATTCAAATTGGAATGCCTCCAGGCATTGTTGCAGAAATGTCTGAAACAACGAATTTGTTTCTCCAAGATGCTTTTCTAATTCAACGACCGCATCTCGGTCAAATAGATGCTCTTTCGATCCTTGCCCATTGAAAAGAAGGATGTCGCCGGGAATTCTAGTCTTCATATTGAAGCTCCGAAACGGACCGAGGATTCTTGAACTAGGAGAAAGTTGGGGAGCTTATGGAAGTGTGTTTTTCGATGAGAACCCTTCCGCTGTATGTTTGATAACTTGCTCCCGGCGACGACCACTGAAGGAGTGAACTTGAAAGATGTCGAAATAAAGAAGTCCGAAGAGATATATTGCTATACGTATATATGTGCAATCAGACCCCTCGTAGGCCCAAAGGCCGCTTTGGCCTTTTTTTTTTCATACAGTCATCTGTATGTGTGCACTCTTTTTGACATAGGAGAAATGCTAACATTGTACTTTTTTTACCTTTGTCTCATGATAGGTATTCTACTGTGCCCTGGTAGGTTCCTATGTTATTTGGATACCACATTGAGAGACCCAGTACTCGGGTCCGGAGCCGCGTTTTTTCTTCTCACAGAGTAGGCCCGGCAGTCACACTCCAGTCTCAAAGCGGCTATGAACGGCTAGGAACGTTTCAATTATTAAATGAGTTAGGGTACATGCTATTAGCTATAAGTCCGATATGGTCTTTGACTGGAAAATAATTGAAGTCGGGTCTATCCTCCATTGAGTTTAAAACTTCGCTTACGTGTGATTGAAAGCACTGTAACTAATCGTTTGTGCCGCAAATTAACATCATCAGCATGGGAAGATACCACCATTCCTGTTTTAGGAGGCCCGTTTTCAAACCAAAAGGTCCAGTGTCTCTCGCCGATGATAATATCTCGGAGAGCGATATATCATCTCTACCAGATCTAATCCGGTTCAATGCACGCGAGAACCCTGATCATGTATTTGCGATCCAATCAGAATTACGCGAAGCCATATCACCAGAAAGCGAAGATGATAGATATGGAGTCCAAATCACCTTCAAGCAGCTTGACGAGATGGTTCGCGCCTGTGAAAGCTGGATCCGTATTGCGGTTATGTCTAGCAACCAATACACAAAGCTTGGTGAGCAGGCGCCCATTGCTATATACATGGAAAGCGGTGTCGGATTATTCCTCTATCTTGCCGCGCTTTTATCTATGAATATACCAGTAGGTTCTAGTTGAAGCTTCAAGTCTAGCTGCGAAATCACTGACAAAAGGATAAAAAGGCCTTGCTGATTTCTGCCCGTCTAAGTTCCCCAAGTGTACAACATTTGCTGAAGAAGACAAATTCCAAGGCAATTTTAGTTTCTCGACGAACTAGCCCTTCTTTATCGAAACAGACCAGTGAATTGGCACAGATAGTGCAGGTTGAGCCATATTCTGCATTTATGGCACACAGTAGCCAAACACACGAGACAGAAGATCCTCCAAATGATAAGTCACGATATCAAAGCAACGGACAACGGACTGCGCTTATACTCCATTCATCTGGCACTACAGGCCTGTAAGCACACCCGAGATTTACGTAAATCCCAATGCTCACTAATTCTGAATATGTTAGTCCGAAGCCCATATTTCTTCCCCACCGATACTTGCTTGGTTATGCTGCTTGCCACCAATTCGCTCACGACGAAGAGACAAATTGGGTGAACTTGTCTACCTTGCCCATGTATCACGGCTTTGGCCTTCTAGCACCCTGCCTCAGCTTATCAATTGGCATGATTGTTTGCTTCCCACCATCTTCAACCATCCCAGCTACGAAGTCGATAATGGATCTTATCCGGACTTTCAACTGCCGATCGCTAATGACTGTGCCAAGCATCGTCGAAGATATACTATGCCAACCCGACGAACATGAAAGAAGAGAAGCGTTGAAGCTATTGGCCAAACTCGAGTTTCTAGCTGTCGGAGGAGGAGCTTTAAAACCGGAACATGGCATTAAGCTTGCTAAACACCAAATAAAACTTTTGAATCATTATGGAGTGACAGAGATTGGTGCTATAGCGCCTATCTTTCGCCCACAATCTGACTACAACTGGAAATTCCTTCGTTTACGATCGGATCTTGGTCTTGAACTTCACCCCATCCCAAACTCAAAATATTATAGACTGGTCGGCTATCCAATCGGCTGTGAAGAGCCGTTTGAGGTGCAAGATGAGTTAGAGCGCAACGACGCCTCAAGTCACGTGGAAATCCGAATTCTCGGTCGAACCGACGATGTCATTGTTTTGAAAACTGGTGAAAAGATACAACCACGACAATTAGAAGATGCCCTTAATGCGGATCCTGCGATTAAAACAGCTGTTTGTGTTGGAAGTGGCTTTTTTGAGCTTGCTGTCGTCATAGATCCGATAAATGAAAACGCTGATGATGAGACCACGAAGGAGCAAGCATGGAAAATAATATCAGCTATGAATCCCTCAATCGACCATCACGCACGTATCATATCGAAAAACGCCATCATCGTAAAGCCGAAAGGAAAAACGATACCGCGGTCTGATAAAGGATCCGTGATGAGACAGAGGGTGCACGAAATCTTCAAAGAAGAGATTGAGGATGCGTACGCTGCAATGGAGTTGGACACCTTGGGCGATGGGCCTTTTCTCGACTTCGCCAACATAGAAATGGGCATAAGACGCCTTCTTCCTATTATCACAAGCAATCGCCTGGATGGTAAACGGATGAGTGCAGAAGAAGACTTCTTTGAAAGTGGTATGGACTCACTACAAACTGTGCACTTTTCTCGATATCTCGGGTCTGGTCTGCGGAAGTTAAGGGAAGAAAGAGGAAGTGAAAAACTGCAGATTTCAGCCGATTTTATCTACCGGAACCCCTCGATCAAGAAGTTAACGGCCGGAATCGCAAGTCTAATCAATTCAGAGGGAGAGGTCCAGTCCGGCACGACTAATGATCGAATCGAAAGAATCAAAGCTGTCTCGGATGAGTTTATGGCAAACTTGGATCGCCAGTTGCCTTCCACTGAGCACACAATTCTCATGACTGGCTCGACTGGAAATTTAGGCGCTCACACACTAGCCAAATTAACCCGTATTAGAACTATTGGCAAGATCATCTGTCTCGTTCGTGGCCAGCAAACAGTTTCTGATGGTGCTACTTCAACATTTAACGTTGAGGGAGCAGAATCATTTCTCCTCAGTCGTCAACGAAGTGCCCTTGAAGCCGCCGGGATTCATCTCGCGCCAGAACAGTGGGCAAAGGTTGAGCTTCTCGAGCTGTCGTCTATTGTAGGAGAAAGCGAAACGAGTAAGTCTCGGCTCACTTACCTTAGTGGACAGATTACGCATATTCTTCATTTAGCATGGCCCATGGACTTTCAGCGTAGCTTGGAAAGCTTCAGACCTCATCTCAAGCTACTCCATATATTAGTTGAGCTAGCGGAGCAATCATTCGTGACGAGAAAGGCAACAGAGCCAGTACGGCTTTTATTCTCGTCGTCAATCGCTGTAGCGAGATACTACAGACAAAGAGGAGATAACCGGGGTGAAGATCACGTTAGGTCTATCGTCCCTGAATCAGCTATACTTGATCCACTTGTCTCAATGCCAATGGGTTATGCTGAAGCGAAATGGGTTTGTGAGATGTATCTTGATTGCGTAGCAAAACGCTTGTTAGGGATCGAGCCTGTGATAGTTCGTGTAGGACAACTCAGCGGGCCGGAGAAAACGTCCGGTGTATGGAAAACTGAAGAGCACATACCTACATTGGTACACGCTAGTCAAAAGATAGGAGCATTTCCTGAAATGGAAGGGGTGAGTGATTCAATATCAAGCAGGACTCAAGTTTGATCAGAGTGCCATATGACTAACTCGTTCCCAAAGACAGCGTCGTGGATGCCGGTTGATCGAGCTGCGTCCTCACTGAGCGAGATACTGATGTGTAGAGGAAAGACTGGCAACTTCCTCCATCTTGAGAACCCTGTGCGCCAGCCGCTTAAAGACATCTTCACCATCATGGCAAATGAGTTAGGCCTGCAGCGACCATTTATGGTCCCCTTCGAGCAGTGGCTGCAGAGTGTGACCGTGGCCGGAGAAATTCGCTCTCTGGAGAGCTTCTATAAGGACCATTTTCATCAGTTAGCTGGGGGAACTGTAACACTGGACACAGCGAAAGCGCGTACCTTATCGAATGGCTTGATGCGATCAGGTGGCATCGACAAGGATCTAATCAGAGAATATGTCCACAGATGGCGGCGCGACGGGTTTTTGAAGTAGTGAGAGTCAATCATCACTCTCAGCTATGGTACCTGTTCGCTCGTGATAGTTACAAGTACAGTGAGAGAAGAATAGAAATACGCGCTGCTCGTTTGTGCTCGCAGAAACTCGTTTATTATCAGAACGAATATACTGTGACTTATGAGAATTACAGCCTTTCTCTATGACGAAAACACAAACTTCAGCTCTATCAATTCTTTCGTAAAGTATTTTAAGCAGTAATGTAACTCACCCGGCCGCGGGCAGTCCCCCTACTGGCCACTTAAACTATGCATGATTTACATATAAAAAAGAAAAAGAAAAACTAGGTTAATTTATTCACAAGAATATATAGCTCATAACATAAGGTCTTCAGACCTTAAACTTCCTTAGTTAATGACTATCTTAGTATTCGATCTGTAAGCCTTAACCGCAATAGTGACAGGCACTAGATCATATGCTAGAGGTGACCAGCAAGAAGCACACGTCCAGCTAGAGGAGGAAGCCTGCAAAATAGTCCGCCACCGCATCCGTTGCGTCTATAGACGCAGTCATACCAACCCATAAATCAGGCCTAATCACGGCGATGCCGCCCTTTGCATGATTTATCCCATAGGTGGTGTGGGCGTCGTCGTCTGGGGGTCTATCATCATAGAGCACCTCCCCTTCACCACCCAGCATATCTACAAGGTTTACCAATGTCGGCGGTAGAGTTTTGAGCTCAAACGGCAAAAGCTTAGTGATGAGTAGGATGTTGAACATAGTCGCGCCCCCAAATCGCTGATAAAAACCTTGAGGGGCTCGTAGCACATCGATAAACGAGCGTAGGCTATGCTGTATTTGCTGGCCGCGGAGATGCGATCCGAAAACGAGGATGTGAAACCGCGCTGCTCCTCCTTGCTTCAGCCTATCGTATAGGTACCCAGTGTTTCCGGTGGCGAAACAGACACGTGGATTAGGGGCGCGAACCCCCGGTTTAACGCTGATGGGTCGTGTCATCGACTCAGTGAGCTCAGGCCGAATGACGGATTTTCCATAAGGGCAGTCTACTCCTAGTAGAAATGGGCCGTTGGCCTTGAAGAAGTTGGATAAGAATTCTAGGTCTGCTTCCGTGTCCGCCTCTTTCGTGTCGCTAGCCAGATGGCTGTTCGACTCGTCGCCACCAATTGCGTGACCCTTATGCTCAGTATCATTGGTCGAATGTCCGTTGGCACCGTTTGGTAGGCTTTCATTTAGGGCTTCGACGTTTCGAAGATCCGGGACATGGAGATCGGAACCGCAGACAAATCGCAGGTACGTCCCGGATACCTCGATGATTCTGACCGCCTGTTGACGTCTTTCGCTGTTATACGTAGGTAATAACACATCCGTCTTCGCTTTCCCCTTCGCAGCGAGACCAATCTTCCATGCGAGGTTCGCCGCATCAATGATGGATGCATTGAGACCAAAGGCGCCCATGACGCTGTGAACACTTTTTTAAAAATGCATAGTTAGCTACTACTTTCCTGAAAATACTGTACATATAACTAATCTGAGACAAATTCTTGGTCCGAAATAGATTGCTGATAGTTTGGACGGTTCCAAACGAGAAGAGAACTTCGAGATTCACTCACTGCCTGTCAGTGACAAGTATGTTAGCAATGCAGATAGTTTTCGAGCGCGACGTTGCGGGAAATGCGAGAAATAAACTCACGCCGCATCACCAACCAGATGAACACGATTGTCTTGAGACGAAAAAGATCGTGCAACCCGCTCTGAGACTGTGCCAATTTATCAGCCTTCTTCTCTTAGTCTTCAACGTTGCCTCGTTATTCTTACTCTTCCAGATTGCGAACCAGCTTAAAGGAGCCCCAAATTTTAGCTTATAGGGGGAAAAGATTCTGTTTGCTTGTTCTAGCACCTCTTCGGGGGTGACGGTGTGTATCTCAATCTTCCCGCCAGCTTCATTAAACGATGGGTCTTTTGCTTGCCTCGATGTTGCGAGAGGTCCCGTCATCGATAGGTCTAATTGGGTATACAATCTAATGTCATCAGTATCAGGAGTGAGATATGTCGTAGATAGAGAGATACCTAATGTACCCATCCTCTCTTGGGATAATTACGCAGCCTCCGTGTTGCGAGCTTATGACGCTACTATTGAGACTTGTAAGTGTTTCTTCTACGTCTTTCGCATGAATAAACATACCCAAAGACCCAAGCGTGTGGATAATCGGTGATAAAAACACAGTCCATAATACCCCAGTAGATTCCTGTACTAACTCCGTCGAATGGAATAGATAGTCCCTTACGAACCATGCTCGCTGCGCCATCGGACCCGACGAGAAACTTAGCTTGCACGAATTGCGTCCCACCCGTAAGTTCGTTCTTGATGGTAGCTTGTACTGGATAAGTGGCGCTCGACTCGGTCCGGACTGTGTACTCGCTCAGCACTGTGCTTCGCTCAACTATCGATCTATGGCGGGTCAAATCGCGGATGTAGATTCGCTCTACTTGACCTTGCGTAATGATGTGCAGCCCACGGTATCTCGAGTCGGACTGATGAGATCGGTTGAATATCAACTTCTTTCCGTTTTTGTAAATGGCTGTTCTCTCGATTAAAGGGCCCTCTTCGGAGATCTCTGACGCAAGACCCCACATCGCGATAGTTTCTGTCACAACATTAGAGTTAATAATGTTAGGTATTTATGGTAAGGGTTATTTGGTTCGGGAGCTTGCAAGAGCAGCAATCTTAGTAATTGCCCATACAATTTGCCCGTTTAGACAACTCGTATACCAAGGCATATCGAAAGAGGTAATAAAAGACATCGTCAACTAACCAAGGAAACGTGGTTGAACGCCGTCAGCTCGACCTTTATCCTGACGTTAGCATCGGCCGTCTCTAGTGTCCCAGAGGGTATTCTTGCCTGCGGCCAGTGGCCCGTCCGATTTATCTGCAACACGTATCTCAGCACATTCCCACGCTCCCAACAGTTGGTGTATCAGTTTATCGTTTGTCTTACCGATGATGCGGAATGAGACTCCCTGTCTTGCCAAACTAGCTGCCACAGCAAGCCCGCTAGGTCCCGCTACGACAAGTTCTCATTAGTGTTTTATCTTGCCTTCGCAATATGTTTTGATTTTGTACCTCCAACAATTAGGACGTCAACCTGCTCGGATGGTGCCCACCAAGTAGGCACGCCATGCGGATTATTGGTGCCGTCATAGATTGACGGCCACGTTCGAATAACGTTGATGCCGAGGTCATTGTGCACATCCGATGTCACAATTTCTTTTGATGGCGGCGTCACATATACATGTGGATCATCGTCATTACCATCTTCCTGCGCGTGGTCAGGTACCCAGGATCGGCCCGTCGCTGGTTGTTTAAATCCATTCTCCCACGTAGCAGGGGGTTTCGCGAAAGCCATTGGTACCTCGTCATTAAATTTGCCGGGAAAATGAGTAGAGCTGGGTTTTAGTGACCCAACAGACGTTTCAATATCCATTTAATACACTCAATATACAAATATGCCTATCGGGACACTACTTCTACTCCTAGCGTAAGATCTGCGGGTCCAAATTGCTGAAAGGTTCCGGCTTAGACAATTTACTCCGGTCCCCGGTCCCGTGTAAAAGAAGCACACCAGAACCCCTTAACAAAGGTTCACAAATGCCCTATTGAGGTCGCATTGTTTTGACGAAACTGGGTGCTACAATTCGCAATACTATCCTGCTCATTAGTACCACCGCACAGAGCTTGTCGTCTGTTCTATTTCTCATATCTTGGATTTATCACTTCATTACACCTCGCACCATGGCTACTCAACTAGATGATGAATCCTGTCGACTTCTCCAGCTAGGTGGTCTCATACAGACGTCCATCGCCAATTACGTAAACTTGAAGCATTCATCAGTCAAGGAAAATGAATCGTCACTACCGGCGAAGCCTCTCTTCGACGCACAGAGGACACTGCTCGCGGCAGCCGGGCTTCTCACTGAGCTAGTTAGCCAACCGCAGAATCGACTACTTGAAGTTTCGTCGCAATACTTCGAAGCACGAGCCTTGCACATAGTTGCAGATAAACGTATACCAGACATCATTGCTAAGAATGGTGATCAAGGCGTGGATATCAAGATCCTTGCTTCCATTGTCGGTATCGAGTACCGGAAGTTATGTATGTTGGTATCGGGTATTTTGACATTACTTGAGGAAACAATGAACGATTTTTGAATTAGGACATTCAAGGCTGAATCAGTGGTTTTAAATTCTACATTTCGATTGATGAACAGATCTGCTAATACTATGTAATCATTCGCAGCCCGTCTTATGCGTTGTCTCTGTTCGATCCATCTCTTCAGCGAAAAGGAAGAGGATGTATTTACCAATAACAGAATCTCGTCATCACTCATAGATAATGAACCCCTACGCGCTTATATTATGCTATTGTACGTTCATTTATGACTAATCCTTCACCACGCATCAGCTGACCGATAGTCTTATAGCGGGCTTGATCTTTACAGCAGCTCAGATTACCTACCACGTTATCTTAACGACCCTAATAAAGGCCCATCGTACGCTGTCAATATCACACCTTGGCAAGACGCGCTTAACACGCATAAGACGCGCTGGGACTGGCTTGAAGAGGAAGTTAGTGTAGACGCTCTTAAGGCGGGCAATAATTCTTCCTTGAGTGGATATTCCGCATATCCTGGAGTGTTCGGTGCAGAGTTACAGCAAGCATGCAAAGACTTAAAGTCCACTACACTAGTCAAGCGTCCAGAACATAGCATCTTTGGACTTGCCATGGTTGGAGGCGGCCGTGTCTTTGGGCAGGCTCATCTATACGGTGCGTGTACAGCTACTTGCGGGATTGCTATATGGGCTAACAATCGAATCAGACTTTCCCTGGGAATCGCTTGGCCCAGCTACTATTGTAGACGTCGGCGGTGGAATGGGTGAGTGCACAAATGCATCCTTCTTCAACGTGTCCCCAAGATATGTATCGTCACTAATCAGTAGCCGGAGTTCGTAGGTGGCTTTTGCCTCCAGCTTTCACATCTGTACCCAGAATTAAAATTCGTTCTACAAGACCGCGCTCCAGTTTTAAAGCAAGCGCAGTCAGAAGTATGGCCACGCGAGAACTCTGAAGCGCTGAGACTTGGACGAATCCAATTCGTGCCGCACGATTTCTTCAATACGAACCCGATCATGCATGCTGATGTTTACTGGCTTCGTTATATTCTGCACGACTGGTCTGATGAATACTGTGTGCAAATTCTCAGTCGGATTAAGCCTTCAATGGGGCCGCGAAGTCGAATTATGATATGGTAACTCTAACTCCCACCAGAGGAAAATAGTGAAACTGACATGTACGTGTGCGATAGTGATCAAGTGATGAACACGACCGTGGGCTGCAATGAGCTACCCGCCGCCCCTTATCCACTACCAGCGAACTGGGGATATTATACGAGGTACTCGCACCAGCGCGATCTTGCCATGATGTCTATCATAAACGGTATCGAGCGGAAGCCTGCGGAATTCAAGAACCTTGTCGATCGCGCCGGGCTAAAGTTGAGGAAGATTTGGGACTGCCGCAGCCAGGTTGGTCTTCTGGAGATCGTTTTGCCTGATTCTGAGTTAGTTTGAGATCTGACGGGTGGTCTATGAAATTGTGCCGATCCTCTGTATAAGGCAATTGTTATGCCTCAGAATTAAATTTAATGATGAGTGCCTGATTGACTTTCCATGCTTATAGCTATTGCGTATTGGATATACTAGAGTAAAGTGGCGGCGCTGTAAGGGGCACGTTAACATATGGAGATGTTTGCTGGTGTGTTTATACTTGTTTTTTTCTCTTCCTTTTTGTTCATATAGGATGTTGTAACAGAGCGCGCAAGACCTCCAGCGCCCGAGACTGTACTACGCTCTTTAGTCGTCATTCTTAGGATTATGCTAAGCTTAAATTATTCGGGCGGAGTGCAATTTGCATAGTTGACGAAATTTCGAATTTGTACCTTTTAACTACACTGTTTTGACGGGTGAGCTCATGTCTGCAAGCAATTCTATTACGCAGAGAGCAAGAATATGAAATGACTATATTGTTAACAGCCTCAAACGGGAGCGATTCGCCAGCCCAAGACAACGGATCTACTAGGTAAACCGCAGGGCTTAAAACTATCTCTTTCCCCTATTTCTGCAAAGAAAGAAAGTGTGCGAGTCCATACATCTTCGTTCTGACTGCCGCCAGATATTGTGATCACTCTGTGCCGAGATACGTCCCACACACTTGAATAATTGAATCTTTTTATTTGCTTATTCGCAGTTCAGGCCAATGCTGGCCACGCTATCATTTATGTTGTCCTGCTTGCTGCTAGATATTGTCACAAGGGCTAGAGTACTAGGGCTTGAAGGGGTATTTAATATCTCAATAATCTTCCTGGGCGTTAAGGAGGCATAGAAGTTCATTTCTCGAGCCTAGCGGCAAATCTAGGGTTTTTATACACGAATAGGTTCGCCTTTTGCGAACCCAAATCACTCCAGATCATCCAGATCAGTCAAGTTCATATTGCAAATATCGTATTTGCTTAAGTCCACAATAATAGCAAACATGATATCCAAGAATAGATACGCCTTGCAGATTGAGTACAGGATATCGCCGACCAGACCCTGATATACGAGTAGTTGCATTACCCTACTCAGGGCTTGATCAGGGTGGCAGATATCATAACAGGGGCGCGTGTCAAGTTCTTAAAATTATGTAGTAAACTGTTCATATCAACAAACCATAACATAAACTAAATCTCTTATAACTTCGTATAAGACCTAGAGCAGCCATGCTGTCAGTGGTCGTCAGCCCAACCCCTATTGATCCGAATCGCGACTATAGGCCTACATAAGAACAACAGACTCTCAGTTCTTTTTATCTCAGCTACTAGTATTACCGCATGAAGCGCTGAACAGTTCATTTAAGCCTTGTGTATGTACCCAGCCTGATATAAATTCCGAGTGACTACCCAAGCCTTGACGTTCATAACCTGACTGATTGACTGCTGGTGTGTATTACCCTGTATGCTTGGCATACATAGACTGGTACTCGAGCTAATAAAGGGATTTTGTACTCGTACGTCTATAGGGCATGGTGACGCTAGCGTTTTAGGTCATCACAGTTTGTCTCTATAGCGAGGTGTTCTCATGCCCTCCAATTATCCTTATGTGCTTCAACATGTCCGTTCACAAGCTTGTACGCATCTTCGCCAATCAGTAGTTTCCGCGGGAGCTTGCGCTCCGTGCACCGGCCGCTCTCCGTGAGCGCCTCTACGATCAGCTGCGCGGCTCTCTCTGGATCGCCCGGTAACAATAAGCTTACGATTAGCGGTCTCTCTCAGGTGCGGGTAAACTTGATGTTATCGTAAAAGTGTGTGTCTCCTGTAGACTTCTGCCCCGATACGTCAGCCCTGACTTCTACTCTGGTTTCCGCTTCGATTAGAATGATGTCAATTTCAGTTGCAGGCATAGTTACAGACATAGACCCCGAGTAAGTAGATACCTACCTAATTCCTACCTAGTAGGTAGCATAGTTTGTTTACTCGGGTCTAAGTGGCGCGGGACTACGGCGGGTCGATAGGTTACATCTATTGAAACCAAAGCGTACTGTAGCGGTAGGTCCGAAACGCCAAAGTAAGGCCATCACCTCGTTTTAGCGTCGTAGCCGCGTCTGTCAAACATCTGATAGCTCGGGTCCGATTTTGTTGTGTTGCAGGGTTTAAAAAATATTGCAAGGTGAGAGAGAACACACACCGTTGTGATAAGCGTAGGTAGGAATGAGAAAGCGGGGGCGGGGTGGTTACAGGGGCTGCAGGGATAGAGCAAACCGAGTTAGGTGGGTTAGGTGGGTTAGGTGCTGCCGCTTAGCCCAAAGCAGAGCGTATAACTAAGGGTAATTAGCCCTCACGCGCGCGCCCGCCTTCGCCTCAACTCTCCACTGTCACCACGAGCACCGCAAGGCGAAACCAGACTTCAGACTTTTTAAAACGATCATAAATCCTGCTTGGCCATTTAGTCGAGCCCAACGAATTAACTAGGCTATCCTCAGTCTTATATCATAGGACCTCCCCGGCCTTTGGACCTCCCTTAAATCGCACTGGCCTCTTAACGGGTATATAGACCGACAAGCGTAGTGTTTGTCGGTTACTTGCTTGTCAAAATCGTATTTTCCGCCAAAACGACGGCATATCACGATGATCAAAGAAGGGTCCGTGTAATTCTTCTTTAACAACATTGACAGGGGAACCTCTCATTGCTAATGGATAATCCCCATTGTGGGCTTTAAAAATGATGATCACCGCAGCGGGAAACTGTCAGACTGTCCAGATTCGAACCCTGCAGCTCGCACCGTATATGTCGAGTATGTAACGAGTTGAATGTGGATAAGGTATTCATCTCGTGAAAGGCAAATGGCGAGGCGGATCCCCTATACGCTACCTTCCCTTACAGGATCAGCAGGCTATCTAAACTTACTAACCTCAGGTAGGTCTAGGCCCATGGCGAAACAATTCAGGATCGCCACAAAGTTATCGTTACGCAGTCGGAAGGAACAATGGCCACAGCCAATGCAGCGTCGTTCACATGACCAGTGCATGTACGTCAAACCAGCAGAGTGCATGCATATATGTAGTATTCGGCTTGGTGACAGCAAGCCACTGCAGACAGAAAGTGCATGTATTATGCAGGTCCCTTACATTGACTGCATGTAAGTATACCACTTAATACCATTGTTATAGGCGCCACTCGATTACTCCTCTCTTACTTGGCGCTACTCATCAGCGATATATCTTCTCAAAACACTGCTTCGTCAGATATGTTGGAAGTGATTCTAAGGGAGGGATTGCTATTCGAAGCCCGACAGCACTCTTGACCCTCAAGGAACACCCAGGGTTGCCAAGGCTGCTACATGACTGAATCTAGGAGCTCGCTCAAGACACACAAAGTTCCCCGAAGAGACAAAGGGGATTGATTTCCTGCTTCCCATTAAAGCAATAAGGGTCCTATACTCCTCTTGTGGCTTTACCTAGCTTCATTGATTTCTATCGAATCCTCTTGTGCGTTGCCTTTGATCAAAAAGCTCTCCCTTTATTCAAGTAATTCATTCTAGCCTTGTGTGGATTGATTGATTGCCCGACCTTCTTGATTAGGAGCTTCAGGGACCGAATAGAATTACACGGATTATTTCACGATGAGCACAAAGGGGACGTCCTGTACTTAGCGACACCAGCGAACGCATTGGTTAAATTCTGGGGTTTTTTCCCCCGCCAACGACAAGTATTCAGGGCGTATCTTACTGTTAGCTCATCTCCATGAGCGGGCTCTGACACCTACCGATATGAATTCAAAGGAAAGAAGAGTACCGAAACGATGGTCGGAAGAAGAAGACCGCATACTATACGAGGAGACCCAAAAGCAAGGTTAGTAACGTCAGCCATTGTTCTCAAACCCCGCAGCATGCCTCGCTGCACAGAGCGCACAAGATCCGCATTCACTAAATATACGCTGGGCTATAGAACTGGCGGGTGACACCAAAGACTGGCATCGTATTGCTGCAAAGCTTCCTGGCCGGACAAACAAAGACTGTCGCAAGCGCTGGGTGAATAAAGTCTGCGGCAGCCTCAAAAAGGGACCTTGGAACAAGAATGAGGATGAGTGCTTGCTGGATGCAGTCGACAGGTATGGTCAAAGGTAAAGCTAATCCATCGAATCTGTTCCTGTCCAAGCCATTGTCGAATATACGCTGACGTGGCTTCTCAAGATGGACATTAGTTGCCAACGAAGTTGGATTCCGCAGCCCCGACCGTGAGTCCAACTGTCTAATAAAATAAGCATGACAAATTCGAGGTGGAAATACCTCCTGATAGAATGGCTTCATCATAGCTGACAATCCTTTCCATTGGATTCAGAGTGCGCTAAGCGCTGGCAGTCGAAACTTGACCCGAATCTCGAACACGGAGGATGGACAATTGAAGAAGTTAGTAGCGGACTTCGTGAAACGACTAAAAACTGCCTCTAATACTGAGTTCTTTCTGACAGGACGAGTTGCTTTTAAATCTGGTGCGAGAAAATGGTCGGGAATGGAAAATGTTCCAAGAGCAGAAATTCTCTAGGCGGTCAACGAACGAACTAAAGAATAGGTATGTGCTCTCCATGCTCTGCGCCGCAATCAAGACAGCTTATTCTGCCTCAGGTATACAGGTCTAACCCGTAAGACCAAAAACACATACAATAAGGGTGACAGCGTGTGCGTATCTCCTAGTTCGGGGTCGTTCAACCTAGACTACAACACCGACATAGAAGACCACGGTATGGCGGGAGCATATTTTAATCTCGATGGTCATAACCAAAGCCCAAGGGAAGACTCGGTAATAGACTCCTTAATCCAGCAGGGTTTGACGGTAGACTGGGTGAACGCACTCGATAATTCCAATGCATGGATGGACCAGTTCAGCCATCGACACAATTCCATTCCAGAAGATATCCTGCCCGGCAGATACGTGCCCGAGAGCGATAGCTTGATGGACTCAGAAAAGCCACCCAAACGACCACCGATAATACACACAAACACAGCCTTGACAGCTTCGGAGTCTGCGCAAGTATCGGGGGTGACTTGCTCAACCTCATGGCCCGATCTCGTCTTCAACTCCGATATAGTCGACCGAGATGCTGCAGTGGTTGACTCAAGTTACGCGGTGAATCACAATGTGCTGGAGGACAGTATCTTGATCTCAATGCAAACAGAGAGGTGTAGCACTAGTTGCACAGACGACAGTAAAGCAGCCGAAAATACACAGACCCCAATCGAGAGTAGCGTGGGTAGGGTCACGGTCGTGATTGATGGGTGTAATCGGGACACACTTCATAGTCTACTAGACTTAACGAAGTCCCTTAGAGGGAAAACGAAGATAGAGATCAATTGATTCATGTACTAGGCGCAGGCAGGACTGCCGTAAGAAACTCGAACCAGGGGCTCGGCTCCTTTGGCTTCAGGGTTGGCGCCGCGAACAGGAAACTTCTTCGCTTTTCCCATTTTGAAAGAACTCCGATTGCGGATCGATACTTACGTACCTAGACATATTTCATTTGGTATTGGTGGAGCGTTTGACTTCCTGCGAAACAATGCATGTTGTGCCCATATAGCGGCGACTTTATGTAACACGTGAAATTATAATAGAACGTAGATACATGTGCTTGCTTCTCACCTTTATTGAGTGGGATCTACGAAGGTTCAGGCCAGAATCAAGGGTCATGTTGTTTGTACCGTGCAAGTCCACAGAAGCGGCAGTCCAGCAGTTGCCAGACAATGGACGGTCCGATCTCATCTTTCTCCAGCTGTTGAACGCCCGCAATACTGCCTGCTAACAGAGGCCGCCGGGTGCGTAAACCGTTTGTTCAACTACAGTTGCGCATAAGTTGTTGAATTTATGAGCAAATATCAAAGATTTGTTTATTAATTAAGCCTTAGAGCAAAATTAAAGTATATTGACATTGAAAATGCGGCAATACTTCATATTATTCACATTAGTTAGCACAACTATGTTCTCTAACCACCCATTGCCGCCCTTCTTTATCTCTCAACGTCGGAACCTGGACTATTCTGAGTTTTTCCTCGCTTAAGACCGTAATTCCAGTCTTAATCTCATGGAGAGCTAATTGAATATAGTGTAGATATCGTTTGCCGTTTAGTTGTCCACACCACGAATTGGCATCGGAATGGGTCCACCAGGGGACTTTTCATTCCTTGCGGTCAGAATTTCAACTCCAGTCTCTGTGACGAGCAACGTGTGTTCTACAAGGTTTTGTTAGCATCAATATATACCACTCAGATCCTTTCGTAACCAACCAAACTGAGCAGTCCTTTTGCCGTCGATGGTTACGTTCGTCCAGTTATCAGGCCAAAATAAGTCATGAGGCTTCCCCAGCGTAAGTATTGGCTCGATCGTGAAAGTTAATCCTGGTTTACAGACGCCAGCAGCCTTGTTCTTGGCGTAATGGGGTATCCAAGGTGGGGGGTGAAACTCGGTGTTGATGCCATGGCCACCCCAAGTCGCAATGACTGAGCATTTTCTGGATTTAGCATACTTCTCAATCACTCTTCCAAACTCTCGTATAGGTGTCCCAGGCTTCACCAGCTTAATCGCCTCATCCAAGCACTCACGCGCTGTCTCAACAATTCGAACTGAGTCCGGGTCTGCCTTAGCTCGGTTCCCGACATAGTACGTCTCGTTCACATCGGCGTGATAGCCCCCGTGGTATAGTGAGATGTCCAGATTAAGTATATCGCCATCAAGAAGGACTCGGTTGTCAGGAATTCCATGACAGACAACTTCGTTTGGGGACGTGCATAGAGACTTGGGGAATCGATTGTAGTTGAGCGGAGACGGATATGCCTAATAGATACGGTCAGAATACGTTAACACGATATCGAGGGCTTTGTGTTTACATTCCGTTCTATACAGGCCTTATGACAGACCTCGTCCAGGTAATCCGTGGTAACGCCAGGGCGAAGTTCTGCGGCGACGATGTCTAGTACCTCGCGAGATAATTTGCAAACCTTGCGCATCGCCGCCTGTCCTGTAGTGTCCAGGAATGACCATTGCGTCCCTAGACGCCGCTCGGCCGATGGCAGGCCAGTATCGGCCCAGTCAGGGCGCCTGATAGATTCGGGGATGAAGCGCTTGGGAGAAAGTGGGTACACAGGCCGGACAGTACCTGTGAAATGGTACGCTGGGAAGGGATTGTAAAACCCTATATTTGAAACAGTCAGACTCCCGGGCAGATAGATAATAGAGGCTTCATTCCGAGGACGGGACAGTACCAATTCTTGTCTCCAAAACTTCCTGCGCCACCTTGTGTGAAGTTTTATGTTGTGTCTGTATAAATCAACCCCGTTTAGCTGAAATAAGAGAAGGAAATGGATTACTATGAACGAACCCAGTTCCTTTTAAAGCATTCCTGAGAGCAGAAGAAACTTTCTTTTCCTTGTTTTAAACATGCTGGACATTGTAAACTTCCAGCGTCTTTCTTACAGTGTGCCCCCAGACATTTCGTCGTCTTTGACGATATTTCTGTGTCGTCGGTTGCCGTGGCGAGTCCCATGATTTTAAAAGTTGAACTGGAGAATTTAAACCTGAGTAATGAAAAATCAAAGAGTCTTGTTCAAGCTGCTGTTATATGCCATTTACTAATTAAAGCAAGATAAAGTACTTAAGCATAGTATATATTACATGTAGCATATAAGCCAGCCCTAACACGCCCTTCACACTACATGTACCTATGTGGCACCCCTGTGGCTGGACTGTTGCATGGCAGGCTTATCCTTGCCCCACTATCATCAAGTGTAAGTAAGATAGCCAACAAGACAAGGATCCATACTAGATCTCAGTCTTCCTCAATCAATCACCATCGAGCCATGAGCAAATTGATTGATCGTCCCATGATTGGATAAATGGTGTTAGCGTTGGTGGTAGAGGTGGTGAAGACTATCAGTTAATTTGCTCATGGCCTTGACCATACTCAGTACCAGATCTAAGCCCTACCGCAATAGTGAGAGGCACTAGTTAGACCACACAACCACGACCAGGTTCTCGGGAGGGGCTAGTACGAAGCTATCTCTTGGCACGGGTAATAGTGGATACTGTATAAATGACGTCACATGTGAAATAGCGGGGTTGACTCCTCAGACGTCCATCAGGTCACATATACATACCTAAGTATATAAGAGGGTTGTCTTACAACTCACTGTATTCATACGCTGCTGTCGCCATTCTCGCGAACCGACAACTATAATCTGAGATAATGCAAACCGATTGAACTCGTCGTCGAATGATGACTTGGCATCGGGCTTATACGCGGGGACCTGGGAGAAGGATTGCGACGCGTCCAGATTTTCGAACATCACTTTTGTTTCCGGGGCTGTATTATTGGCTGAGATGCCGTATCGTGATGATGAGTACTCGTGGACAAAGCAGGAACATTAACGGTCTGCTTCGTGCCGGAATTGAGGTATTGGAGAGCTTCCCGCTCACTGCCGAAGCCTTTGTACTCGTTTGAGCAACATTTGACCTAGCCTCGCAACCTGCCCAGCCCGCGTAGATGCCGGGCTTGCGGTCTTTAAGAACGGCGTAGTAACTATATAGCATCTTGGAAATGTGATGGACTAATAAGAGGATATAAAAGAAAGAATATCAACTTGGCGAAGAGACAATGAGTAGAATTGCTCTACCAAGTAGTCAATCATTCGATTATAAAAGAAAGGGCCTCCAAGGCGCGATAAGTCTGATGATATGAGACCGGTCCGGTAAGCGTGCAATTTGCAAGCTAGACTTTTCCCTAGTCTGGAACCTGGCCGCGTCCCAATCCACGACACCAAGAAATCGACAGTATCCGAGGCCCTCATCGCGTGTTTCCCACATAGCAGACCCAGGCTTTCCCATCACCGTTCTGGAGGTCGTCCGTCAAGCCACTTACTCATATAAGGCCCATCAAGCCAATAGCCTAGTTTCCTGTAATAACTCCTCACACCTACACCACTGATGACACTAATCTTGACACTTCCATGCTCGTCGCGGGCGATGCGCTCCGCCTCTTCCATCAGGAGCGTGCCGAACCCCTGATGCTGAAATTTCCTAGGATCCCTGGCATGCACAGGCACGGCGGTGCCGTAAACATGGAGCTCCCTAACCAGACTTGTCTGCTGTCCAACAAGTTCTTCGCGATATGTGTATTTCTCGGTGCACTTTCTCAGCCGTAGAAGACCGACTAGAATGTCCTGCTTTGGGTCCTCATATGCTAGAAAAGTCTCCCAGCCGCCGTTGGCCGTGTAATCACGCCTCACGAGCTCAATCTGGTTGGGGCGTATCTTGTGCTTGACCTCATTTATGCCGACCTCACGTGTCCGCACATCGCGACACGTCGTCCCGAAGTCTTTCATCCGCGCCAGTGCTAACTCTCTTAGGTTTCCGTTTTCTACGCCGGATGTGACTAGAGGCATAGGAATATCTCTTTGTACGCGGTAAATTCTTGTCCAAGGGGGAACTAATGCCAATATCCGCGCCACTAGGTCGATAAGGGCATTAGGTGTGTAGTTCTGATACCTACCAGTTCGCCATAGTTCGTAGAGGCCTGTGCCGCGAATGACGAGGGTAGGATAGATCTTTAGTCCGTCGGTTCGAAAGGCGGGGTTCTCAAAGTATTCGCGGAACTGATCGAGATCACGTTCCTTGCCAACATTTGGCAGGTCCGGCATCATGTGTGAGACGACCTTGAATCCGGCATCTTTGGCTAGGCAAAAGGTCTCGGCGACGGCAGCGACAGTGTGACCCCGGTTAGTGTCGCGTGCGACGTCCTCGTAGAGGGACTGGACGCCGACCTCGAGCCGAGTGCACCCATAGCGCAGCATGTCCGTGAGATGGGGCTGCAGGCAGTAGTCGGGACGGGTCTCGATAGTGATGCCGACGCACTTAATGTTACTCATCTCGCCAGCCTCGACGGCCTCGTCAACGTTTGTAGTCTGATAGCCGCTCAGGGCGTTGTGCAACTGGGAGATAAACTCTTCGCGGTAAGGGATGGGCAGGGACATAAAGGTGCCACCCATGATGATGTACTCGACCTTATCGACGGAATGGCCGAGCGACTTGAGCTGGTCGACACGGCCGCGAGCCTGCTCGAAGGGGTCGTAGCGGGCGCGGATGGCGCGCATAGACGTGGGCTCATAGCCTGTGTAGGACTGGGTGCTGTACTCGAAGTCGGAGTCGGGCCCGCCGGGGCAGTAGACGCAGATATTGCCGGTGTAGGCGATGTGCGGACAGCGGTGGGGCTTACACATGACGGCGACGACGGCGATGCCCGACGACGTGCGGATGGGCTTGGCGACCAGCCGTGGCATGATGTATTTCTTGTAGTGCTCGGGCACGGCGGCAATGATGGCTGTCAGGGGGGGGATATTGGCGAGGCGGTGCTTGCGCGACAGCTTGGTGCGCAGCCCGTTGAGGTTGATATCCTTGCGCGGGTTCTTGGGGTCCTTGGATGCCTCGTGATCCTCGATAAGCACGTTGGCAATGTCGGCGCAGCACCGCAGGAACCGCTCATTCTCGGGCCGCAGGGGGGCGTCCTTCTTCCTGCTGGGCTTCGTAGTCGTGACCGTAGCCGTGGCCGTCATGGTGGAGGTGGCCATGTCGGTCGATTGTCGGTGCAGTTCTCTAATGCTAATGACAATTGCTGGCTCGATTTTCCTCGCAGGTTGTATTTCCAACTGTTTGTCGATGGAGACACCCACAAACGTGTTATACGATGCAGAGTATCAAAGATTTGTCTAATGCCAAGGATAACTAATTATGGTCCGAAATCAAAAATAAACTTCCTATGGTCCTAAATAGGAAATTTAACAACCTTATTTAGGAATTTGTGGGTAGGTACGAAGGACAGTGTTCAAAGGGAACCCCGCACAGGTGACTGCATGTCAATTACATCCATTACTTCTACAACATCAATATCCACATTGCAGTCAAACAAATTCCTAAGTACAACCTCGGCTTTAGTTGAATGCATATGCCCAGTCATTTGAAGCCTAAGCTAAAGCCGCCTCCGCCACCTGCTAGCAGCTGCCCAGGACCTCCAGCCTACATAAAAGCAAGCTTTATATATAGTCATTCCTATGCCTACGAATGCTAAAGCCGTATTTCTTGCTATTGCACCCGGTAGAAGGGTCCCTAAATGATGAAGTGCAGCCTTTCATTTACCTCATAGGAACGCAAATTGGGGCCTAGTGTCGCGTTCCTACAGCTAAGTTCTCCTCAACAACTTGATACTCTTATTAGAATCTAGGCATGCCCAGATAACAGGAAAGGTCTGATATATACCAGCTCTACTTAGGCGCACGCAGACAATCGGTAGATTAAATGGCCAAAAGCGAGCATTTTAACTCAATCATCACGGGCACGCCACTGCTTTCACGTAATTGATGGTCCCTGAGATATGGATTGTACGAATAAGCCAAGCCGGAAGATTGGCTGTGCTATTCAGGATGCCGCACCGGAAGAGGAAGCCTCAATTTAGCCAATATCTCACTCCTATATTGTATTGCTCAATTTTAGATTACGTTTGAAGCCAGCCAGAGGAGCAATAAGTCTTGGCATCGACATGTAATTATCGTGGGCATATAGGAACAAGGTATCATTTAAGGAATGTTTGCCCCAGATTCTCGTCCCCTGAAGAAGGCTTCGCCGTCAAGTTGAGAATCTGTATTGCAAATTGTCACCAAAATGAAGGCCGTAAATATTGTGTCAGCACTGATCTTTGCGGGAGTCTCTTCTGCCCAGACTCCAGCGGGATTTACCCCAATTGTCGCTGAGAAGCTCGAAGTGACGTTTGGAACCAAGAATATTGCTACAGGTGGTCAGGCAATGACAAAGGCAGAAACCTCTCGACAGCCTACTATTGGCATCTCAGGGCCTGCAAACCAAACATACGTCTGGATGTTGATTGGTGAGCTGCGATACATACGCATTCAACATTATGTCCCCATGAGATGGCGCTAACGTTACTGTGATAGATCTTGATGCGTAGGGATCCGTTCCTTTCCAATATACTCCGGCGTGATATCGGAGACTTGAAGCTAACAGAGCTCTATCGACCCCAGATCGACCAACTTTGCCAACCCCAGGGCCGGACAGCCTGCAACCTATCTACACACGGTACTTCGCGACTTCAAGGCTACCGGTGCCGCATCCGGGGATGGAGTGACGACTCTGACAACGACTGCAAACGGTAAGTGCAGTTAGCCACAAGAAATGACGCCCCTTTCAAAGCTCATAATTACGGCCATAGGACCTGTTGCCTGGTTCGCGCCCCAGCCCCCAGCCGAGAACCCGCCTCATCCCCATCGCTACACGAACTTGCTATGGGAACAGCCGGTCAACTGGCAGATCCCTAGCGCGGCGAATACGATGCTACAAAATCAGAGGCTCGGATTTAACGTGACGAACTTCATCACGGCTGCTGGACTTAGCAATCCAATTGCGGCTAACTATTTCAATGTGACGGGTTGAAGGACTCATGGGTTTGCTCAATCCATTGCCTGAGAAATAAACGTTAGGAGTCTGTAGTGATGAATTCATATCCGTATGGTGTGTACATGTCTGACGTATCTTTGAATTTGAATACATTCGAATCTCCCTGTCAAGCTAAGGTGTAAACGAACCTTGGAAAGAAATAGCAAACAACTGTTTCCATTACAGTTAGAGTTCTCCCATATCACGAAGTAACAAATATAACATCCGCAAGCAATGTGTTATTGAAATGCTGCTAACCCGAAATGAAAGCAGGCCGAGTCAGAGATAAGTAATTCTAGTTGGGGTAAATGCAGAGTGAGCCAGGGACACCAAGCCTGCTTAGATTATAATACAGTTTTGTTTAGCTGCATTTGAGCTTTCATGATATGATGAGTTTCGTTGTAAGCTCCATTCTAATAGAGGACCTTTTACCACTTGTTTCGTGGTACCTGTGTGATTACTTAGGTAATCGTCTATTTGACGGAATCTCCCAGTCAACCAGCTGACAACCACTAAGCTCGCATGTACAACACGTATAGTTCAGACGGCCCCGAGCTGAATTCTCTCTTTCCAAAATCCATCTCTCTGCATATAGAGGGGTAAATGAATGGTGTGTGGGACCTAAGAGGCGTCGCCCTCTAACTTGGACGAACAGATTCTCAAACTACATATCGTTTCTAGAAACCTAGGATAGTAATTAAGCTTAGCAGCTTCCAACGTGGCTCATTTCCCATAAAGATTCATCATTTTATAGTTCGGTAGTAGTTCATTACATTGCGTCCTGTACCGTAGTTAAGGTTGACAGGTTTAACGGGGAGGGATTTACACTATCACTTTAGATGGCTAGCCCAAACTTGACGCTGATGAATTCAGTCTAATTCATGGACTATTGATTGCCTCCTCTTATCTGCCTTGTCGTTTCACCGAAACGTATTGCCTTATCAGTCCTCTATTTTACCCCTAGCTGTATCTCTTCTCAGTACCTTGACCAAAACCTACGTCGGGGCCAGGGACTCAACACCCAAATTCACCGGTTGGCAAGACGGGTTCTGGGGTGCGACACCTTCGAACCCCGACACCCACGCAAGGGAGCGAAACCAATACCCTCCAGTCCACTGGTAGCAGAGATGGAAATTCGAGACATCTTCCGTACGCTCGCCGCTAGGCGTCGTAGCATTCCAATGAGTATCGTCGTATAACGAACCCATGTAGAAAAAGCCAGTGTCAAAGTCTAGCGAGACGGGCGTCCCTTCTTCGATTCCGGGCGGGATGAGCAGCGAATGCACCTTGAATCTTGAGATCAGCAACAAAATCCATTCAGAGGAAAAACCTCAAGATGGTCCAATTTCAGGATTCTTGGGCCTTAACGACACAATGGGAATTTTCGTCCCTGTTATATTATCTAGGCAAACAGGGAAGAGATTTGGACTCTGCTCACATTGCTCGCCCAACTCGGGTAGATGTGTGCAAACGAGGGAACTTTCACCTGATTACCGTCGGCGCCGGCATAGGTGAAAACATAGCTTATGTATCCCGGGTAGTTGTAGCTCTCATAGTACGAGTAGTTATAGTAAAACTCGTATACAGAACCGCTAACAGGTGTCGAGCCCGCCGAGTAACAAAGGCCTTCGGTAGCTGCGCCTGCGTGACATGCCCACGCATAACCTGGCAGCCTGATCAGTATATCTAGTATTCGGAGGGCATCTAGTACTACCTAGTGAGGGTAAGATACGCACCGTCAATGCTGGAGTCCGTCTTGCCAGTGATGCGAAGTGAGAAGGGACCAACAACGTTATTCTCAGCGACCGCTCCCGTGACTAGGACTGTGGCACTTAGATATAGTAAGAGCTTCATAATTGAGTAATTGTTGTTATTGTCCTATTTGAAGCGGTCGAATCAGAGGGGTCGTTAGTTAGAAGTCACAGAAGGAAACCTGACATGATATTGGGCAGCCTCTGAGACACTTATATGCGCCGTGATAGTTTGAATCTCTGTGTTGCACGACGATCGCGAAATTACGCAAGGAGATATCAATGTAATGTACCGCAGCATAACAAGTAATCAGGTTGCAGCGAGATTTGTGCTCTTCGGGGGAGCGAGAAGGTCCACGATTGCGCGTTCTTACATTAGAAGTTACGAATCATATCACCTTCTTCATCTCAAATTCTTCGCGTGTTTCGTAGTACAATAAACTCCAACGGACTGGTGTGGCTTGTGAGATGAGATTCGGCGAATACCGTGATTCAAATGGACCGATGACCTACTAAGGCTAACCAAAGACATTTCGGAAGAGCAAAAACGGCTGATATCACATCGTCACCATGTCACGAAAAATGGTTCTTTACGACACGGAAGATACTGTCAGTCATAAGAGGTGTCGCTATAGAGTAGAACCTAGTTTATAGACATCGCGCTAGCTTTGCGAAAATGAAACACAGAAAGGCAATCAAAAGCTTTCCACCGCCCTCGACCACAGCACGAGTCAGCTCTATCTAGACATAGAGCTCAGGATGATATAAAATGTCAAGCGATGGACAAAAAGGCAGGTCGAGCTTTCAAAATATGTATAGTTTCACATGCAAGGAATGTTCCTCGTAAAATGTCACACGCGATTAGAACTTATTAATAAAGTAAGCATTGATTGTAATTATGATCAACGCAGGGCCCGAACGAAGTTGAAAGATACATTCCATGAAGACGGTCAAGAGTGAACCGTAAGATAGATGGGCTGCCTATCCTGATGAGAAACCACAGGTGAGCTCGAAGTGCCCGGGGCATACGCAAAACTACATTTGCCTATGTCGCACTAATGCACAGGTCTCTGAACGAATCTACTAAAAACACACTTCAATTCTCCATTTGGTTACGTGACTAACACTTTGGATATTAAGAAGCATCCCTTATTTCCGACGGCCATTGCCCCAACGCCACCCGTGATGCAATTATAACCAAGAGATATGTCATAACACACTCCTAAAATGCTTACCAAAACGGCTTGATAATCCAAAGATATACTCTATGACAAGCAAGTTGACTAATCAGCTTATCCATTCCCGTAAATCAAAGACCTGAGGTTGCTATCCCGCATCTTATATCCATGACTGTTGGCGTCTAGAATCGCTCGTCCTCTTAATGGGCCAATCCGTTGCTGTTTCTTCCAAGCGTACTGTCGAGGCTCTCATCATCGCCTTGTAAGTGTTTTACGGGACTGCCATCTTCATCCTCACTCATCAACCCCTCCAGTTCGAATTCCTCCGCATCGCGAACTGGGTCATTGCCATTCAATCGGGGTCCAAGGCGACCATCCAATTCCTTCTGGGGAAGATTCGGGTTCGCGTTGCGGTCATAGACATGGATAAGCATCATAGTAAAGAGGAAAAGAAGAGCAGCTAGCGAGAAGAGTATGAGTATATAGGCGACATGGTCCATTCCAGAGCCCGCGATGAGTTTCATTTGCTCCTCTGTGGCGCCCATGAACATGAAGCCGGAGGCATACAGCAGCTGTTATAAAAGGGTGAGATAAAATCACTACACACAACCTGGGGCACTTACGAAAACGGGGATGTACTGGAAGCTGTTGGTCTCACGGCCATCCGCGGACAAGGTAGCACGGTCTCGGAGGACAAATGATACTTCGATTATGCGGGTGGCACCGGCCGCCATCAAGGTATATCCGTACATCTTGTGAACTTCGGCACTGACTGCCATGTGTTGGGGGTGACCGCCAAAAGCCCAGCCTGTGATCAAGATGATAAATCCGGGGATGAAATTTCGCTTAGGACGACCGTCACGATCCCTGCTAAGCCATATTCCCACGAGCCCAGCACACCACCAGATTATACCCATCGTAGTGTGCTGCCAGTCATTCTCAACCCACGCACTGCCCCAGCGATGTTCGGTGAAAGTATTGATGACACCCCAAGCCGTGATAACAGCACTATCGAAAAACTCCTGGGATCGACCAGTGCGTTTGAGCCACAACTGTCCAACAAGTAGAAGTATAGTCAACAGAATTCCGTAGGCAATGAAGGCGCTTCCCATGATGAAATGCGCAAGGCATTGGCCAATATGGTCACCTTGACAGAAGCCCAGGGCGGTAATTCCACCAAAAAGCATCTGCGTCCAGGCAAACACAGGCAGCGCTTTACCAACAATACCGTGTCCCAGTTTGACGACACGCCTAATCTTCCCATAAATTCCTCGTTCGATGTGCAATTTGAGGTATATACCAAAGATGACCTGAGCAAATAGCATGATGGATATAGGGGTAGCAAATTTTGAGTGGACATTATCATGTCGGAATTCGCGGCCTCCATGCATATGGCCAAGTGCGTATCCGAGTATCGCGAGTGCAGTGCCTATGACTTGTAGAGGGACGTGCCAGCGGGACTTTACCATCTATTTCAACGTAGGTTTTACTATTAGAGATAGAACTCGGAAAGGGGAGAGCTTGCAGGTTTCTTTCCTTACCCCAAGAACCATGCCCAGCGGGAAGATGACGCCCCAAGCGGCCATCTGGATGAAGATGTGTATCCATAGCGTAGTATCCTGCAGCACGGTCAGAACCCATGCTCTCTGTCACTCGCCGTTTGATGGTTTCTGGCAATTGCACGTACGATCGGATCGACGGAAATGGCTTCTCCATCCTCGATATGTGACGAGTCGTGATCGTGTCCGAGAGCCATTGGCAAGGCGACAGAGACCAACAATAGAGTAGAGATAGACAGAGAAGAGCTGGGAGCCATCGTGGCTCTCCTGAGAAGAGTCCTGGACATGGTCTGGAGGCGGAGATCGTTTCAAGTGCACGTCATTCGATAGTTTCAACGTGGGCGGGCGCCAGGGCTCGAGCAGCTCAGCCCGGGAAAGAATGCGTGTCGCAAAACCGGGGGCCACGAGATTTATCGTCCGTTGTCGAAGTTGGCCATTCCGTGTACAGCTGCAAGATAGATCTAGGCAAGAGTGAGTGAATTGGATTGAGCGATGCGATGTTGCCCGACCGTTCCGCTGGCTAAAAGTTAAATACGTACCTGATCTAGGCTATATGTAGGTAGGTACCTACGTAAGCCGCTTATCTATCCTACATTACATAAGTACATGTAGATACCTCCTACTTAGATGTACTTAGCGCATCGGCACTTACTACATGTACATGTAGGTACCTATTCATGTACTTACATTTTAGCGCATATATCACTATTAGGTACCTATCTGTAAGTTGAACAATCTACATAGTCTGTCTGGCGTTTGCTTCTTGTTGAATATCAAGCAAGGCCAAAAAATGGGATGCACACAGCTGCTTCAAGAGCCTTAAAGATCATGTCGGCATCAAGGACGACAATCACAACACAAGTCCAGTGACCCGACAGCCCAGCACATCGTGAGGACATATTCTCGTTCTAGGATGGCGACTTGCGATCCGATGGCCTCATCGGATATTCTAGTCTCAATGTTGGAAAACCCCATGAAAGATGACTCAAATATGCAGCCATTTTCGATGCCATTGGCCTCACTCAGAAAGAGGGAACCACTTCTTCCGGAGGGCAGGTAACAGGTCGCCTTCCCTGTTGTTAAGCAAAGCAGCTTTCTCCCTCACCGCGAGCGACTCCGATTGACTCGTAAACTGTAGGAAGAGACGCAGCTGCTTGATATAGGTATGGTCCTAATTGCGAGTGCAACAAGTTTTCCGCGGCGTTGTTAGTTGTACGATTCGATATGGAATATCGCCAGTGACGTAGCAAGGTGATAGCTGCCATGCTTCATATACAAACGTCCCCTTCAATTGACGGTTAGGGATGAGCATTTTTACATCTAACTACATGCACGTATATATGTTTAGTTTATTTCTATGCATGTAAATACTCTGAGTGTTCTATCATCACTTACGCCATTTAATCACTGATTCCTTTTAATGGTATGGGCTAACGAATGCAGCCAACTACGACGGACAGTATACTATTACGACTGAAAATGCAGTTCACCGCTATGCGATTTCGTCTCTATTCTCATGAGTAGCGACATTTGATGTCTTGAATAATCTGTACTTGAAAGATAGGAGACACGTGCTGAGACCTAGACGAGACTACAAGGCGATAAAAAAAAAAAGAAAAACGTATGGTAGACGAAGAGGTCCGTGAATTCAACTCGCGGAAGTTAGCCAGATCAAGAGTCCAGCAAAAAAGCGGACGCCGTCGCCCGCTTTAGCAGAAAACCAGGCTCGGGATAGTTACACTCAGTCAGAAAAGTCTCATTTAATTCTTACCTAGCCTCGGAGTTCAGCGACGCTTTACTGTCTGGTGATTTTGACATCTCCTCAATATAGTTGGTGCTTTTCGACTTCTTGTCACATTTTATAATTGGCGATAAGAGGTCATAATAACTGCGCTGCTGTATCTCCGACAGAATCCATTGTTTCGGATACTATTCAGATACATGCTGTAGCTTCTTCATTGACCCTGGTGCCGCTTTTGCCAAAAACTACTACAGTAAAGACTTTAAGCTGTCACGAAGCACAACAAGACGGCCGATGGTGTTGATATAGCCGCTCACTCAATCAAAGCAACTATGATCAGCATCTCAACTTAACAACTTCAGCAACATACACACGAACCCGGTACATAGAGGGGAAGGTGAAGATGTCTACTCAGTGAAGCCAAACAGGGAGGAGGCTAAGCTGAGATAGCTGCTACATATAAGTGTAATCTTCAGAACATGGCGAGCGTTTCTATGTTTCTCGGACACAACGCATTTCGTCCCTTGGAGAATCTGCGATCGCAAGTATTTATGTCTTTCCGATCATGGAATGTTTCATTCGTAGAAGCCTTCGCTTCCGAACTCCATTCGAGCCAAGCCTCCTAAGCCTCCCAAGAACGGTAACGCTTCTACTTGGCTGACCTCGACGGCAGGGTCCCTGCGCGCTTTTATCGAGCTTCCCCAGCCCAGACCCCGTGGACCTTCCATCTTCAACCTAGCTCCACAGCAGATGTGGACGCCGATCACGATCAAACGCCACCGCCTTGGACTCTGGTTTGTTGATAATACCCAAACCAAACCTAGCAAATGCTATCAATACTGATATCATACTGTTATCGTTCTAGACAAGCAGCAACTCCACCTGCCTAATACGATCGAAGTCCAATTTGCTCATCGAGTTGTGATATTGTCTGTCCCAGCCTTGAAGAACATTTCAGGCCCCAGTAGCTTGGCTATGTGCCTCTCTCTCTTGCTTCCTAGCTGTCCTTGTTCTTTAGGATAGTATCTATACTGACCATAGATATTTATTTCCAAAAATGGTTGGATATAGGCAGGTCCTGGGCTTATGCGCCCTTTCGTTGGCAGCCCAAGCGCTTCAGAGATCATCGCTTCCTATTAGCGAGCTCAAGAAACAGGTAAGGCGATACCATTTCCGTTGTGTTTGCGAGTAGACAATCAATTGAGCTCACACATGACGGTGAACAGATCCGAGGCGCTAACCAGCTGAGTGCCCGAGACGTTAACCTTCAGGCACTCTACCCCGAGTACAACCTCTCGACGCCAATTGATCATTTCCACAATGACTCCCTCTACGAGCCACACTCCAACGACAAGTTTAATCTGCGTTATTGGTTCGATGCTCAATATTACAAACCAGGCGGCCCTGTTATTGTCCTAGCTGGAGGCGAGACCGACGGAGCTGACCGTCTTCCATTCCTCCAAAAGGGAATCGTCTACCAACTTGCGAAGGCAACAAACGGAGTAGGCGTTATTTTGGAGCACCGATACTACGGTTCTAGCATTCCCACGAAGGACCTCAGCACAGAGAGCCTACGGTTCTTGACTACCGATCAAGCTCTTGCCGACACTGCCTATTTTGCTAATAATGTCAAATTTGCCGGCCTCGAAAACGTAGACTTCAATCCCAAGAAGACACCGTGGATCGCGTATGGTGGTTCCTATGCGGGCGCATTCGTCGCGCTTCTACGGAAGCTGTACCCAGATCAGTACTGGGGAGCTATATCATCTTCGGGCGTGCCAGAGGCCATCTGGGACTACTACAAATACTTTGAGGCAGCCGCCGTTTACGGACCTCCGGCTTGCGTCGAGAACACCCGAAAGATTACCGATATCATCGACAAAATCCTTATTGGAAAGAAGGGTAGCAAGTACGTCGGTCAGCTAAAGAGTGTGTTTGGACTCCCTAATGTTACCCACGATGGGGATTTCGCAAGTGCCATTAATGGTGGCATCTACGGACTTCAGAGCCTGAACTGGGATCCGACACAAAGTTCCAATGGCTTTTTCGACTATTGCGACACGGTCTCATCGGACAAGCTCAAGTACCCTAAAACCGAGTCACTGAGGAAGTCGGTCAATGAGCTTATTACAGTCGCTGGCTACGGGAGTGAATTGAACACATTATCAAATCACGTTCTTAATTATGTTGGATACTATGCGCCCAATGCCGCAAGCTGTACGAACCAAGACCAGGACGAGTGCTTCAGCACCTATGATACGAGCTTCTACAGTCAAGACAGTATTTCTCAGTCATGGCGTCTATGGCCCTATCAATACTGCACACAGTGAGTTAACTATCCATGATCGAAATATTGGTGCTGACTTATCTATTTAGATGGGGTTTTCTCCAGACTGGAAGTGGAGTTCCCAAGGGCCAGCTACCTCTGATCTCACGGACTATCGACCTAGAGTACTCCTCGGTTATCTGCCGTGATGCTTTCAACTTGACGGGGCCAGCCAACGTTAACGCCATTAACAAATATGGCGGTTTTGGCCTCAGTTACCCTCGCCTTGCTTTCGTCGATGGCCAATGGGACCCCTGGCGCGCAGCCGGTGTACACGCGATCGGGCTCCCCGAACGCGTATCTACCACCGAACAGCCCTATGTTTTGATCGACAAAGCCGTCCATCACTGGGATGAGAACGGCCTCTTCCCGAACGAGACGACTGCCGAGCTCCCTCCCGCTCCAGTCGCCAGTACTCAGAAGAAGGAGGCTCTCTTTGTCAGACAATGGGTCCAAGAATTCAAGAACAAGAATAGCCACAGTAAAAGAGAGATGTCAGCCTAACTTATAGCGAGTTACTGATAACATTTGTAGATACCGTAAATGAGCCCGCCGAGCTCTAATTAGGACAGCGCATTAGCTTCGTTTAATAATTAGCTGATAATCAATCGTATCACTGACAATATTGATTCGTACGTGGAAAACGTGAAGCCATTCGCGTATTAGTCTTGCAAGAATTATTCTATGCTACATCGAGGAACTAACTCAACAAATTAAAATTTTGACTAGGTTGCTATTAACCTGCCTCTTATCACTGGTACAAGAACAATTGGGAGTGACGCTTCATATATCTGATCTTTACGTCGTTAATACTACATCATAGTACAGTGGCAACTCAGAGTTTTGACGACGCCACCGTGTGCTCAACACCGAAAATGATGGCTTGGTCTAGCTCCAACGTACGTCGATCTTTACCCATACTCATAGCTTGACTCGTTTTTATACCCCTGCTAGTGAAGTAACGTCGACACATTTCTTGTATCACCGGCTCATCGTTATTCTTCACATCCAATAGGAAGAGAACAGCCATCAAGATCTCTGCAAGTTTCCATAGAATGCCTCTAGCATCTGGTAATAGACCTTCTTGTGTATTTGCATCTAATTGGGTTCTCAATGCTTCCCATTGCGTCGTAACATGTGCGCCTTGTGGATCTCTTCTCCCATATGAGATGATCAAATTGAGAGCTTTGATACTATCGGGCCCTTCTTTAGGGTGTTTGAGTGCCCGGACGAGATCCGTGCTTAGAACATCTGTTGTGCCCTCCCAGATATTGAGCACACATGCATCTCGAAATAGTCTTGCAACGTTCATGTATTCAGACTCGACGTTCTCGAGATAGCCCACGCCGCCAAGCGATTCCATACACGCATATATGAGTGGGATAGATTGCTTGGTAACGTATGCCTTTAGTAACGGGGTCATTACACGTAGAAGCGGCGTGACAAGTTCGGAGGGGGGTGTTACAGCTGCGATAGCTGGCGGAGGCGCCAGAGCCGAAGTAGGATTCTCTTTCAGCCCTAACAAGTAGCTACTATAGAACGTGAGAAGCATCATGGCATGTTGCTCCACAGCCATATCAGCAAGTGTGCGCATGTGCAGCGTACTGTCAACAAGCCTCATACGCTTTCCGCAACCGGCGCCAACTTCACGCACCTCAGCAAATGCACGCGCAACCGTCAACCCGCGGCTGAGGTATCCAAGCGCACTGATCGCGGATCGAATACGGGTGATTGTCAAGATGGTTGATATCTCCTTGATCCCATGTCCCTCTTTCCCAATTAGCCATCCCCTCATATCTCGAAGTTGTAACTCGGCAGTCGGGAGTGACTTTGTGCCCATCTTATTCTTCAATCTCGAGATCGTGACGCCGTTAAGCTCCATACCACCCATACTGCCCGTAGCGGAAGCGACAAGAGACGGGTTGTACCGCCTCATCGGGGCGTAGAAGGCCGATAATCCTTTCGGAGTTTGAGCGAGCAATATCGTCATATTGCTGTCTGTTGCGCTCGAGAACCACTTGAATCCGTCAATACTCCAGGGGCCATGAGGAATGCCCTCTTCAGGGTCGCAATGAAAAGCATCGTTTGGGAGAGGCGCGTACGTTGCGACGGTCTCAGACCGTGATACGTCGCTACCGCCTATGCGCTCAGTCATCCACTGTCCGCTAGTCCAAGCCTTGGTAGGATCCCGTGACACGAGGTGATCGTAAGCATTTCGGAAGACCTTCTGTTCTTCAGGGCTAAGCTTCGAATTCAGCAAGTGATGCTGCAGGACCCTGGCAGCACCGTCAGACATCGCGCCTGGGCATCCTACGTTCGCAGACGAAGATTCGAAGATTAGTTCGCGAAGGTATTGTACGACTCGGGTGTACTGATTTAGTCCTATCTCGTAGCCTTGGCTGACAAAACTGCTCGACTTAATCTACCGAACCTCTTGATAGCACTTGTGGTAAGGCAATGTGCTCACCCCTTTTGGATACTGAACTCTTGTAGCTTTCTCCAGCCCTCTGTCACGACTAACTTCGTATTCACGGGCTGGCCAAAGGCATTTCTGCCACTGCCCGTAACGTACGGCTGGTTTTTCTCGGCATCTGTGACCCAGTCGAAAATGTGCTGCTGCAAGACCTCGTCCCCTAGGCTTGTAATTTCCGGGGCGACAGTCCGAGCGATATTCGCGGGCAAGAACACTGTTGATTTGAATCAGCAAATTTAGCAAAGAATACCTTGGAAGTTTTGCTTAATTACACTCAAAGACCCGTTTTATACTGGGATCATGAAGGAACTGATTTTTCAATGCTGGAGGGAGCTGGTAGAAGCCCGTATTAGCACTTGCGGGTTCCATGCTCACATAAGAATATGGTTGGAACTGTATGGGCCTACGTGATTCCCGAATGTTTATAAGCCCTATGTGTAGGGCTTCGGAGCTGATATAATGGTCTCCCTCTCTTGCATCGTCGCAGTAATAGTTCTTAGTCTATAATCTGCCTCCAAAATTCGAGGGACATTGCCGAGGTGCCCCACGCCATTGCTCTTGACACATGCTTGATCGCAACGCGAGATGGGAAAGCAGTTGTGTCGACTTTCTATTTTGAGACAAGCAAAATCACGATAATGAATGACGACCCAGTTATAAGCGGATAGAAGTCAAGCTAAGATGGTCTAATGCGGAGGTCAGCCGACATTGCGGAGCCAAGAGCGGAAACCATTCCGCCAGTCACGAATCTTAATTCCTACAGCATAACTACTTCGTGTAGGTAGAATACTTGGCCATTTCATACAAACGTTGCAATTTGCAAAATAATACCCATATATCCAAAGCAAACACATCCCAGGAGAACCAAACACACATCTTTCTAAAACGACCCGTCTCATTGACACCAATATTTAGTGAAACGGCCACGAGTGACTGCAAACCCCGTGAACCCCAATCAAGGAGAAAATATAAATATTACGCATCCCAGACTGGTAAAATGCAACTATCTCAATGGGGACTTACGTGATCGCGCAAAGCAACAGACGATAAAGTATTTTAGAAAGAATTCAACGATGAATCCAATTGAAAAACTGGGTAGTGAGGTCCAAAAGACTGAGTCTGTGCAGGATTGATTATAAAGACCCCGGTATTCAGGAACTTATGTAAACAAAACCACTTACGCTGCTTCATTAGTCCACCTATATACACATAGATGTGAACCAGACGTGAAAGTCACTTACGCACTAGTAACCGTTAACAACACAACTTCTGTCTTGTTCTGTGAAGTTTAAAATAGTAAGATGTAATATTTTTCCCTAATCACTTCGTACCACCCAGCATATCGGCGATTAGGCCTGAGACTCGGACCTAGCTATGTGCCTCACTATTGTTGGTAGTAAAACTGTGCGCCTGAGAAGCCAGCGTGGAATGTGATCCTATAACAAATGTATTGTCAGTTTCGCTAGCCAAACAAACTTCGCCTCTTATGAAGCAGGGTATCTAACACTCCCCCATATTTTTCCGTAAAGAAATCCTTGCTACTCATCCCTAAAAGCCTTCATCGGAACTCGAAGAGAATGCCGGAGTTAAGCAGCATCCGCTACATGTTTTCCAGCACCATACATAGGTAGCGGAATTTTGCGCAACGTCAGAAGCCGTGCCTTAGCATCGGAGCTTACACGCCAAGACACATGTGGGGAGAACGTGCCAAGTTGAGCCTGTGTAAGTAGGCTTTTCCTTCCGTTTTGAACCTGACCCGGACCAAGACTTTCATTTTGCCTATGGCAATTAATTGGAATGGCGAGACGTCAATCTCGTGTTAGATCGTGATAAGCTAATTAGACGGTGAGGTAGGAATGTAAAACGCTATGAGTATGCCTAGATGAACGTACAACGTACAAACGACGGGCATGTTTTGCCCCAGTTTCTCAGTGTACCAACAAGAATTCCTTACATTGCATTACTATCAACCTATTTAAAAATATGATGTGCCTCAGTCTCTTGGTGAAAACTCGATTTAATTATTGTGACTCAGGCGCAGGTCGAGGTATTGTCCAAGCACTGAGTCAGTGCTTTCATTCCTCGAGTGCTTTTCCGATCTGAAGGGACTTCTTTGCCTCGGGTCCCTCATATCATCTTCAATCCTCCAGAATTTATCCTCAGCTCCATTCCTCGAGCTATGGCTTTCCGCAGTCGGCCGGAAGTGAAGTTCTCGACTAAGACTCTCCTCTGCGATGACATCTAACCCGACACCGTCACGACCGGACGCGGTTGTAGCTGTGCTGGAACGCGACTGTGATCCAGATCGGTGATGCATTTGTTGTCTTTCTCGGTTTTCTTTCTCTTCCTGTTCCTCTCCCTCGATGAGTTCACGCAGAATCCTGCGACCTTCTTCTCTATCCTCTTCATTTGAGATCTCCAGCCCCCAAGCCTTCAGAAACGATGCTTCACCTCGGTAATGCCGATGTAGCCAGAACCTCTCTTTCGGCGTCAGCTTCTGCTCCGTTCCGGGCTGCTGGCTATCTGCCTGCTCCTGGAGCTCCCTAGGCGGGCTCCTCTCAACACTGCGGTGGCCAGAGCTGGACCGCCCTCTTGCATGCAACTGATCACGCGTCTTCCCGTGGCCAGCCAGTTTCGTCGCAGAGATTGGTGGTAAGGGCACATTGGGCGGAGCGCTCGTAAGCGGTGGTAACACTTGAGGATCCTGAGGTATCTTCAAAGGCTTTGGCGAGAGTCTTGTACTCCTCTGAGATTCTTGGGTTTTGAGGTCATATATTGGCACCTCGTGTTTCTGTGGGCTATCTCGATCGTTAGAAATAGGCTGTTTTGGAGAATTCCTCCGTTCCGCTGGTCTCGGAATTTCAGCATTTGACCGAGTCCGTCGAAGCTGAATTTCCGTTGCTCTCAACGTGTCGACGTTCCCAATAGCCCGTTGCGCCAATCGTGGAGGCGCGTAGCGTGAGGATTGGGATAAGGAGGTCGACCTCTTTGGAAACTGCGAGGATCGAGATGCGCTTGTTTCCAGCGAATCCTTAGAAGAAGAAACCGGAGACCATTGCGGCGACACGGCTCTCGGGGGGCTGTTAGAGGTCGTGTTACTTGATGAGCTTGGCGATAATGGAGAAGGCAGGTCCCCTTCAGCATTCTCCAGGCTGGTTTTCACATATGGATAAGCCGTTCGCAAACCTAGACTTTGCGACTCATTCTTGTTTTTCGCCGCTTCTGGTTGCAATTCCGGGAACCACTGTGTTACGGGTCTGTCGCTATCGAGATTCGAAGCATCGGGCAACTCTCCTGGGCTATCATCCGGACATGCAATGGCAATACCTATTCCGGGCGGATTTGGGGGTGGTGGGTTGAAAGCCCATTGTGTTAGAGGCCGTTCCGCTGGCCTTGACAGATTTGGTGCGGGAAGCTCCAGTACCTCATAAGCTGTTCCCACGCGGGCGCCTCCAAGATGGACAATCTGGGGCTCGGCGGTACGTTTGGAACTGTTGGAACTGGTTCAAGAATCGCGCGTTAGTTTACAATAGGAATGGTGTTGATTCAAAAAGGGAAAAGGCCGGGCGCATACTTCGGGCGCGTTTTGCTCGAATTCCATCTCACCCAGTTTAAAGCCCTCTGACTCGGCTCTCTCGAGACTGACATTCTGTAAATCTATTGAGGCAGATCGCCATTCGCGACCTCTCCAACGAGTTGGCCACCACAGCGCCGTTGGCGTGAAAGACAGAGGGATACAATGCCAGCGCAGCGTGGCAACAGCAGAACAGTATTCAGGAGGCTGACATGTCGCGGTCTCCTCTTCAAGAACATTTCTACTGTACGTGTTAAACCCTGCAAGGAGAGCCCACTTGACAGACGCTTGACATATGTATAAGCCTGGCAAGCCTGACCTGACCCCTGATAAACAACACCCTGTCGGGTATTCTAGGCGCGCTAAACTACGGCCCACCGCGTAAGAAGTATCTCGTCTCAAGATCGCTAAAAACTTCAGTGCGAGAGCCATCATCTGACTCGTGCGCTGAGCCTAGCGCGGTTCTTGCCAAAATTTCAGTAGTATGTAAGTACTTACTGTAACAAAGTCCTTTCTAATCAATCACATCAATCACTACTTTAGTATTCGATCTGCAGCCCTAACCGCAATAGTGAAGGTATTTAGATCCAGTACTACAAGTATATAAAAGGTGACCAGCAAGAAGCACAAGGAGAACTTCAGCTCGCCGAAAGTAACCTGATGACTCGACAAGGCTATCCACTAGCCCCAATCTCGTCGTGACGGGCAGCTGGTGGGTATAGACGATCGATGTAAGAGATCGAGCTTCTATTTACCTAGTCAAATTCGTTCGTTTCACTAGCAAACTATCACATAGTAGGATAAAGACTATGGATCCGTATAGATCAAACTAGTCTCGGTATGTTTAGTCGTCTTGGCTTCTTTCAGCTGCACAGTTTACAACGCTTATAAACGAGGCGGTGCGGGTATTGAATGACATACAACTTGACTTTTTAGACCTTGTGGTATGCCATTTAATAACTGTATAGCCTCGATAGAACTACTATTCCAACTAATACACTTAGTTCTTGACTGGCAACGTCTAGTGCTAGAAAAAACGATCTCCGGCGCTCCTTCGTTCGCATTCACAGAGCTAAGCTTGAACATTGATAGCCATCTTTATCATGCCTCGATTATTTACTTCAGAGGCTCGCTCGCTCGAAATTCTCTTCGTCGACGAATTTGATCTCATCATGTTTTTTGAAGCTTCTTGCTAGCCGACGAGACGGCTCTCATTGCGGCTCCTGATGGCCAACCTTGGATTGTTGCCCGAATCCGCTGGCTATATTGCTGCCCTATCTGTTCTCGCAGCGGTTGCCACTCTCGCGGTTGGCCTACGCTTTTGGGTGACGAGCGTGATAAGGGCTGGGCTGCATCCTGATGACTGGTTGTCGCTGGTCACTATTATCGCAGGTCACGGACTAAGCGCAACGCTGTTCCTCGCCTTCGTAAGCTACGGGCTAGGACATTCTACCGCTGAGCTCGCACAAGCCGACTCCTCGGTGATAATAGGCTTGCAAAAGGTAGGATTCGTTCCCTTAATTACTCTGAACAAGCCGATAACCAGCCCCGCAGATCAGTTTCACCGCTTCGCTTTTATACGCCACTGCATCGCTCACGGTGAAGCTCGCAGTGATAGGATTTTACTTTCGCATCTTTCCAACGTGTGCAACAAGATGGGGCTGCTACGTTCTATCCGCAATATGTGCCGTCTGGTTCTTACTTGCAGTGATAGTCTCATTTGCCGCTTGCCGCCACCTTGGATCAGGCTGGGATCCAACTATCAACGGTTATTGTATTGACGCCACGAATTACCCCATTGCCTTGGGAGGACTTAATGTCATCGTTGATTTTGCGACTGTAGCGTTACCAATCTACGAGGTTTTAAAACTGCGGCTAGCTAAACGGAAGAAGTACACCGTCGCCGGCATCTTCGTTATTGGCGGCATGTATGTCTTGTCGGACTGCTTTTTCTTACTTAGCTGATGTGGACAATAGTGCTACGGCGGCTAGTCTTGCGCGCTTCATCGGGTTATTATTCACCCTAAATCCAAGTCCAACTATTGACCTTACACGTAAGTGTTTTATCAAACTTTACAGTACACTAAGCCTCACGTACCATCGCGTCGCTAAGCCTTCATCCAAAGAGTTGTCATCTTTGCTTTCTGTTTTAGGGATCGTAGAAGTTTACGTTGGTCTCATAGGTGCCTGCGTACCAACGCTCGGCCCGATCTATGACAAATTTAGGCGTGGACAGAGCATCTCGCGGACAGGTGGCAACTCCAAGTCGTCCGAAAGACAGCCGAAAACTTACATGAAAACTCTGGGCCGTACAACGAGCAGGAGCTGCCTGAGGAACGAAGATGATATCGAAGGTTCTTCCGAAAGGCTTGAGGGCGCGTCTATCTCGTCAGCTACGGTTGAAACTATGAGTCATTGGACTGATATGAGTAGAATTGCTGGAGCGAACCCCGCGGAGGATATCCCAATGCGTACCATCCATATCCAACGGGGTAAGAATGTATTCTAACCAATCCATCGTTTAAGAATAAACAAAGTGTCCTCCCTGTTAACTCAAGGAGCCCCTCTCCCCCCTTTTCAAACATTAAACTGAAACGAACCTCCGAATATGCTAGTCCTCTAACTTGTTCTCATAATAGCAGTATCACTAGAAAGATAAGATCGTCCGACCTAGATACCTTTAAAATGCCCACCCACCTAGACCCCGGTCCTGGCAGCATCCAACAATCGACCCAAACTATCGCTCAACTGACTCAAAGAGGCTGGCAACTTACTTGCTAATGGCCCGCGTGAGAAATTGGACACTAGCACTCTTCCATGATGTGTGAGCCGAGCTCGAGCCATACCTCCTCCACCACCACGGCAGCAGCACGGGACTGCGGCTACGCTGAGTGCGCCCTCGGTGACCCTCTGCCTTGCTCGCTTGCTGCAGTTGGTAATCGATTGGAACCAGCTCAGCGAGGCGGTCGCGCGGGAGGTTAGCGACGCTAGGCAGCTTGAGATGATTCCTGCTCGCAGAGCCGAGGGGCACAACCGTGATCGCCGATGGCCTACCATCTTAGAGAGCTGCGAAAGTGAGCGCCGAGCATTGACCGCATACGGCGGCTACTCGTATTTCACCTCGTGGAAATATCTTTGGGAGGGAAGTCGGATTTTGTCAGCTTCGACTTGAAATGGATTAGCAGCAGCAGTAGCAACTGCAGGCTCGACGTTATGACTTGCGGTTTCATGGTGCTTCTGCTCTGAGACAGCACTATTCGCCATGTTTGCTAACCTCACAAGCCCTTTGTGTTGACAATCTAGTGCATGGCCGCACTCTACAAATAGACCACGCAAACCAGAGAATGAGTGGCCTAGGGTCTTATTTTTAGCGTCAACCTGTGACGCCTAGACAATGAGAACACCAAAGGCTCTGAGAATGCCGGCGAGCTTGTCCACGCCACGCACAAGAACAACTGCTTCCGCTCCCAGTACTGCCCTAAATTATAGCCAAGATAATTAGGCGTGAGATCTCCTCGCATATTATCGTACCAATAAGTCCTACTCGAATGCTAAGACACCAAGTAGGCGTCAGTAGAATGGATCGAAAAATTGAATTTGCCACCTAAGGACAAGGACCGCATGAATCAGGAACGAACTCTCGCACCGAGGATTTCGGTGTGAGTACCGCGAGATCAGCTGCTGTTTACGCTGTTGGACCGCCACGATAAAGATATGTCTTATTCAAACTAGATAAGTATGTAGCCACACGTAAACAGTACGCGGTGTCATCATCTCTACAGCCTTTTACAGATAGACATATTGCAGATTGCACACTTCGCATCACCACAGCTACACTAAATTATGATTTATCGCCTTCGGAATGGCATCCAGCGATTTGCATGTTCAGGCTCGGCTGCCTCATTCATTAGCTGCGTCACTGGCAGACAATGTTACAGTGATGTCGAACGCGAGATCATGAGATCAGTGCGTAATTATGCTATAGGGCTGTAGTATAAGAAGAAAATATAAGTCAATGTGTTAGCTGCCTTCGTTGTTTCAATTAACGGGTTGGGTTTAGAGTTAGTAGTTACACTTAAGGAAACCAACTGTCTTCATAAGAAAATATTTTTGCTAGGTGCTTGTAGATCCTGGTTTGCTATTAGACGGGGTTTACCGCTGGTTATACTTTTCACACTCATACCGCAACATAACACGTTAATATTAATTCGAATACCGATGTTAGCAAGCTGGTTATTCATACTTGGAGATAGTGCTACCTGCCGAGAGTGAACAGTGAGCAAGCTAATAGAATGACTAAACAAATATTAATTTTAAGAGCTAAAGTGAAGTATGCCCGGTTTTCCTTCCATAGTGTTACGACCAGTTGCGGAGGAAAGCATCTAAAGCATGTTGAAATTCGATTATGACATTATGCCTAGCAGTAAAAATAGAGGGGCAAAGAATATGTCAAAGCAGATGAACTGTCAGAGGTAATTGCCCAGAGTGAATAGAGAGACCTACCTTGCAGCTAGGGAGGTAGTCAGGACTCAATAGAAAGGGGGGTTCAGTCACTCATATACAGAATCCACTAGTTCTACACCCTAGGGTAGCCGTGAACTTGACACGAAAACCCCCCCTTTCCCCAACCCTCTTCGGTAAAAAAAACAAAAAACCTGAAATAGAGAGAGAGAGAACTACAGTGTGGGGTGTGCTCCTTCCGAATTGTTCTTATCTAGTTTCAATTTCTTGACTAGGTATGGAAACTATTTTATCGGTATGTTCCTACTCATTAGTCTGACCCAGGCTGAAGCCAGATATGAAGCTCGTCAGCGAGTCATCAAAATCCAGTACTACGTACGGATGCTTGTTTTTTGTCTTGGGGACTCTCTTCGGACTCGATAGCTGTCTCGTTGGTGCAATCCATCATTATTGGGTCACGTATAAGGGATAGCCAACCACTATAAGCCGGAGCTGCTATTATCCCACCTTGATGTTGTTTGGATGAGCAGACCAGCCTCGAGCGTTCACGGCACTAACAAAACGTTCCTTGCATTCCTGAATACGGTTGTTCTGTCAACATAAGTCCTACGGTTACTCGTCATCCCTTCACTGTCGAGCTAAACCATATAATATCCTGGCTAGTCTTTTAGGAGTAGTCGGCGACGTTGGATATCTGACATATAGCTGGAGCGTGCCGGCCCTAGCAAAGGAAACTTGGTGCGCAAGCTTCACCCCCTTAGTCTAGGGCCTTTAGTCTTTGAAAAAAAGTCAGGCGCCACTGGAACATCTGTATCTTTTCTGGATGTGCATCATTCATCATCTCCAAAATAATGGTATGAGCTGAGCTTAAAAAGCCGTCTCGTTAGCTGGTGACTCTAGATCTGGTGACATCAATACTATGGAAGATGGGCCCCTCGTTAGGGATGTCCACACCTGTACTGTCCAAGTGGTCAATGCACCTTTTTGTTTCAGTATCTGGGTGGTCACGATATGTTAATATGGTAGACCATACCTCACAGTCGTTCATCAGCGCAAGAGCTTATTCAAAGAATTGAGTATTCTACATATACCTAAATGAACGCATGTGCAACTGTAAGAGACCCTGAAGCATGGTGTGCCAACAGGTTCTATATACAGAACACAGCAGCAACAAACACGAACCGTGATTGGCTAACACACGCTCTCGACCGAGTCCCAAGGTTCCCAACGTCCAACTGGGCCGGGATCTTTCTTCTCTTCCATCTGCATCCTAGCCTGCCTCTTGGTGGGTTGCAGTCTTCTTCACCCGTTATCCTTTTGCCTGCTGCCTCGGCACCACGACCTATTTTGACCCCTGTACAGACCCACAACCCCCTTGCTAACAGAGTGACATCATAAATACAGACTTTAATTAAACCTTCAGTTTTCTAACACTCGTTGATTATTTCATTAAAACAACTATTTCAATTGAATCAAATATATCAATCGAAAGCCCGTAGTTAGTACTATCTGCGGATGAATTTAGTTTTCAAATTTTTGTTGAATTATGGCTACGCGAGAGGCTTCAAAAACGATCAAAGCACTTAAATTAGAAGCGTTGTAAAAATCAATCTGCAAAATATTTTCAATCAATATAGCTTTGCTTCAAAAACAGGCACCTACTAAGTACGGGTGCAAAGAGTGCGATGTAGCACTTTGTAATAATAGTTATTGTAGTGACATCTGGCACGGGCAAAAATAGGTGTAAATATAGGTACCTTCAATTTAATTGATTTGATTGGCTATAGCATCCCTGTCAAATGTACTGGTGCCGACGCAGCAGGCAAAAGGATACTAGGTTACACATGACAGTGTAAATTACGCGATTTCAGATTTCATCCAAATACCTAACTACTTAACCTTACCTGTACGTACGTGTTCTGCCGAGTAGCGACACACCTGCATCTCTTCCCATCACCCCTCGCATCAGAAATTCAAACAGCTAACCCGATGATGCCCACCGCACAATCTTTAAGGGTGCTAGTAACGTATCCGTTTTACTTTCATTCGCTACCTGAATATAACTAGAGTAAAGAAAATTGATTGGTTGTCATTAACCCTACCTCGTGGCTTTCAAGGGTTCTCTATGTTGCACTTTCTCCATCAGTTCATTGTTATTCATGCTTCCTCTCGCCTTTATCGCTGCCTCGCGCCAGTCATGCAGGCCAGCCGATAGCAGGCTGCGTCATCACCATGATCCATCTACGGGCCACACGCACCCTGAAGGAATAAAACCAGGCGCATCCAGCCAGGGGTGGGAAGGAAGCAATGTACAGTCAGGTCGTAGCAGCCAGAAAGAGGAGAAGAGGCAGAACGATGCAATACGTGAATCTGAAGTCGTCGTTATCGTCGACTACCAGCCTGCCTTTCCGCTCCTTACTCAAGCCATTTTCATCTTTACACGCATTCCCTATCTTCCTCTTCCCATCTGCGAAAAGCCTCTTGTGGTTTGGTCACCCCCTTCCCCCTCAATTCTCATTTCTGCATCCACATCGTGACATAAGTAAAAGAAGCTCCTAGCCGAACTCCACATTCTAGCTAATCTTCGCTGCCTGCGTCAAACGACAGTTGACGCATGGTGCTGCCCGTTTCCCTTTTCTATTCTGTTCGCCGTAGCACCGACTTGTAGAGTAGTCTGAGACTGGCCTGGCGTTGGCCTAATCATCTCTTACAAATGACATTTATTGTCGAGCTTGTTATTTGCAAGCTGCACGTCTGACCGATTCACCCCAACGCCCTGCGACAAAGACGCACGGGAGCCAGATACTTTGCAGATACAGTTTCCTAACGCGGCAAGCGTATCAACCAACATTTGCAAGTCACCAGCGAACGGCCGTTTAGACAATATCCGGGGAGTGGCAGTTGGCTCACACGGTCGATGGTTTGATTTCTGTGCTGTTCTTACACGTTTGGTTGGTACTTCGCTTGCGTTGTGAGACGACGGCCTATAGAGGCTAGGAATGAGGCGCTACTAAATGACGCTGCGATCGTGCCTAACGAACAATTCTCACATCATTACAATAATATAAAGGAAGGAGAGAGAAAGAGAGAGAGCCCAAGAATCACGACGAGCAGATACGCTTATAAACGGATTGAGAGTGATCAGATAGGAAAAGGTGAGGAAGGTTGGAGGGGGTGAGAAGCCAGAAGCCAAAAGCTAGAAAGAAGTGAGGGCGAAGAGCGGCGATGCCAGATGATGGATGCTGACACCACTTACTATGCGGCTATGGTATTCAGAGAAGCACCGAACAGCAGAGATGGAAAAAGCGAGTACAATGGAAGGAGGTATGACGGCGGCCAGGACGACGTGAACAGTAGAAGAACAGCAACAGCAGCAACAACATACTTGGCGCCGTCGCAGCAATCGCGACCAACAGCGACCCTGGCATCATCTCCACTTACAAGAGCATCGGCGTTTGCGAGCATGACCTCGCTGGGACCACCACGACCACGACCATTCTCAGGATCCTCAAATCCCTCGTCACTAGCACGGTCCCATCCTGTTTATCAAACCATAACCACCACAACCGCAACCGCAACCGTAATCGCAACCACAACCACAACCACAACCGCAACTACTGCCACTGCCACTGCCACTGCCACTAATGACGGCCTCCTAAGTGCCAATGCCCCATTTCCCGTCACGACGACCACCATCGCGCAGCGCAATCAAACTCAATCCTCCTCCCACCTCCATGCTCACCACGCCCTCGCTTTCGCCCAAATTGCCAGCAGCGCCAATTTCCAAACCCAACCAGCCCAACTGCGCGCCAACGCTAGCATGACATCTCCGACCACCGCTGCCTCGACGCATTTAGACTTTCGTAAGCCCACAACCGGCGATCGCACCATCACCACCAACACCATCACCACCACCATTGCACCATCGTCTGCATCACCCTCCCACTCCCGTCCACCGCTCTCTTCGCCACTGAGCCATCCATTCAACCACGCAGCGCCGCATCACCACTCGTCCATCCTCCTGTCGCCACCGCCCCTGGCCCCTCCGCAAGGGGCCTTGAGCTCCATCATGGCATCGTCGTCCGCCCTGTCCGCGACGAACGGCAACGGGCCCTCGAGTGCATCGCCTCTGCAGCCGCCCAAGGCCGACTTCCCGCGGCCCATGCACGAGAAGTCGTCCGGTAGCTTCTATGACCCTCTGACCGACACGACCAAGGAGAGACGACCATCTGATAACTGGCAAAAACAGGTAAGTTTGACGCGAACACATCAGACGTGTTGATCCCTTGGCACCTTATCCATCTGTCTGGATGCTTGCTATTCATATCCGTCCTGTCCCGTTTGTCTCTTTGTATATGCATCCGTCCAATGCACCTATCCATCCCCCGCGGCCTCTGCCCGTGTCGACCGACCGACCGTGCTTCATGTCCTGGTTGTGTCGCGAAGTCCGCGATTTCCCAGGCAATACAATGAACCGGTCGGATTGGCGAAGACAAAGACGGCTTCGCTTCAGTTTGTTGGATGTGGCTGTGGCTGCCGCAGAAGAAGAACAAGAATTGGATTGAAATGCCCCGTCGATGCTTCCGCGAGTGCCACAGTCGCAGTCACAGTGTATGGGGCAGGCAGGTTTGTCTGACTGGCGGGCAAACTTAGGAGCACCCTGTCTCATCCAACTGAGAATTTGATGACCATAGCGCCCATCTCCATCCGTACATACCCTATGTATTATTCACCCGTCCACTGACTGTCCACTTGTCCACTTGTCCACTTGTCCACAACGCCTTTCCCTTCCCTTGTGCAAAGCAAAATAAAATGGCAACGTCCTTCACCGCAATCAGAGGCTAACGAGCATCCCTTACCTACAACAGTCGCGGTCGGATGCATATGACTACCCGCCACCAAAGACCGCGTCTTCGCACTATTACGGCAACAGCAGCGGCACCGCCAGGAACAACGCCTACGGGTCTTCGTCGCCTGCCGCGAATTCAAAATTTCCCCCTCCCAGTCCGCATCCTCATTCTCACCCCAAGACCGGTACTGACACTGCCACCAACCATCTCCGAATGGGTTCTCCTTCCTCCCGCCGGAATCCATCTGATCTCCTTTCATCCACAAGCCGTCAGGCGTCCACTCCAGCGCCCTCGCTGCCCTCCATCTTGAATCCTGAACCTGCATCGGCCACCCCTGCCTCCTCTTCAAACGTATGTATACGCCACGTCTGCCCGACGTCTTCATTCATCGTAGTCATCCTAACATGGCACGTTATGCTAATACGCGTCGAACAGACTCCCAGTCGCGCAGCCGAGCTAATGTCTTTCTCCAATATCCTTTCAAACGCGGAACCCCTCCCAAAGCCGAAAGCGCCCCTCATGGCCGAGCCTAAGAAGGAGAAGGCGCCTCGCAAGAGCAAGAACCGCGAGTCGCTGCTGAGAGACTCCGAAGGCAGCTCCAAGAAGGAGTCCCGCCGATCTTCATCTACTCATGCAAAGGAAGCACCCGCCAAACCACCCAAGAGACAAGCCAACGGTCAACCCAAGCCGAAGCCCGTGTCTGCCGATAAAGAAAAGAAGATCCAAAATCTCCTGGAGCAGCTTGATAGCAGGGCTGACGATGTTGATTTGTCTGAACTTGACATAGAAGAGCAGTTCTTCACAGGCCGAATCAAGAGGCGTAAGCTCAATCAAGAACAGGCAGAATACCAGGACTACGTCGTTCGGCGTAGCGACCTGTCCAACTTCTTGTCACGAAAGCTGGCGGACCATGTGAGTCTCGCAAAGCGTCGTTACGATGAGTTACACTACGAGGTGGCGTTGCACGAAGTCCGCGAACGAGAGATCTACGCTGAGAAGGAGCGCAAGAAAGACATGCAGCGAAAGCGAAGACGCGAGAAGTCTATGCAAGTCACCATTGAGCAGAAAGAAGCTGCTTTGGCTAGAGCTCTTGCCGCTGAAGATGAAGCCGAACGTGCCAAGCACCTCCGCGAGGCAGAACGTGCTAATAAGAAGGCACAACAAACCAGACTGATCCTCCAGAAAGGTATCAAGGGCCCAGCACGTGGCCTGCAAGCCCTTGAGCTCAACTTGGAAGGGGGTACTATGTCTTCATTTCATGCCACGGATCAGGAGAGCAACGGAAAGACAAAGGCCAAAGGTCGGTCTGGTACGCGTCCCAAGAAATCTAAAGAGCAGAAGCAGGCCGAGAAAGATGCCGCTGAGGCCGCTCAGGCCGCCCTGGACGCCGGCGAGGAGCTTCCGGCGAGAGAGGAAACTAAGATTCGCATTAAACTCAGCAAGGCCAAAGATAAGGAACTCAGAGACAAGGACAAGGATAAAGAGTCGAAGGAGAGCACGAAGGAGCCAAAGGAGAAGAAGGAGACCACCGAGGAGCCCCCAGCTAACCCCTTGGAGACTAAGTATCAGTCGAAGGGCTACAACCAGATCTACGATCAGATTTGGCGTGATCTGGCGCGCAAAGACGTGGTTAAAACCTTCAAGTTGGCGACGGACTCCTACGCAACAAAAGCTTCCAACCTCAAGAAGACAGCTATCCTCGCTTCCAAAGAAGCGAAGCGTTGGCAACTGCGAACGAACAAGGGCACTAAGGATTTACAGGCCCGTGCCAAGCGATGCATGCGCGACATGATGGGCTTCTGGAAACGAAACGAGCGTGAAGAGAGAGATATGCGCAAGGCAGCAGAGCGACAAGAACTAGAGAACGCTCGCAAGGAAGAGGCCGACCGCGAAGCTGCACGCCAGAAGAGGAAGCTGAACTTCTTGATATCTCAAACTGAGCTTTACTCTCACTTTATTGGTAAGAAGATCAAGACCGATGAGGTTGAGCGCAGTACCGATAATCCGGATATCGCACCTGCTACTCACATTCCTTCTGCTTCAAGCAAAGTTGATGTTGCCGAACCGACTGGCCCCATTGGCTCCAAGGTAACAGACTTCAACCAACTCGACTTCGATGCTGAGGACGAGGAGACGCTAAAAGCTGCTGCCATGGCAAATGCGCAGAATGCGATTGCCGAGGCTCAGCAAAAGGCACGCGCCTTCAACAAAACACAAGACGATATGGACGAGGATGGCGAGATGAACTTCCAGAACCCCACAGGTCTAGGTGATGTTACTGTCGAGCAGCCCAAGCTTTTGAACTGCCAACTCAAGGAATATCAGCTCAAAGGTCTCAATTGGCTTGCTAATCTCTACGAGCAAGGTATCAACGGTATATTAGCCGACGAAATGGGTCTGGGAAAGACTGTACAATCTATTTCAGTTATGGCTTATCTCGCTGAAGTTCACGATATTTGGGGTCCCTATCTGGTTGTCGCGCCCGCCTCTACGCTACACAACTGGCAACAGGAGATCGCTAAATTCGTTCCAGAGTTCAAAGTACTTCCATACTGGGGAACGGCTGGAGATCGAAAGGTATTGCGTAAATTCTGGGATCGGAAACATAATACCTATCGCAAAGATGCCCCCTTCCACGTTCTCGTCACGTCGTACCAGCTGGTCGTTTCTGATGTCGCCTATTTCCAGAAGATGCGATGGCAATACATGATTCTAGATGAGGCACAAGCCATCAAGAGCTCTCAAAGTTCGCGGTGGAAGTGCCTTCTCGGCTTCCACTGCCGTAACCGTCTTTTGCTTACGGGCACCCCCATTCAGAATAACATGCAAGAGTTGTGGGCTCTTCTACATTTCATCATGCCGTCTCTCTTCGATTCACACGACGAATTTAGCGAGTGGTTCTCAAAGGATATTGAATCACACGCGCAGAGCAACACGACGCTAAATGAGGACCAGCTTAGGCGGCTTCATTTGATACTCAAGCCGTTCATGTTGCGTCGTGTGAAGAAGCACGTCCAGAAGGAACTTGGAGACAAAATCGAGCTCGATGTTTTCTGTGAGCTCACATACAGGCAGCGTGCGTACTACCGCAACTTGAGGAACCAAATCAGCTTCATGGATTTGATTGAGAAGGCAACTATGGGAGATGATCAGGATTCCGGTACACTTATGAACCTGGTGATGCAATTCCGAAAAGTGTGCAACCACCCTGATCTTTTCCAGCGCGCGGATACCACAAGCCCTTTCTCCTCTGGCTATTTTGCGGAGACTGCTTCGTTTGTTCGTGAGGGACATAATATTCCGGTCGGCTACTCAACGCGGAGCTTGATCGAATACAACCTGCCACGCCTCGTAGGGGCTGAGGGTGGAAGGTTGTATAAAGCTGGTAAGGATAACGAGCATGCCGGTTTCCGAAATAAGTATTTGAACCATCTCATGAATATTTGGGATCCGTCAAACATACAAGAAAGCACATCAGGTAACGATGCATTCGCCTTCTTACGCTTCGCCGATACGAGTCCACAAGAAGCCTACCACGCCAGCCATAAAGATGTCTTTTCTCGAGCGTGTGACTTAGCTAAGAAGGTTGACCGACTTGGCCATCTACAAGTTATCTACGATGAGCCCGGAGAGGAAAATTATACACCAGCGCACGCTTTGTTCCAAATCGGGGCACGAACGGATCGAAGGCCATTAGCGGAGGTCACCGGTTCAGGCGTGCTCAGCAGTCTCATGAATGTCGCCCAGTCACAATGGCACGATTCTGGTCTAGGCCGATTGGAACAGGCTGCTTTGCCAGGCGCATCGGCTCCGCCGGTTGACGTCTTCTGTGAAGGCACACGAGCACCGATCGCCGAACGTGAGGACACACTATTCAATATGTCCATGCGAAAGACGCTGTATGGGCCTAACTCCATTGAGGAGAAGGCCTTAGTAGAACGCCGTATCCCTCTAGAACAATACCCACAGCGGGCGCTCATGCCCACACCAGACAACGAGAAACGTCGCTTCACCAATATCACCGTTCCTAGCATGCGTCGCTTTGTTACAGACAGTGGCAAGCTTGCAAAACTCGACCAGCTTCTCTTCAAGCTCAAAGAAGAAGGTCATCGCGTATTATTATATTTCCAGATGACTAGAATGATTGACCTTATGGAAGAGTACTTAACCTATCGCAACTATAAGTATTGCCGACTTGATGGTTCTACGAAGCTTGAAGATCGTCGAGATACAGTTCACGACTTCCAAACTCGTCCTGAGATTTTCGTTTTCCTTCTGTCCACACGTGCCGGTGGTCTAGGTATCAATCTAACATCCGCCGATACGGTCATCTTCTATGACAGTGATTGGAATCCCACGATTGACTCGCAAGCCATGGACCGTGCTCATCGTCTCGGCCAAACAAAACAAGTTACTGTGTATCGACTCATTACGCGCGGAACTATTGAAGAGCGCATACGCAAGAGGGCGATGCAGAAAGAAGAAGTGCAACGTGTCGTTATCCAAGGTGGCGGTGCTAGAGGTGTCGACTTTAGCGGTCGTCGACCCCCTGAGAACCGTAATCGTGATATTGCCATGTGGTTGGCTGATGACGAGCAAGCTGAACTCATCGAACAACGCGAGAAAGAACTCCTCGAAAGTGGCGAGCTTGACAAGGCGGCAAAGAAGCGTGGTGGCAACAAGAGGAAGCGTGAAGCCGTCAGTCTAGATGACATGTACCATGAAGGTGAGTTCCTACAACTTACAGACGAATTTCTTACGTGAATATGTGTGCTAATACAAGAATTAGGCGAGGGCCATTTCAACGATGAAACTAAACCATCGGGTACCGCAACCCCTGTCGAACCCGAGACAAAATCCTCGAAGAAACGAAAAGGAGGTAGTAAGAAGGCTAAGACTACTAAACAACGCCTCGCCATTGCGGATGGAGAGATGGATATATGATTCGTGATGTAAATTCATTTATTTGGGTCACAGAGAGCGGCGTTTTATAGGGGCTCCAATGGAAGACTTCTTCACTGTGTGTACTAAAAGTCAGACATCAAAGGGCGTTTTGTGTTTTCTCACCACCCCGGGGACGGGAGACCACCACTACCACTACTATTTTGTTCTTCTTATTAATGTTCGTTCACTATTACTAGTCTGTTGATTGATATATTGATCAGACCATAAGTCAGGGGATGGCAGTGACGTGGAGGGCTGAATATAATTCTTTTGATACCTACCTTCTTAAACATAAATATGGAGATGTTGAGCGAACCCTAAGGTTCTTTTGCTACATCGCCATCCTTTTCTTCCCCATCGGGCAAGTGGATAAACTGCAACCACATAGCTAAGCCGTCGACACCTGATGGTCCTATAGTGTAGCACTTATGTCTGCTTAGCTATTTCTGCTACCCTTTAATCCTTTATAGTTTTTTATATATCATTTATATACTAAAAGTAATATTATTATGAATAAAAGTAAACATTGATGTTTAAGCTTTCCCTGTAGGAGGTCCTTATAAACCGTCTTTTTATCTCGAAGGAATGGTATAAGTTGATCTCGTGTCTTATCGCTTATCGGGATCTTCCTAAAAAAGTCAAAAATTTCACGCCCCCACTAGGTAGACTTAAACACGGTGGGCCAACCGCTTGCGGGCCAAAATAAGCCCCGGGCGCCCTGGTCACCCCTACTGCTTCCGCAACAACGGGCGAGCGCAGCAATACAACTGTAGTGGTACATACCATATCGCCCCTCCCCAAACCTTCTATTTCTCTGACTCGCCAGGTCCGTCATTCTCGTTTGTCTTTTTTCGACCCAATTCTATTGGTGACGGCCTGAGAAAGCGAATCTTCCTGTCCCAACGTTTGAAACACCCGCATCTTTTTTCTTCTTTTAAGATCAACATATAATCCGTCACATTCACTTGTGATCGTTCTTATATAAACCGAACCCCGCGCGGGCGAGTCCGGTTCACACACATACCAGGCGGGGTAGATTTGTGACGACCTTTTTTTCCCTTTTTTTTTTAATTGTTCGTCATTGCATCCGCAGGCACATCAACAACAACATCATCTACGTATCGACAGTTATAACACACTGTCGGACATATTCAAGATGGTCTCTGCATCCAAAGAGAAGAGACTTGCTAAGAAGGCCGCCGAGGGCAAGGGCGAGAAGAAGACTCTCGTCTCCCGGTCCAAGGCTGGCTCCAAGACCGCATCCAAAAACGCCAGTGCCACCGGCTCTGCTGCTGGCGACGAGAACCCCCCGGATCCTAATGATCTCCCAGCCACCAGCGAGAAAGATACCGACAAGGTGAAGCGGCTCGCCGACCAGAAAGATTCCCAGGGTCTGTCCGACCGCATTACCACCGGTGTCCTAGCCTCCATTTCGAGCAGCCGAGACGTAAAGATCATCAGCGCCAGCTTGACCTTTCACGGTCGCGTGCTCCTCAACGAGACTGACCTGGAGTTGACTTTCGGTCGTCGCTATGGTCTGTTGGGCGAGAACGGGTGTGGAAAGAGTACACTGCTCAAGGCCATTTCTGAGCGTGAATACCCCATCCCGGAACATGTCGATATTTACTTGCTAAACCAGGGCGCGCCGCCCTCCGATCTTGGCGCCCTCGAATGGGTTGTCAGGGAGGCCGAGAAGGAAATGGAGCGTCTGGACAAGCTGGCGGAGCAGATTTTAGAGGAGAACGGTCCCGACGACCCGGTGCTTATGGATCTTTACGAGGTATGTGGTCACTGACCCCCCATGTGAAATCGAGACAGCTGCTAATTCTTATGTTACAGCACATGGACAAGATGGACCCTTCCACCTTCGCTACACGAGCCTCGCTCATCTTGACTGGCCTTGGATTCAACAAGACCACTATCCACAAGAAGACCAAGGACATGTCCGGTGGTTGGCGTATGCGTGTCGCGCTTGCCAAGGCCCTGTTCGTTAAGCCCACTCTACTGTTGCTCGATGATCCTACCGCCCACTTGGATCTGGAGGCTTGTGTGTGGTTGGAAGAGTATCTCAAGAAGTGGGAGCGCACCTTGGTGCTCATTTCTCACTCACAGGATTTCCTGAACGGAGTGTGCACCAACATGATCGACATGCGAAAGCAGCAGCTCATGTACTACGGTGGTAACTTCGACTCCTATGTGAAGACTCGCAAAGAACAAGAGATTAATCAGATGACCGCCTACAAGAAACAGCAGGAAGAAATCAAGCACATTAAAGAATTCATTGCCAGTGCTGGTACCTATGCCAATCTTGTGCGACAGGCCAAGTCTCGCCAGAAGATTCTTGACAAGATGATTGCGGACGGTCTGATAGAGGAGGTTAAGGAAGACCGGGCTTTCACATTCAGATTCACCGACGTGGAAAAGCTGCCTCCTCCTGTGCTGGCCTTTGACAACGTCACATTTTCTTATTCTGGGGACAGCAAGGATGACCTCTACCGCAACATCGATCTTGGTTTCGACATGGACTCTCGAACGGCTCTTGTCGGGCCTAACGGTGTGGGTAAGAGTACGCTTCTTCGTTTGATGACTGGAAAGCTTTCGTCCACAGATGGCGCTGTGAAACGCCACACCCATCTTAAGCTCGGGATGTACTCACAACACAGTGCTGAACAGCTCGACTTGACCAAGAGTGCTTTGGATTTTGTACGTGACAAGTTCAGTGAGAAGTCACAGGATTACCAGTACTGGAGACAATGCCTTGGAAGGTACGGCGTTTCTGGTACAGTTCAGACGTCCATCATGGGCACTCTCTCCGAGGGCCAGAAAAGTCGTATCGTATTCGCCCTGCTCGCCATCGAGTCTCCCAACATGCTCTTGCTTGATGAGCCTACAAACGGTTTGGATATTCCAACAATCGACGCTTTGGCAGATGCTATCGAACACTTTACTGGTGGTGTCATCGTCGTGTCTCACGACTTTAGGTAAGCCTGCACGCTGGCAGATTGAAAGGACTGTACTAACCACTTCACAGATTGCTTGACAGGATTGCAAAGCAGATTCTCGTCTGCGAGAACAAAACCATCAAGCCTTGGGAAGGCACAATAGGCGATTACAAGAACTACCTGAGGAAGAAGATGGTCGCGGCTGGTGCTGTTTAAAAGTATGTTTGATGGTTAGGGTTTAGAGGATGCATTCATGAGACACCTCGCTTTACAGAATACGGCACGGCATCTCGTCCTAAGGGTTTCTGGGCCGATTAGTGATTTAAAAAGTCATCTGCACGGCGGGGCTCGCGGCTGGAAACAAAAGGGAAGCGATAGATTGGGCATTTGTTGACTACTATATAATAGAGCCGCACAACTGGCGTTGCTTCTTTTGCCCCCCTAAAAAAAGAAACGCAAAAACAATAAGGGCGCAAAAGCCTGTGCCGGGATGGATGCACGACCGGATGGGATGATGTGCCAAATTTTGTCGCTGTCGCAACAATATTCTAGACGGATTGGCTGGTTGGTAAATTTGTTATGGGTCAGATCCTGATAAATGGAAAACTCGACCGATTATACCAACTCCCACATAGCAGGCAAAAAGATTCCGGGGTATTAGCATAAGGGCGGGCACTTTGTATTCTCGTGTTTGGATTTCCTGCTCGTCGATTTTCCTTTCATGATCTGAGTGAGTTAAGAATTGATATTTACTGCCCTTGACGTGATATCTATGGCTCGTCTTGACGTATTGTCTACACTACACCTACCTGTGTATGTCGAAGGTTACACATGCCAGGTATTCGCCCTCATTTCTCATCAGACCTTAAGTACCTAGTGCTGTAACCAGCCCACGCCTGAGCTACCTAAGTAACACACTCTCCATCACCAGCTCATCCCAGCAACGCATACTTGAAAATCCATCGTCATGATCCTAGTCCCAGTTGGTCAACTCACCAATCTCTACTTATGCAAGAAGCAATTCGCGGCTTTAGAATAGAAAAGTAAGATGGGGGGGGGGAAGAAATAAGACCATATTAGGTAGGAGAGATCCCCGTTCTAGCAAAGCGCTTTCGCACTGGATCTCAGCCCCTTATTCCGAATCACGGCCTAAATCGCAACCGTGATCAAGGAGGGTTCGTACGCAAATTAAGCAGCCCCACGCCGCCGACTCAAATCTCAGCAGTACACGCAGCCGGCATAAGAGAAGCGACCGAGTAAAGTAGAAAGATAAGGATAGCTCTGATTATGTTTAACGTTATGCATGTCATATGAACTCAGGACTCCTCACGGGCATCGAATCAGATACATCATTGCATCCATATATATATACCTCATTGATTTAGTGACTCTACGTAGTTATAACCTACCGAGACATTTCATTTACCGCACATTAACCTTATTAAAAAGATATATATATTATGAATATGATTGTTGTACTTGGCAAATAAACGAAGGCAGGGCTCCGCGGCAATATATGCTTAGGTACCTATGTATATTGTATGAAAAATCTAAGGTAAGGAAAGAATGCTTAAGTGTTTAGGTGCAGTGAATACAAGCGGTGTAGACTGGCAGTATGAGGGGGCTGGTGTGGGGTACAGCTACCCCACAAGCCACCAAGCTGTCACTACTTATATATTTAAATCACTATACACTTTACTAAGCCGTATCGCCGACTTCTGGCCACGACATCAGTAGAGCGTCATTGTGCAGCGTCCTCCTCTTTTATTTCCCTATGCATCTTTCTATACTTATAGTTTCTAGCATGGCTCGTCGGTGAGAAATGCGGCGCGAAACTACGATGTTCCAAGTTTCCTGTCTGATCGCTACTTGCCGCAACAGAATCCATCTGATACCGACGAGGTGGATCAGCACAGGCTGATCATGGGCTAACTTCACGATTCGCTTGTGTTAGCTTTTGTCATTCCTTGGGACTTTTCTTCGAACGACAGGCTGTCTCGTTTCTTGGGGAGGAGTTTGCTCGCTCGAGAGAATGCGACGTCTTCCAGATCCTTGATCTGCTCCCGCCCGTCATCGGCATATCATCTAAAATATGTTGCGTTGGTCCATGCTGCCGCGCTTGACTTCTGGTTGTCAGCGGCTTTCCGCACCACAAATCCCTACGTCCGCTTCAGCTTCTTCTGGCGCCCGATCATTCTCAACAACCCCCTGTCGTCGTGAGATCCTCGATATCTCGGCCCTGCCACCTCGCGTCAAGCCCAAGTACAAAGAAAGCCCGACATCCTCGCTGCTCTCGCTGCAATGGCCCGAGCCCCCAAGAAACGTGTTGATCATTCCTAAGTTCCACGCGCCGCAGGTCACGTCGTCCGCCGTTTTGTTCGCGAAGCACATTCGCAAAGAGTATCCCAACGTCAACCTAGTATTCGAGCGCCGTGTCGCCGCCCAGGTCTACGAGTCTCTCCCTTTCCCCGTCTACACTGCTGATCCCTCGTCGTTTCACGATAAAATTGACCTGGTCGCTACACTGGGCGGTGACGGCACCATCTTACGCGCTGCCAGTCTTTTCAGTCTCCGCTCATCCGTCCCTCCGATGCTGTCTTTTAGTATGGGCTCACTGGGCTTCTTGGGCGAATGGAAGTTTGAAGATTACAAGCGCGCCTGGCGCCAGGTCTACATGAGTGGTAGCCGCGTCGCTGTGACCGACCTGCAAGATCCTCATACACGGGCCGCCGTCAACGGCCCTCCCGATGATGAAGTTTTCCAAATTCATAATGCGTGGAGCCATGTTCATGGTAAGTCTATGGGGCTTACGCGGTCTAGTAAGGTCCTTCTCCGACACCGACTCAAGGTGGGGGTCTACGACGCTGATGGCGTAAACATCAACGGCCAATTGATGCCTACGTCCACCGCCGAGCCTCAGCAGCTCCTCCCCCCAACGCCACCAGCTTCCAGAGCACCGAGCAAACGGGGTGAGCCTATCACGCAAGCCTTCCACGCTATCAACGAACTCGTCATCCATCGAGGACCCAACCCTCATCTCGCCATCATCGATGTTTTCGTTAACGGTCGCTTTCTAACCGAAGCGGTAGCCGATGGAATTCTAGTCAGCACTCCGACGGGCTCCACGGCGTATTCGCTGTCGGCGGGCGGTAGCATCATGCACCCGCTTGTCAAGACGCTCCTCATTACGCCAATCTGTGCCCGAAGCCTTAGCTTTCGACCCCTGGGCCTGCCTCTGAACTCTAAGGTCGTCCTGAAGCTGAGCGAGAAAAATCGCGGAAGAGAGCTCGAGGTGAGCATTGATGGAAAACGCAAGACTGGCGTAACTATTGGCATGGAAATTCGAGTCGAGGGTGAGATGGTCGGACGTACGTCCGACGGCGGCTGGGCTGGCGGTGTTCCCTGTGTTATACGGTCCCCCGTCAACGGCGCCTCGGGCGAAGACGACGATGGCTGGGTTGGTGGGCTTAATGGACTCCTGAAGTTTAATTATCCATTTGGCGAGACTTCATAATCCGAACTTTTGCCTTTCTTGAAGATGAGTGTTTGATGTTTATCTTAGCGAAGCAGCATCAAGCACTTATGTTCTCCATAACATCACGTTGTTGGACGAAGGTCGTGTGGGTGTGCCGCTCATGAGGCTGATGGCTTCGAGAATGCAGGCCTGAGGGACCAGCGCCTGGTTCTGGAATGGGTTCGCGAGCACATTAATCAATTCGGAGGAGACAGGGATAGAATCACCATCTTCGGGCAGTCGTCCGGCGGTCTAGCTGTTGGGATGCAGATTATGGTATATGGAGGAAAGTAAGCCTGCGCCGTTCCAGCGAGGCATCTGTGAGAGCCAAATTAACGAGCCCGGTATTACTGGAAACTTCACGATTGACGCTATGCAGCTTGTGGTCGACACTGTTGGTTGTTACACGAGCAGCCTGCATTCATTGGACACCGTGAAATGCCTGCGCGACTCCGACATGGAGACACTCCTCAATGCATCCATTGTAACGCATTCTGTAGACATAGCTCGCAATATTGGCGCTATTTGGCTTCCGGTTGTCGATGGCAATTTCTTACCGGCAGCGCCCTCGCAGCTCATCAAAGAGGGAAGGTTTGCTAATATTACGACTGTAATTGGATGGTACGAAAATAACCTTACTATGTATACTAACACCACCATCTCAACCGATGAGCAGGTGCATGAGTCCGTTCAAGGATACGTGCCGACCATGACTAGTGCCAACGTGGACAAGTTACTGTATCCGACCTTCGATTCCGGCCTCCAATTCCAAGCCCAGCGAGGCCGCAAACAAATCAAGTCAGTTCTACTGCGCTGCGCAGGCCTTCCGCGACATCCTAATGGTATGTCAACACATGTTCTACGCCGAAAACCTATTCTACTGGAACCATACAGTCAGTGATCAGGTGATTAAAGGGCTGGATAACGACACAGGTTACGGCGTAATCCATACCTCGCACTTGGAATACGCCTTCGGCAATCTCCCTGTGTTCGACAGCGGCGAAAACCCATTTCAGCCTACACCAGCCGACTACGCCCTGGCGTCCCGAGGCTCGAGATCGTGGTCGACATTTGCTAGTACGGGGAAACTAAGCTTGAAGGGTCATGTCACATTTTTAGGATTTACGACTGCGTTCCCTGGGTCTGATGAGACAGACGTCTTCATCGCTGGAGGACCACATGATGGATTATCGCCTATTGCTGGACCCAAGGCCCAGACTATGTTGAACGCTCAGAGGCTGAGGGAAAGATGCGTTCATCTACTCGGATGAGATAATTGAACAGCTCAGATACTAATCTAACTGCATGACTAGGAAGACTACACTATAATTAAGTATCATGCAACTCTCACCAGGCCACACACACTACGCGAATTTGGATAGTACTTGTGTTAAGGGGAGCGTAAGCCTTATAGGCTAACTTTCACCGCGTAATATATCTAACCCCTCCCTCGCTTCGAGTTTGGGGTAGATTAAGCTTCGGAAGCTAAGCCAGAAGCTGCTTACTACTTAATAAAACAATAGTAAAAATAAAATAGCAATTCAAACTCCAAGTGACGATGCAGGGGAATGCTAGCGGGATTAAGATGCCGCATATTCGCGTCGAAGTGTGATTCGAATTTCGATGGCGGGAAGGACTAAGCTACACGGGGTGATAGAAGACAGATGGCTATCTACCTAGGTAGTTAGGGAGCTTCTAATGTAATCCAAAATCACATTGATTGAGCTCAGCACATGTATACTTGCACCTGGTTTCCAGCTTTACGATCTGTGAGAGTTTATCTTAAAATACAATCCACTTACAGTCATAGATCTCATTTTTCCCAGCCCGACGACAATAATTGCTCTCTTAATCCAACCGTCACTATCACTGACGGCATAGGGCAACGACAGGCTTCTGTAAATTAAAACATGAAACCTCTCCAGTGTATACAGATATTGGCATTCTTCCTAGATACTATTGTGAAGCAATGCTTGTAGATTAGTATCTGGTGCTCTTGCGAACCAAGCGTCAATCCTCCGGGAGTCCCACATGATGCTAACAATCGATAATCCGAACTCATCGACTTCCGGCGGCGAAGCCTTAGCGAAAAGCATATCTGGCGGGTCTGACCGCATGAATAGAGGATCTTGATTATGGGCCAATCGGCACCATTCAGTGGGAGTCGCTGCATCCCATAGGCCTCGTCGCAAAGTATACGCTATAGATCCAGGGCAACTCCCCTGACCATCCCGCAGGGTAATGTAGATGCTGTATGTGTAGTTGACGACAATCCATGTCCTCCGTATACTTTCTGCCAGAATCCAGTTGTCCCAAACTTGTGCTGCAGGCCCACCGACATTGTGGGAGCGCACATTTGAAAAGCTCGCTTCGCCTAGTGTTTGCTGCAGATATGCCCTCAACCTCGCGGCCTCCCAGAGCTGCGTCCTCCATTGCTGGAGAGTGGCGTTATGTTGCTCTGCTTGAGCACGATGCTTTATGTCACCATCGAATAAGCGGATAAATTGATATATGAATAAGGCCTGGACTTGAGCAAGATGTTCAAGTAGGTCAGCAGCAGATGTAGGGCTTGAGATTCCCCATGAGTCCGTTGAAGAGAAAATGTCAGACGATCCGCGTTGTTGTAGCAGATTATTAGTTTTGTCTTCCACCAGTTGCATCACTATCTCCTCATTTTTCTCTGTCTTGCCTACGTAAGCCGCTAGGGTACTGTAAGCATCCTGTAGACAAGACGGTAGACCGTTCTCGGCGTACAGGTAGCGATGTATGAAGGGAGAACGAGCGTCTGTAACCCATTGGTATAGCCACCTCCTGACGCATTTGATATACCCCTTCCAGTGAGATAGTCCTATCTTCGGTTGGAAGTCCGCCAGGTCATATTCATGAGTCGACCACGAATCGCCCAGTAGGAACCAATTGGAGTTAGCAAGCGGTGGCGGAACAATGATGTCGTGGTCATTGTCTTGGCTATCGTCGGGATGTATCCACAGTGAACGTAAATACTCATCGTCCCAATTCAATCCACTGGCTGATGCGTATACTTCATCCGTATTGTCTAGTCCCACAAGTTTCTCCGCGGACTGTTCGGATGCTGGACGCGGGGCCTTTTGACGAGCGTAAGGACGCGCGAGTGGGAATTTACACGGCAATCCTTTATCCATGCATCGCCCACACGACGGAATGCTCTTGTCGCACCGGCGTTTTGCCCGAATACACGAGAAGCATGCCTTCGTCAAATGAACACCCCGCGCTTGCGCCCCCTGTCGCGACTCCATCTTATTCGGCTCTGCTAGCGGAAGACTGCGGAAAGCTACGAAAGCAGCCGAGGAGTAAGTATGTCTCTAATGATTCTTAAGTTGGTGAAAGTGAATGCCGATGGTTTCTTGCGGAGCGGACGGGGGTCAGCGTGCTTTTGTGTGGAGCAAGAGGCGGAACCTTCACGGAGCTTTGGCGGAACATTGCGGATTCGGAATTGCGTTTAACCACCTAGTCAGCGCTACCATACCGGAAAACAAGAAGACGCCATCTAAGTAGTCCAATCTAGACCAACCAGTCAATCTGACTACCCATCTAAGCAGTCACGCATCAAATGTGATACGTGGGAACTAGCCAACTTCCCGCCGCATGGGAATAATTCGATGGGTCGAGCAACGTAATCGCTTCTCGACCGAGTTTCGACAGTTAGAAATGGACAGGATTTAAAACAAGTAGTCTCTCATATATTAGCTTATAAAAACCCAACGCCGCAACTCTCTGGTGTTTGTGACTACTTTGAACATTTCAAGACTGATGCAACCCGAGTTTCGCCTCATCAAATATCTAGAGAGCAGAGTTTTTATCATTCAAGATGAATGTAACCAGACACCATCAACCTTACCCTGCCATTGACCCATCCCGCCCTGAGCTCTCTCATCATGGTCGGGTGGTCTTGGTAACTGGGAGTTCCAGCGGCATCGGTCTTTACATCGCGCGGGCCTTTGCCAAAGCCAAGGCGGCAACGGTGATCTTGACTGGCCGCCAGGAAGAGACGTTGACTCCGGCGGTCGAGAGACTCGCCTCGGAGTATCCCCAAACACGGTTCATCGGACGCGTTATTGACATTGTTGATTCTCAAGAAGCCGAGCGAATGTGGAACGCTTTCGACAACGACGGCTTGGTGATCGACATTTTAGTTCTGAACGCGGCCCGCATTCAGTGCGATAAAGTACCGCTACTTGGGCGTGGCCACGCCGAGGTTCTTGCTGATTATGCGACTAATGTCGGCGCGAATCTTCACTTCGCCGAGCGCTTCTATCACCAAAAGAAACGGGACCAAACTAAGAAATTAGTATGATAAATCCCCGTTGTATCCGACCGTTGTGCATCATTAATTAACGGAACCCCATTATCATTCTATAGGTCTTACTGAATGTGTCTACTTTCAGTATCCATAATTTCGAAATCAACAAAGCAAGACCGAGTTACGGTCTGACGAAAAACGGGGCTGCTCTGGCAATGCAATTGATTGCACAGGAAATACCTGTGTCTGATATGCAAATACTTAGCTTTCACCCCGGGTTTATCTATACATTCTCAGCACGGGAAATGGGATACAGAGACAGGTCTCATTTTCATCATGGTGAGCAGGGAATTATGACGTTCACCGGAAAACCCCCTTACACAGACGCTGACTCATGACTTAGATGATCTTCCCGCCCATTATGCGGTATGGGCTGCATCTGATGAAGCTGCCTTTCTTCATGGGCGCTATACCTGGGCAGAATGGGATGTAGAAGAGCTCGGCTCCGGAGAGATTAGGAAGCGAATTGAAGATGATGACAAGTACTTGAGGGTCGGAGTCTCAGGTCTCTAGTCTTATAAAGATTGACATTCCATTGATAGCTCCGTATAAACATGTTGTAGAGCAATTATATAATGTGGTTTCCCTGTAAATTGCCTTAGAACATCGGTGATAACGAGATGATACTAGTAATCTGTTACTCTCCAAAGAGGTAAAGTGAAAGATGGTTTTTTTTTAGCATATCTCTTGTCTCTTTATAATTCTTCATCAGATTTGCCAATGGTATATTAAAACCTGATAGCAACGACCAATAACGTAGGAGAAAACCAAGAAGGTGGCTATCCGCGTTGGCATCTGACGCGCAGTCACCAATAAACCAATAGGGAGTAACCAGAACTATAATGTCTCACGTTTATTTGATTGTATATGTCAAGAAGCATCTTCAAGTTGGGACCACGTCACTTTTTAATCTACCATGTAACATATTCTTAGTCGAAGACATATAGGATTGAGGTGCTAAGAGCGTTTCAGGAGACATAACGCTGACAATAGTCTCTTGCGCTTTATGCTCGATCTAGGCAACATCCAAAAGGTGACGGCTATCAGCTTACTATTCCAGTCATTATTCTTACACTTGGGCTTTTAGCTATGAAATAGGTGGCATACCTTCGTGTTCATGGCTGGCCGTTATTTTCAATGCAAAATCTGAAGTGGAGGCTGCGAGAGCAATATATATGCTAGTTATTGACAGCGCAGGCGGAGTCTCTACGGGCTGTGTAAAAACCCTCTATTATACGTAAGGGTAGGTTGCTATTGCAGTTCCAACTGCTGGTAGTTCTAACATTAACTGTTGTTATTACACAAACACAATCGAAGGGTTCATCGTTGCGCAGCAATGATGTTTGCGAGGCGGTAAGTCGCCTTAGATTCGTCGACGAGGCGTAGACGGCCCTAGCTATATCATAGAGTGCTGCTGATTTGCGCGCGATTCTCTTGCGCAGCCCCTAAGTTTGAAGCTTTACCCCTAGGTAGCGTTGCTCCCATTCCTGCCCAGAGCGACGAAAATCGGTGCCTCCCCCCGTGCACAGTCTAACACAACTTGACTCGGTGACAAGAAGCTCACTATCTGTCACCGCTGATAATGAAGCAGTTTTTCGAGCATACGCACACAGCTACTCATCCGGTTGTAGCTCCGCTTCGTCCATGTTAGGTAGTAGCATGTAATTAAAGGCCAGCGGCCGACTCGATACTTGTCAGCCGACGGAGGCTGTGCATAAACGAGGATCAGACGATAAATTATCCTTCAAAATTTGCAACGGCCTCGATCCTGCATTCCTAATGTCGACAACACTGAACACTGATGCAAGCTGTGATCGCTTTGGTGGTTGGCTGGCTTACCCAAGAGCCGGTTTAACATTTTCTCCTTTGTTTAACTTAGTATAAAATAATAACAAACTATTTTTGTAAGAAAAATTTACTTGAAATATATTATGTATGCTTTTGTTAAACTAATAAGGCTATAATAACTATATACATCATAGTTGGTAGGGTATTTAAGTAGACTATCTATATTGCGATGGGGTTTATGGCAGTTCGAAATCTCTACGATGATGCTTCGGTCTTAGCATCTGGCGAGCAAGAAAACTGCCGCGGACCTGCATTGACAGACAAGAACAACCCCAGCATTAAGGCCTCTATTTATCAGGGTATTGGGACATTTCGCCGCCTGTGACCAGAAATCATCGGTCCATCTCATCAGCTTTGACAATATGGATTTCCTCTATCTGGATGAATCTCTTGATTGAAATGCTACCGACCTATGTTACTTCGGCAGCTCATTCATTCTGAGGGATTGCAGTATGAAGTAAAGTGAAACGCTGATATCGTAAGAGAAACCAAATAGTCTTGATATCCCTTACGACATCAACCTTATTACCATGACTGAAGGACCCCAAGCGTGTCAAGATTGGGGAGACATTGATTAAGAACTACGTATTTCGCCCTCTGATACCTGGGGGATTTTGATACAATTGCCAACACAGACCCAAAACTTAATTTTCGTTTGCTCATTTATCCCTCCCTTATGGTGCTTCATTGGCCAAGCACGCTTAGAAGGCGGCCAGGGCACCGAGAACCAGCATGGCAAAGCTACCGATAGATCCGGCAACGGCAGCACCGGCAGTGGGGATGCTCTGGGTCGGTGACGTAGTGGCGGTGGTGTTGCCGCCGGGATTGGTGGGAGCTGAAGTAGTGCCGGGGTACGAGCTCTGCGAGGTCACGGTTACGGTAGATTGGGAGGAGGTTGGTAGCTCGGTCGGGTAACCAGTAGGCTCTGAGGTGGGACTTGCGGTGGACTCAGATGTTGGCATAGAGGTAGGCTCAGAAGTAGGCGTAGAGCTGGGCGTAGAGCTGGGTTCCGAAGTGGCACCACCACCGCTCTCGACAGCCGCGCAGAATTTTTGCACAGCAGGGAGGACCTGGTTGAGGGCAGTATCGGCACCGCAAGCGCTTAGGACACAGCTGGTGGCATCAGTTTGCAGCTTGGTAATGTTATCGCCTGGTCGACGTATTAGTCGTTGAGCTGCTGTTATGGTGGTTGTGGTGATGGGGATGATGTGATGTTGACTTACAGATGCACTTGTAGTCATCCGCACCACAAGTAGTATCCTTGGTCCGAGCATCGTCGATGCAAGGCAGCGCACACGCGGGAACGTCCGAGAGGGACTGAGCCGAAACGGCAGCAGCAAAGGCTAGAGCAGCAACAGTGTACTTCATGTTGGCGGTCTTCTTTTGTTGGGTTTAATATAGCTCGAAAACAAGCTGGCGTTATTGATACAGATTAACTTCCTGGAACGAGTGTACGGAAGCACTAATTGATTTTTTGGCTGATGAAGCGAACGTGATTTAGAGACAGCTTGAAGAGGAGGGTAGTTTAGAGAGGCGCGGCCCTTTCGGCCTCTTTTATGTCGACAAAGACCTGCCCGACTCCTTTGTTGACCCTGTTACACTCTCAACCGTTCTCGTGTCTGCACGTACCTCTCCCAACGCAACGCAACGCAACACACCAATCCAGCATGGACACCTCATTTGAAGGGCCGGGAACTAGCCGAGTACTTCCCATGCAGGTCATACCCCCCGACTTGAACCAGGTGTGTTGCATCACATCGGCAGGCATCTTACGTACAAAGAACTGGGGGACAAATTAGTAGCACGACTACTTGCACGCAAAAGGTTGGTAACGTTGTTCCTTGATTCGCCGAGCCATGTTTCGCATTGAGATTTATGACAACATCAACAACGATTCTTGTAACAATACAAAGGGATGGTTGACTATGGCACGGCCGTCTTCTGATCTTGGTTGGGATCATCTCATTCAGCTTGCCATCATTACGTAGGAGATCGAGATTAGCCCAGAATTATTACCACATACTACATCTTCAATTATGGCACACATTGGTGCAAGGTGTGTGTTTTGTACGGTCGGCGTAATCGGTGTAATATACACAAGCGTGGCAAATAGGAAGAGCCCAAAGGCTAGGGGAGACTTGAGTGGTTACAATATGGGCTGAGCCTATGCTGTTACTTCAATTCTAAAAGGGGAGAGTAGTATCATCGGGCGTACCTTGCATAGAGCCAATGACCGGCTGACCTACGCAATACTCAGTTCTTACCATTGGGGTAGTTAGTTGATGAGTGCAGACTCACTGACGCGCACCAACTGGCGCCTTTTTCTAATTAGTTGGTGGTAATCAAGATAAAACAAGGTACCCGAATCATGCCACTGAGTGAGTCTCTTGGCGGACTTACTGGATAAGAAAGAAGAATCCGGGGCCCCAGACCAGGTGATAATAGTGTAGCGCCGGCCTAGGCACTAGAAAGGCAAGAGTACTGTTAGTCACACGGCTATTATGTAATTTTTTTGGTAGAACATTCACGGTTGATCAGACTCGAAGCTTTTTGTCCACTTAATACCCCTTGCTTGGTTAGTAAGTATATAATATCTAAATTTCTGCCAAATATCCCCTGCCTATACAAGCACTAGAGCAACGCTATCCCTTTAGACGCGGTTTCGGCGTAGTGAACCTTCAGTTAATCTAAAAAGACCCACACAATCCCTGCTAACATAAGTGACATCATTGCAATAGAGTATAATATGATGGACCTTTGTAGATCTGATAATCTTCGGTACGTCTACTACGGGCAAATCTGGGTGAAGGCAAATGTATCTTAGAATAATCTGATTTGATTGGTGATTTATCCCTGATAGTGGGATAACGACTCTGACCCTGATAACCTTTACGACCTTGATGACCTTGACGACCCCGACGATGATGGTTATATTAATAGTTCGGATAAAGAAGATGCTAACAAAGATGCTGAAAAGGACAACAAGTTTTACTAGGCTGTTAACTTAGCTGTTACTAATATTGGGCAAGTTATTAATACTCTTGCTACTCAACTTTATAACAGACCAAGGAATAGTAAGAAAGGGGCATAACGTTGACATCAACGTTAACATCAAAGACCGTCTTCGCTTCTAGACTTTCAGGTTGATACAACGGGTTAAAACGCCATCGGGCTAAGTCCCCCATCGAAAATGGCGTCCCGAGGATCGACAACGTCTCTAGGCCATGAAAGAGAAGGGTTGGTCTTATGACAAAATTGGCAGTGCTCTTGGAAGGAGCTGTAGCACAACAGTAGAAGAAGCAGGTTAAGGAGTAAGAGCAAATATAGGCCGGGAGACTTTACTAGTATACCCATTATAAACTATATTCATCAATCAATCCTGAATTATTCCTCTGAACTATTTTTCTAAACTATTCCTTCTGATACAAGGGTTTTCCATATACTTGCATGTGGACACGTTCGAGCAGTTTAACCATGTGAGAAAGCACAGTAGGTAAGTTCGGGAAATCGCTCTGTCACCGCTTCCAAAGCGTCGTCATCTGGTTCAACCCCCTCCTCCCTGTCACGAAAATGGAGATGTAAAACCAAGCAGCGCCAGTTAGCATTAACTCGTAGATTTGCTGATTCATACCCCGCGGAGCCGGATAGTCCTGGCTCGTGGCTTGTGGTGGCTTTTCCATAAGCATCCTGATCTTTTTGACGTCCTCCTGCATCGTTCGAAGTTCTATTTGGTGCTCTTCTGCCTGTGCTTGAGTCTGCCTATGAAGTTTGTTCTGCAGCTCGAAAACCTTCTCTACCTGTAATGCCAAGTCCTCGTGCTACTATGTTTGAACCGTGTTCTAGGCTGTTTGCGTTAGGTTGTTTATCGTTACGCTTATATCTTCTAGTTGGGCCTGAGCTTGTTGAACCTGCAATAATAGTTCGTTATGCTGCTTTGTTTTAACTATGCCTTCGATAACTTGGACTGAAGCATCTACTACGCTTTTTATAGCTACCGCCTCGTTTTCGGTAGCCTCAATAACATCTTGGATCCTATCTTGTAGCCCTTTCGTATTAGATGTCATTAAAGCGTGTAGCTCCTCACGGGCTGTACGCATTTCGGCTTGTACCTCCTCTCGAAACAACTGTCGCTCTTTGCTTAGTTCTTCTAGCGTAAAATCCAACTTGATTGCTTTGGAATGGCGGTGATCCGGGCTTGCGGCTCGCTTTTTCGATTTTTTGCCTATGAATGCTTCCCTTTCTAGGCTAGATTGTGAGTTCTTCCAACCGATCAAATTAACTCGCTCTTCTAGAGTTGTTGGCGGTGCGACTAGATGGGGTTTATCCAGTTGTGCCTCATCTGCTCGAGCTGTTGCAGGTGTAAGATCCTGCGCTACTTTATGGACGGCCGCTGTAGGGGATGGAGAAGCTGGTATTGACATGGGCTTCGCTGAAGGTTGGGCTAACTCGGACATGCCTTCCTCCGTCGGACCTTGTGTAAACACGTATGGTTTAATGATAGTTAGGGGCCATGGCTTACACAAATTTCCAAACAACTTGTATAAGCTTTCGTGCTCCTCAACTGTAAAAACATCATTTTTAACGACACTCATTACCTTATACAATGATAGGTCGATAGATGATAGGTCGATAGATGATGGGTTGATGGAGTTGGCCGTGTTCTTTTTCGTGGGCTCGGAATGGTCTCGGCAGAACTTTTGATGGAATACGCGAGCTTGCCAGTCTGTTAGAATCCCGAAAGCGCCTGGGGCTACCAATGCCCGCAGTTGCCAACGGGTAAGTTTCAGGATCTTGATCGTTTCTTCGTTCCATATTACGTCCTTTTTGCCGTACCAAGGCTTGTTGTTTTTCGGGGTATGTGTATCTAGAAAGCTATCGAGAACGACTCGGGTGCGCTGGGCCTCTAGAATCATCACGCTTTTCCAGTCGGCATGATAAACCACAGTTTCCCTAAGGATCTGGAGAAATAAATAGGCTTGCTGCGCCCAAAGCTCGTTTATAGTTTCCTTCATCGCCTGGTGATGGTTTCCGGCGACAAGAAGCTTATTGTTTACTTCCCGGCACGGCCGATAATAAGTCACGGTTTCGAGCGCCTGTCTCAATTTACTCATCTCCTCTTCAGCGAATGTCCTTTCAGGTTGCAGCTCCGCTTCGTCCATGTCAAGCAGCATGTACGACCTAGCGGCCGGGGTCGAATCGAAGCTTACGAGCCGACGGAGGCTTTGCACGAACAAGGATTGGACGATCACTTGTTCCTCAAAATTCAGAACGGCATCGACCCTGCCTTCCCAATGCCGACACCACTGATGTAGGCTATCGTCCCTTTGGCTGTCGGCTAGCTTGCCTAAAAGCCAGGCTTTAAGCTCGGTCACCCCTTTAGTTGTATCTGGATCTGGGTGTAGGTGACTCTTGAGAACAGCGGTTTCGACTATTTGCTGTGCCGAAACTTTGGCTTGGCTTCTAGGTCGATGTCGATATTGCTGCTGCTGTGATTTTTGGCCGTATTGGGAGCCTTGGTTAGCGAGATGCGATGTTTTAGCTCTTTGGCGTACGGTCTGATGTCTTTTCTGGCCTGCTCAAAATTCTGGAACAGATCCGTATAACTGACAAGCGAAGAAATCTTTGGCTGACGCGCCTCTTCTGCGGAAAAGATGTCATACACGTTGTTGGCATTGACTCCTTTCCAGAAGCCATGCTGCACATTTAGGGTGCCGCGCGGCTGCAGCATCATCCAGTCGATCTCTAGTCGGCCGATCCATTCCCTATATGGAGAATCAGGATTTGGGTGCGCGATGACAAGGAGCGCCAGCAGGCCTGCGGGGGAATGAAGTCCAGGGGCCTTCCAGTCCTTTCGCTCTCCCCCTTCTCTGGTCTTGGGCTCGGTCTTAGCTTGGTTTAGACTCGAGCGCCAGTGAGAGTGATCACCCATCCACTTCTCTAGTTCGGTGAATGCCTGGTTAGCCGCCTTTGATACCTTGTGTCGAGAAGGTGCGTATTCGGCATGACATAGCAGGTGGTCCATTACGTCCTGGCCTTTGATATGGGCCAAGTTATCTACCAAACCTTGTGGCATGAAGTCGCGGATAAAGATGTAGAATTTAAGGAACATCTTGCTCTGTACAGTTTTAGGTGTAGTATTGTCCATAACGTGGGCTAATTGGACGAACCAGTCGCTGTCTTTATGGCCCACGATATAGCGTCCATGGACTGCTTTCGTAGGTAGTGTCCGGGTTCCTTGATAAGGCAGCCAGTCGGCTTTTGACCGTGAGGTATCGTGGCGTGCCATGTTGGTAAGCGACCTAGTAAAATTGTCGAGTTGAGATGAATAGCAGTGATTCAGGTAACGGGAGTTCTAATGCCGACTTTAAGAGACTAGATTAAGTGTGACAGATATAGTCAGATACCATTTGTTATTTCCCGGGCATGCCTTTCGAAGGGATCCAGTTATTAACAAACTGGTCCGCAGAGGGATCTAGTCCCACTAAAAACAATTCTAAAACAGCAAAGCTACCAAACATCTATCGTAGCGATGGCCATACAGTTTTCATAAACGGTCCTTTATCTAGTCCAGTCGATCTGATGAATATAAGGGCTACCGAATTGAGGGTATTCTATATGCAGTACGTAGGTACATCACTTTTTGCTTGATCCTTTGAACCAACCTTTGCTACTGTAATATTAAGGGATGTAATCCAGTTTTCTTTAATTGTAGTACTTCTAAGATAGATTTTCTTATCCTGAATCGGAATGGAAATCTAACCAAAGTTTAACCTTAGAAAACCCTGCCTTTTTATAGCCCGACATTATGGATGAACAAAAACTTGCATAATTTCTAATACGCGTCTACTATAGACACTGCCGTTTAGCTACCTCTGCCACTTCTACAAGAGATTCAGTACAGCTAAAGCCACCGTACTGGTACGATCCCAGACCAGTACGGCCTTCGCATTCTACTCTACTACAGCATTTGTTGCATCAGAATGTAGAGGAGCGTTCTTTTTCGGAGCATTCTTCTTTGGAGCGTTCTTATCCTGCCTGGCCTGAGACTCTTGCGGTAGCACATCTATCCAGGCCTTGATGGCATCATCAGCCTCGGTACTAAACGAGTCTGTTAAGCCCGACACGTTATCTGACTCCGGCAACAAATCCCAATACTTCGACCAACCGGGATCTTTGTATTCGCAACCAGAAAGGCATCTCTCTCGACTAGCACTGCGGCATCTCAACCTTTCCTCATATGCATCGTCCTTATCGTTTAGCTCCATGTTTTCATCACTTGAACCGCGCACCTGTTTTTTGCTTGTAGTTGAGGCGGTCGGGATGGTGGCTTAATAAGACCAGCAGGAGTAAGAACGTTATCAGGAACGTTAACCTTTTTAAAATAAGTACAAATAAGAAAAAGTATTAGTAAAGCCAACAGAGATGATAATGATGATAATGATAAGGTGTGGTTTGTTAAATAACTTAGGGATTAAGAGGTTTATATGCATACAGTTATAGTAAGGCTTAGTTATTCACTAAGTAGGCAACTGTCTGTTACTTTTATAGCCCTCTAAAATCTATCCTCGAATCTAATGTAGCCGAGCCGGTGCAGCCTAGGGCACCCGTGCAAGTGGCTAGTATAAGTGGCCCGCAGGTGCCAGTCAGTCCTTAGGCAATTCTTTGTGGGCGGGTCGGTACTGTATAGTATTGCTGGGCGTGGTGGGTGATTTTTGCCGCAACCTTCGTATAAGACAAATAACTCCTATAGCCGACGCCAAATCTGTGCTGCATTCCTTACCTACTGGTTATACATTCGTTGTTTTAGTGAATACCTACGGACTGTTGCTTGGCAGGCATGTCTTTGTCTCAATGATGTGCTTTTGTAGTACTAGATATTACTGCGGTTAAGGCTTAACTAGATCTATTGCCAAATATGGAAGACTAAGGTTTAAGAACCTTTTCTTGTAGGCTATGCATCTGTACACTAGAATTTAATGGGAAGGGCAAGGACATACTTGCCAGGCAACACCTAGGCAGTCGATTCACTTGTGCCACATATATAACAAATGCCAAACAATCGTATGCTTATTCCGGGAATTGCGCTGCTAACCCATTAGCCAACATTCCTTCGGCCTTGACCTCAGCCGCGACCCCATCTCCTTCCTTTAATACTCCGGCTTTCTGGAGGATGTAAATGCATTTAATGATCACTTCAATATTGACGCCCTCAGTCTTAGAAGCGAAACGGACGGTCTTGAGCCATTCGCGAGCGTCTTCTGCCGAATAATCGAGCTGCGTGCTGATGTACTCAACCGCCTCATCCTTATGCGTCTCGAAATACTGAACGCCCTGGTCTAACTTCTTAAAGACATCCATCAGTTGCGGGCAGGGCTTTCCCTTCTCCCCCGCGTTCAGTAGAGCTGTTGAGGCGACAATCTTCCAGCTGCTCCACGGCGTATAGATCTCGCCAATGCGCCGGATCTCCCCGCTATCGTAGTACCGCTTTGACGTAAAGTGCTCCCACATCTAGAACATCCAGGATCAGTTATCGCCATTTGGAGCGGGATTAACGAGCCAGAAGCGTCTATATACTACCTAGGCCCAAGAAGGAAATCTCGCGCTCTAAGAGTTGCCAAAAGAAAGGGGGGAATGTTTGCTAGGATTCTTACAAAAAAGTCGGCCGTACCGGCGTTAACGGCGTTGCGCAAGTTGGTGAAGTTCTGCAGCACGACGAAATCTGAGTAAGGGGCCGATGAAGGTGAGAGCCAGCCCTGCTGGTCTGCTAGAACATAGCCCATAACCTGACTGCCTGATCCTAGGCGGGAAACACCGATCTTAGAGTCCTTGAGTGAGTCTACTGATGTGATATCTGCACGCTCACTGCCGGTTGAGATTGCCCAGCCTGCGGAGAGGTGTCAGCCTCTGTGTACTAATATAGTTCCTTAAATAATTTCACAATTAGTATATCTAAGACCAAAGAACAAGTCATACATAACGGTGTCTCGACATAAGTGCCAACGATGCGGTAACCGCCGTCACCGGGAATGTCTTCCTTGCCAAGTCCGGCAACCCATGCCTCCGTGAGGCCGATGCCGATATCGATCTCTTTGGCTCGGATGGCCGTGATCATATGGCCAGTACCGGAAGGAAAAGGGATAAGTTTGGCATCGAGATGGAAATATTTCTGCGCGAAATGGAGGGGTGTGGAGAAGTGCTCCGGCACGAAACCGATGCGGATTTGCGAGTTGGTCATGGCGAATAAAACTGTTTAATGAAAAAATGTAGGATGAGTAAACGAGCTCGGTCCTGTCAGAAAACTATTAAGAAGATCGTGTTTCACTCTCTCCGAAATCATTCAATCTATCCAGACTGAGGCACAAGACAAGTCTGCGACCAGAGTTGCGTTATTGTTGCATCAGAGCTCTAGAGCAAGTTGGACCCCGGTAAACATGGATGGAGAAAACTTGCGGGGTCGTACTCTTCTATAACAGGTGTCAGCGTGTATGGTGTGGTATATGTACCTGTACCTACTACCTAGCAGCAGAACAACCGGTGCGCATCGGCCTTTTGTTCTTAACAGGTAGTTGTTGATAAATGAGCTTCGTCTCGGAACCCCTCAACACGGATGCAGGTGCCGATGCCGATGCAATGCAGCGCAACAGAAAAGACTCGGCTGAGTGCTATCTCTCCAGCTTGGGCTTAGACCGGCCAGGTTTATAGTAGCCCCACCATTCCAGTTTTCATAACGAAGACCTGGTGCGGGCTTCGTGGTATGTATAAGACTCACCCCCTTGAGTACCCGCGCTAGACAAGGCTATTAGACAGGGCTATCGCAGGGGGGCATTTTATCGAAGTACCTAAGGGCGAAATACGTTTTGCGTGCACGTACCAGCAGAGCTTTACCATAGGCGGTTTAGCTACAACTCCCCCTGTCGAAAAGTTACCTGAAGGGGGTGAGTTTTACCAGTCCCCAACCTTTGTACCCCCGAATCCCAGCAATCCGGGACAATGCAGGGAATAGGGTAGCTAACTGGGGCGGCTCTGCTTTCTTCACTTTTCACATCAATTTACCTTCTGCTTTGTTGTTTATCCCTTACATTACCATCAAAACAACTGCACAAAAGTCTTAGAACAGAAGGACGCACCGTGGCCGATAACGTGCCACAGTAACTCATTGCTAACACCAAGTCCAGCATCAAGTCGTTAATACCCTTGCAATCAGCCAACATTTATCTGAAGTGATCGACCGACCTTCAAGTCGATACGAGAATCAAGAGCTCAATTAGGAAAGCGAACCACAGAGAAATTTGGGAATTGCCAGAATTCGGGCAAAGCAGGGAAACAGGGTCCCCCAGTTCCCCCCCGGCCTTAGCCTGTGCTTCTTGCTGGCCACCTACTAATACGTACTGGATCTAGTGTCTGTCACTATTGCGGTTAGCTGGATCTGGTACTGTCCTGAATATGGCGATGGATTGAGGAAGGCTAAGATCTCGGCAAGGCAACCTTAAAATAAAGTGGTTGAGTGCCCAATCTGGTGTAAAGTAAAAATGTCAGTAGTAAGTGGTAATTGGATTAACATCTTTCTTTACACTTTGCATTGCGTTGTCACTTTATTTTAAGGTTGCCTTGCTAGGATCCCTTGTCTTGTCGGCTATGTATTTGTACACTGTTTGACTGTAATGTGCATACCTATTGATGTTGTAGAAGTAGGTAATGAAGGTAATTGACATCTGCCACCCGTGCGGGGTCCTTATAACCACTGTCCTTCGTACCTTCCCACACCAGATTATATCTAGTGGGGACAGCCATTAGCAGTCCAGCCACAAGGTGTGCCACAAGGGTGCCACAGGTCATATGGAAGGGACCTGTGTCTGTCAGCTTATCTTACCTTATCAGACCCTTGCCCCCAAGAAACTGCCCCTCCAAAAAGCCGATCTGGTCTGACTCAGAAAGCAATTCAACCTTCAATATAAAAACAAGTCACCCAGCCACGATCCTACGATCCTAAGACTTAGCGCAAATCAACGTTTACATCCAGATACACGCTATGTCTTCAACAAATCCTAGCGAAAGGCTTGCCCTCATCAAAGAAAACTTGGCCGAATTCCTTAATCCCGAAATAATCGAGGCTATCGTCAATGAGGGGCGCAACCCGAGGATCTACTGGGGTCAGTGTTTTCTGTTAGCTTCGCAAGTAACACAGATCCCGTACTAACGAATGAATGTTGCTCTACCATAGGAACTGCTACCGTATGTCATGCCTTCGCCACACTTGCGTAAAAGACGGGCAACCAATAGCTAACCCGAGCACGCAACAGACTGGCCGACCCCATGCTGGATATTTAGTCCCTGGCGTACAGTTCCCCGATGAGGCCTTAGATGTCTACGTAAAGCTTACTATAGGAAACGAAAACAGGTCAAGATCGCCCAATTGTTGGCTGCCGGCTGCGACATGGTCATCCTCCTCGCCGACGTATGCGCTCTTCCATATCCTCTACACCGAACGACGTGAGACGCGACAACATTAATGACAATGGTGGCGATCTATAGATTCACGGTTTTCTCGATAACCTCAAGGCACCTATCGAACTCGTCGAATATCGTGTCAAGTATTACCGGTTCGCCATAACAGCACTGCTTCAAGCCTGCGGTGTGTCAACCGACAAGGTCGAGTTTGTGCTGGGCAGCTCGTACCAAAAGACACCAAATTACATTATGGACATTTATAAGATGTGCTCATTAACGTCCGAGCACGATGCGAAGAAGGCCGGTGCCGAGATAGTGAAACAGTCCGCCAACACCCCTCTAAGTGGGTTGCTCTACCCAATTCTGCAAGTGTTAGACGAACAGTATCTTAACGTAGATGCGCAATTCGGTGGTAAGCACGCCTCTGCATCTACTCATACTCCTGAAGTAGAAGTTTGGGATATGCTACTGATGCGGAATAGGTCTTGACCAGCGGAAGTTGTTTACTGCTGCGAAAGAGTGGCTACCAAAACTTGGGTACCGACAGGTCTGTTTGCGAATTTGATCTTCCAGGCCAAAACTGACTCGGTCATTAGCGCGCTCATCTTATGAACGACATGATTCCTGGTCTTCAAGGCGGGAAAAGTAAGTATACAATTCCCTCAATACGCTGACACCGATGATGCGAGGTTGTTACTGTACGGTATGATAGGTACATACGTCTGCTTAGACATGGCCGGAAGTACCTTCATCCAGCACACTCTACCAAAAGGCCGTTTACCCTATAATATCATTGTCACTGACTTATATTGTATAGTGAGCTCGAGTGACGAGAATTCCAAGATTGATCTCCTTGACCCACCGGATGTCGTGTCAAAAAAGGTACGATATCACTTTAAATTTCTAAATATGTAGCCTTTAAGAGAATGCGTTCCCCACTGTCTAGTCCACGTACTTTAATACTACGCCAATGAATTAATACTTATTATTACAGATTAAAAAAGCAGAAGCAGCACCACGGGTTGCTGAAGGCAACGGCCTACTAGCTTATGTAGAACACGTTTTTCTTCCGGTAGCTGAGCTCAAAGGAAAGCGTGAATTTGTTGTGCCCCGGGAACGAGATGGCTTAGAGCCACTCTTGTACACAACAATTGCCCAGATGCGTAGTGATTACGAAAGCGACGTGGTAAGTAACTTTCCCCAAGGCTTTATTATTAGCGTCAATCTTACTCAAGGCGAACCGCTAACTATCTTGAAGCTCACACCACAACTACTAAAACCCGCTGTTACGAAGGCATTACATGACATTATGATACCCATCCAAGACGCCTACAACGCGTCAAAGGAATGGCAGGAGGTCACATTACTAGCCTACCCGCCACCTGAAAAGAAGCAGAAGAAAGCCAAGAAAATCGGCACTCGCTACCCAGCCGCGGGCCAAGATAAGGATGATGCCGCTGCTGATAATGCAGGCGACATGGCCAAGCTCAACCTTGAAAAGAAATCATAAAGCCCGAACGGCCGCAAAGCGTCAGTTAGAACTTGAGCAAATATTATACCCGCACTTCCCTTTTCAGGGCTTCTAGAATAGAGCATACAAGCGAGCTCAATAAGTTCAGTTAACAATTACCAAAAATCATGATGGTTCTTTGTTATATTGGTCACTTCCCTGCTGTTGTTATGCAATTGATTTAGATTACTCACTGCTAGCCGCGTATCATGTCTCTCTCTACGGCAATGAAAGGTAACCTACCTCTTGCAAGTTGTTATCTAAGCTAGCACAGCCATTGTTAACAAGTCAAGTCGATCGCAGTGCCTAAATCGTATGGGGGCAGAGGGGAACTGCGAGGGCTAAATACAGGGTCGTGTTCGTTGTAGCTGCAACCCTTCATCTTTAAGGCATCTAGGTAGTCCCCACATACTACGTCTTCAGCATAGTATGTAATCTGTTTATATGTATGGTAGCATGCTGGTTGCAGAACGTCTTGGGCTCCGCATACTACGATAGAATGGATTAGACATATACACTACGTCGGGATAAACTCGAAGCGCAGCTTACGTTCAATTATGTGATCTATAACGTATTCACTAGCAATCGCTTTATCCTAAATCTTCTTAGTGTTGGTTATTGCCCGCTCCCGGACAGACAATCGTGGAGCAGGGCGTGCCACTAGGAGGTATAATATCGCCTTAAACATCAGAGGAGGCGCGGGCGCATCGTGACAGCTTAGAGCCTTATAATATTACAATTTTAACATTACTATCGCTAATGTCATACTATACTGTGTTCGCGCCTAAACCGTAGCACAACGTTCTTTACTTTCCACTAAAGTTGACATGGTCGGCGGTAACGGTGTCATTGAAGGCGCTCACGTCGCGATGATATAGGTCCTCTACGCCGCCGTCAGGACGAATCCCGCCGAAGGAGAATACTTGGTGCGTTCGTCCGGCGCCCGTGCTATAGCTGTTATCGCCTGGTCGATAATAATCCGCAGTGCCGTTCCGCCACGTGCGCAGGATGGAGCCCTCGATGGTGTCGGCTGCGGCGATCTTCCCGAGCGCTAGGAACCCCTCTAGCCCAGTGGGCAGCACGGCATCGCCTCGGACTTCCACATGTAGCCCTTGATCGACCTGTGCCCAGAGTGTCAAGTTTCCCTCGGGCGAAACAGTCGCCGTACTGTTAGCGAACAGAGGATACGCGTAGCTCATCGCGTAGTTTGTAGCAGGACCCGTTGCGGCGTCCGCGCCAGAGATGGAGAAGGCATTGAGGTTGTTGTTGCCGAAGCCGGACACGCCGCCGATATTTGAGTATGACAACGACTGTGTCCACGTTACTGTCCCTTCAGTATTCTGTGTTTTCACATAAGAGCTGATTGTCAGGCTACGTGACACAGCGAGGTTGTACTCGAGTGTTTCGTTGGCGCCAGTTGCATTCTGCGTGAGGCGCTGCGTGAGTGCGATAGTGGGGGCAGATGTGTATAGGTTCCCGAGAGAGCCGGTTGTAACTGCGCCAGTGTCATCGTCAAGCCAGACGAAGATCTTCGCCGTGACGTACCACTCGTCGTCCGTAGTGGTCGACAACTCAGCGCTCGACGCTCCGTCATCTATAAGGCCCAATATCTTGATGTCGAACGTATGGGAGCCCCCATCGCAGAGTAAAGGCAGGAACGGCGAGACGTCGATCTCGTGCTCGGCGATGTCGAACGCCTGGATGCCTACGATGGGCCGGTGCAGCTGAGGGACCACACCGCCCGTGTAAATGACCGGGAACGGCCACGATACGCCCGCAAGATGGCCATCGATTAGGACCTGCACCTCGCGGAATGGCGAGTACCCCGGATACGCGCCCCCATAAGTATCGTCGAAGGCGTCCGTGGCGCTCTGTAGCACATTACTCCACCAGAATTCCTCATTTCCCTGTCCCTTGACGTCGACCGTGACCACGGCGCGGTTCGCGTTGCGCGGGAAGTCCGCGACAATGCTCTTGGCCTCCTGCGCAGGATACACGAACTGACTGGGTTTCCCCTCGGCACCGAGACGCTGCGAGACGGGAATGACAAGGTCGGCGGGGCGGTGGCTCCGAGCACCGCCTTCTCCTGGCTTCCCAGCGGGCGTCTTAAAGAAGGTGGCAGTCAGCGTCGTGTTGAGCAACCCTGTATAGGTATTGTCGACGATGTTCTCAAGGTCGAAGATAATTGTCTGCGGCTGCTTCCATAGCGACTGGAACGCCGTCATGTCCTTCAGCCACTCCCAGCGGATGCCATAGCTGGTTGGCTCAGCGGTCGACGTCCGCCAGACCTCGTTGTCGCCGAGGTAGAAGACGCCTGTGCGGTCATACTGTCGCCCCCTTACTTTGGTTGTGAAGTTGATAACTACATGATCGAAATCGCACGCGGGAGGGGTGTATTCGCCTAAGTCATTTATTAGCTTAGAGCTAGTCACTTGGTACCGCACTTAGCAACTCAGTTGCTGAGGCATAGAGCTGCATTTGAATTCTTTCACGAATCTCATGAGACGATCGACCCGGCATACCAACGAAGGGAGCTCCATAGCTATTCGCGAACGTGTGGTCCATCAGCAGCACCGTACACGGCGATGACTGGCCGCCACCATCAACCACAGCCTCAATTGGCTTCTGATCGGCCGCCACAAATACGGGTATCTGACTTGCATCACGGCGTGTCAGCCCAGAAGGTGTGAGCACGGGCTCGGCCACCTGGAAACATTCTAGCGGAGGTCGCGTCGGTGTTGGCGCCGAGGTCGTGCTGGGGGTTGTGTCCCCGCCCAATAGGCTCTTATATTTTACGAAGGGATGGATTGCACTCGAGCCTCTTTTCCCAGGACCCAAGTCCGGGTGAGCCAGAGCTATGCCGGCAACGAGGTTGAGCAGCACCCATATATTCATTTTGATTTATAGGCAAGTGAAAGCCGATCGAGCTTGATGGGTAGCACCGCGTCAAAATGAAGCAGTATACCGCTATGGGTAATAATTTATCTGCAGATGAGGCAATCTGCAGCTCGACCGCGCTTTATGATCGAGAGAGCAAGCTCAGCAGTCAGAACCGCAGCAGACGAGGTGACGCAAGAAAAGACCATCAATTAATTCCTGCATGACCTCGGCAGATACTTAACTGCATGGGAGCGTAGCATAGCACAAGCAGCTCATATCACGCACGTCACTCACAACATCCGATAAGGAGACGGGTACGGATGTGCTTCTTGCGGATCACTTACTAGTGTATGATCGATCCATGACTATTGCGGTTAGGGCTTGCAGATCGAATACTAAAATGGTCATTGATCAAGAAAGGACCAAAAGGTCTACTTAGGAACCTTGTTCTGTGGGTCAACATAGTAGGTATGTATTTCTACACTACCCTTAACGGACTGTTGACCTTATTGACCTATACCCCCAAGAACCAAACTTTAGGCTCAGCGCACGAGCTACATAGATGATGGCTCTTACTTACACTGAAGTTTTTAGGGTAAGTAGCTCAAGAAGATACACTCGTTAAGGCCGAAGAATACCTGCCCTTGTCAGGTATTCTGGGCACGCTGATTCTTAGTCCATTGCGTTAAAGGTAGGTATCTCGTTTCGAGGTACTTACACCAAAAGCTTCAATGCGAAAGCCAGCTACTGGCTCGTGCGTTGCCTCTCCGTTTTCTAGGGGGTCAGCCAAAACACCACACACCACTAAATCACCATTACGACTCTACCTACTTCAACCATTGATAGAACTACCAAATAAAATCTAGAAATTAAATCCACTAAGAAATAGGACATTTAAAAGACAAAGATTCTGACAGTGCTTCTTTGCTTAGATGTCTTCCCGTACAGATTTGTTATCCTTACATAAAGAAATTGAACTCAAGACCGCTTCAGTATGTGTGTGGTGTTTTAGCTTACACGGTAGGTCATAGGTTAGCGCGCCCAGAATACCTAAGTAACAACGGTATACTTTTCAGGGGTTAGGTCAGTAGAATTAAACACCACTTTAGTATTCGATCTTACAGCAAAAGCAAAGGCATTCAAATCCAGTACTATGTAGTAGGTGACCAGCAAGAAGCACATGCTTAATTCATTAAGGGTGCTACACACTAGCTTCTCCGGTCTAGCGGGGCTCCCATAAACTCAGTGTTTCGGTGGGTCTAGTAGGCCGCGCGGGTCCGCAGCTAAGTAAGGACGTACGTGAATGCCGTGTTATAACTAACTGAACGAACGCTGTTGTTAGTAAATAAACGATAGAAGCTTCCTAACCAAGTCCACTGCCGTCTTATTTAATAATCAAGATGCTGACAGCCGCTCTCCTGTTTTTATCCTTGTCCCTGGCTACAGGAAAGACTAAAAGCACACACGGCCCTCCTAGCTATGAGGCCGGGTTAGATGCTACCGATTGCCAACTGAGATGTCCTAAAAGTACCGATTTGTCCCAAGTCATACTTCCTGCGATTACGCATATTCAGCATGAGACGGGCGAGTGGGAGAACATACTTGAGTGCTGGTCTGTAAATACGACAACGACCAACATGCCCGGTGTGGACAACGCGTTCCGGCTAGACTGGGAGGAAGGATTCGATGCCGCCTACCAATATACCTTCTACGGGTCTTCTTTCATGCCGTCTCATCCAACGCCGGAACCAAGCTTAGCCATAATGAGCGCTGGCATTGGTACGTGTAGTACATTTTCTTCGAGTTGCATCAGCGTATGATAATACAATATAATTCTATTCAATGCTTACAGATAATGTAGGGGACGTCAGAGTACCATCAGGTAGGTGCCTGAGGGTTACAGCCGGCGACATCTTCTTTAATGTTGGAACGGAGGGCCGTCAGACCGCTTGGTGGTCAGAGGGGGCAGTAATCTCAGATTTATATTTCAAAGACGGCAAAGTTCCGGATCATACGGTGGTTCCGGAACTTTCGAGCATCACTAAGCCAGCAGCCGCGTATAAGGATGAGTTATAAGGATATACTAATAGGTGACCAGCAAGAAGCACAGCCATTAGGACAAGGACATGCTTGTTAAGCGACAGTCCATTCATTAAGAGGTGTTACACCAGTACAGATTCTTAGGTAGCGACCTCCGCATATATATACCTAGGTAGTGCAAATATACCTAGCATAGATACATGCAGGCCTTAACTGTCTTTAGAGCTAAGATCCTACCAAAAATAGTAAATCAAACCTCCTCTCACGGCTCCAACTATCTAAGTAACTGCAGATGGTCAAGTCTTCGACTTGACAACATTCTATCTTTTGATAGTGTCGTGGTATAGTGCTGCAGTTCTGTTCCGTGACACCTCCACGGACCACGCGCGCGGCCCCGCGCCGGTATGGGTCCTGGGACTCCGGTCCGCTCCCGCTATCCAGTAGTAGAAATAAAGGCCTTTGCTGTCAGCAAACTGCTGCAGAGGAGACCCCCAAGGAAATTCATTATTTTGCGTTGGAAACATGCAGCCGCAGATTCCTTTGTACCTTTCAGCTCTGTCAAACTGGACGCAAACTCCGCCATCATCATGTCAGGACCTTCGAATTCCAGTCCATGTTGAGAAGACGGCAACTGGCGAGTTTCGCACCGACCCCTATAATGACGAGATTTTTTTTGCCTTGGCAGAGCGAAAAATTCTCGTCTCAAACTCGTACGAAATGTCGGCTAGGTTATGCGTACCAGAGGACATTCAGGGGCCACACGCAGATACGCTCCAGGTTCTTATTCACGGAGCGTCGTTTAATAAGAATATGTGGGATTCTCAATATAAACCCGAGAGATACAGCTGGGTACAAAGAATGAGCTATGAAGGTTATTCCACTCTGGCCATTGATCTAGTTGGTAGCGGGAATAGTACATTTCCAGATGGGTTGCTCGAGGTTCAGACACAGATGTACGTTGAAACAGTGCATCACTTAGTCCAAAAGCTTCGGAGGGGCGAGGTTGACGGCCGTGTCTGGAATAAAATCGTCTTGGTTGGATTCTCGATTGGCGGTATGATGGGAAACTCTCTGGCGCAGCAGTACCCCGATGATTTTGATGCTCTCGTGTTGCATGCGATCTCATGGGATACGTCTTGGATCTATCCGGCGTTTCTTTCTGGCCTTCAAGCTCCTGCTCAACAGGTTGACCCGAAGAAATGGGGTCACATTCCGGCGACATACCAGACGCAGTCAACCCGAGAGGGTCGACTGGTAGCGTGCTTTGCTGGGTCATATGAACATGACATCGTTGAGTACGATTGGTAAGCTAAATTCATGCCGGCCTGTCACTACTTCCTGTTTCCTTTCTATTTCTTTTGAACAGATCTCTGACAGATGTAACAAGGCAAACACGTGATTTCGATACCTTGGGAGCAGCCATCACATTTACATTTCACTTGGTAGAAGCTCCAGAATATAACGGTCCAGTATTCTTGGGTCTTGGTGATCGTACGTACTGTGGTTTCAATTCACACGATACTGAGTGTAGCTAGGTGCTAATATTCCGATGCAGAGGACTCCACATTCTGTGGTGGACGATTTTGTCATGAACAGCCGTATGCATTGTATAAGAAGTTTCCGAAAGCGAGTACACACGACATAAAAGTGTACAAAGAAACAGGGCATCTTATCCTATATCACTACAGTGGATTAGCATTGATCGCGGATACACTCGCTTTCCTCGACTCCCAGGGCTTTTAAAAGTTAGCGCACATCTCGTCTCCTTCACCTTTATCACGTTTATCGAATGGTCTAAGGAGGATGTGCTATACGGACCAAGCCCTGGGTAAGGTAATGCAACTACCCGTGTACCAGGGTCTGGTAGGCGATATCCTGTACTCAATCTGCAAGGCGTCTCTATTCTTGGATATCATGTTTGCTATTATCGTGGACTTAAGCAAACACGATAATTGCAATATGGACTTGACCGATCTGGATAATCTGGAGTGATTTGGGTTCGTAAAGAACGGACCCATTCGTGTATAGAAACCCTAGATTCGCCGCTGGGCTCGAGAGAAGAACTTAGACTTCGAAGATTATTGCAATATTAAATACTCTTCCAAGCGCTAGTACTCTAGCCCTTGTGACACCTTGCCAGCCACCATGTATAAATACATTGTTCCGCAAAAGGTATATCGGCAATGTGGCCACACCCGTCCCGATGGCGTACCCTACTATGACCTGTGCTTGGATGTTGAGCAAGGAAGGCGAAAAATGTGCTCTCCTATGATCACAGACTATTTTTAAACTAGAATTATCAGGGGCTCTTGTCTCACGTGCCCGGCGCGATAAAAGTAGGTCCCGAGATAAGTAATCTTCTTCCAAACAAAGAGGTTCGATTGGCCCACTAACACTATAACGACGGGTCTCACATGTCACCTAAAACAGACCAGAGGTGTTTAATGGAAGTATGACCTGGCGGTTGAAAATATTGGAGAAGGGATTGGTAAGAACCTGGAAAGTTGGATACCGATTTGGTCAGTCATTCGTGAAATTATCATAGCAATTGGGGTATCAGAGCATCGTAGCATACGGACGTCTCATCATTTCCTCGAGAAATTGTACTCTGCGCTCGCTCCTAATCACCTCTTACTAATTTGTAATCTCGGTGATTTAGGTGCCTTAATTCAGCGTCCTTAAGTCGGTTTCCTGTCCTTAAAAGTTGCATTAGGAGTTTTGGAGCTCTTTTTCTAACGCAGCATTAGGTTTTAAATGACGGACAGGCAATTTTTCTAGGACGCTGCGTGCGGTCTGTAGATGCTCCTCGAAACTCGAGATCAAACGCCGGAGTTCGTCCTTCACCTCAGTGTGTGAGCCGAAACCTTCCATCACGTGTGCCGAAGGAGGCGCCTGCCAGGAGCTGTCCAGCTTCCGGCTCTAGACAATCATGAGCCCTCAATCCGGGTGAACTGTTATTATGAACAGGCGGTGTATTGTCGGAATACCATATCCTGGATTGGCAGTTCCAGATGCGTCCGCTTCGAGCCCGAATGGGGCTTCCTCTACATCTAAGATCGTTGGCGTATAATCAGAGGGTGCCGTAGCTGGACGAATTGGTCCAAGGCCTTCATCAAGATCGATGAGGCTGACTGTTGAGATCCGGCTGGCCTGTTTGTTCGAATTGCCAGATGGCTGGATATCCGGGCCGGCAGAGGCTGGCGCCACAAGAGGGAAAGTCCAGTCTTGGGTTCGGCGCTTGTCTGTATATACTTGGTCGCTTGACAATGATCGAGTCGGCACTTTAATAGTTTCAAGGTCTACGAATCGGGAGAGCCGGTTCCCGTCTAAAGCAGCGTTAAGATCAATAATGGATTCCCGAACAGTAGGTTGTTCCAAGTCATTACGAAGAGGGAGGTGAGGTGTCAGTAACGGGTTTCCTTTCCTATAAAAAGCACGAGCGTTGTCTTGGTAGTTTGCGATGGTGTTAGGATCGAATACCTTTGCAAGAGGCGCAATGACCTCTCGGGCGCTTGGCGGAGGCCGACGGCGACGTGGCTGCGGTTTGGATGAGTGAGGAGTCCGACTGATGTCCAGACCATATATTTCCGTTACTATCAGAACATCCGTATCGTCCAAGTTGAACTGATTCCCATCATGCTCCGTTCCGAAATCCCACTCTTCTGGAGTCTTGGCATCCTCCCCAGCAGCTTCGCCGGCGTTATAATATCCTTGAGCGCCACCTGCAGAGAAAAGAGACTGTCTTGTGCCGCCGCGGGATTCCCAAAGCTGATAGGGTCTTACAAGCTTCGATAGTAACTCAGTTGAATAGGCGGCTTCGGTAGTGAAGATATAATGATGCCTCTGCACATTCCCAACCGCAGGCCGGTGGGTGGGATTTTCCACCATGCAATAAGCGATGAGGTCCTTGAGCCCAGGAGAATATTAGTCGCCCTCGAGGCGGGGACAGTGCTGTCTAAGGTAGAAACCAAATGTGTTGGGATCCATGTTGCCCATGGTTCTAGCATTCGGCGGCAAACCAGAAGCCATCTCGAAGGCCATGGACCCCAAGGCCCAAATATCGACCTCAATATCGTAGGAGACAGTTGGCTCAAAGAACTCAGGGGCCATCCATTGCAAAGAGCCAGTAACGGTCCTCCTCTTGTCAAACTTGATCTCGATAAAGGCGGCCACACCAAAGTCACAAAGCTGTACACCCCCATTCTTAGTAAGAAAGAGGTTGGCACATTTAATATCACGGTGAATAATGCCTCGGCGATGTACTCAAGAAAGAGCCTCGGCAACCTCGCGTAGGATGGGGATAATCCACTGCTCTGGCAGGCCTCCTGTTGGTCTCATCAAAGAAGTCACACTACCGCCTGCGCAGTATTCTGTGACTATCCATATCGATTGTCCAATGAGAAAAGTATCAATAATAGTGTTAATGTTCCTCGCACCGTTGCTATTGAGTCGCTTTAAGGTATTTACTTCCTTAAGAATGTCGTTGAAAGCATCGTTGGCACCCGGGTCGAGGCGATCAGATTCCTCAATATCTATGATCTTGACCGCGACAAGCTGGCCCGTTTCGTCGCTTTATGTCTTATACACCCGTGCGAAGCTACCCTTGCCGATAAATTCTCTCGGGGTATAGGGTGGTGGATCTCTGCCAGCACCCCGACACTCCTTAACAATTGACGCGTAGACTCTCCTCGCATCTTCAATCGCCTTACACTTAGTGGCTGAGAGGTTGACTGATTCTATCGTTGATTTCCCTTAAAATTACTTGATTGTCTACTGCTTCGCGCGATCACACGAGTCTCCATTGACTTAGCTGGGTTTTGCCAGTCTGGGATGCGTAATTTTTAGATTTCCTCCTAGACTGGGGTTTACGGGATTTGCAGTCACCCGTGGCCATTTCACTAAATAAAAGTTACTTGAAGAACTACTCCATTAGGAGACACTCGCCCAACGATGTCTTGAGGCGCTGTGCTACAAATTGTTAATAGTCGTGCGCCACCCTGAGGATGTCCTAACCATAATAGTGGTTAAGTTCCGTTTATTACAAGGGAGCATACAACAAGCCAGCCATAGGTAGCCCCAATAGTTCAAATCCGCTTACAGAATTATGAAGCGTACTAATATCCGCCAAGACCATCTGCTGATTCACCATGAATAGGAGGGTCCTCTGTCCTTGCATTTTGCTGATTTGAAGGTGCCATCTTCTTTCAGATAGGGTCCTTCAGCACCCCAAGCTCAGACAACACGGGGCGATAAGAGGCCGTGACGCCTAGGTCATTCCAGATAATATCTGGAAACGAGTAGTAATTCTATGTTTGCGTTCCTACGGGACGTCCTACAAGGTACCTGACAACGTCGACCAGGCGATGCGCTACGGTCCAAAATCGGCCACAACCAGTAAACCATTTCTCAATGGGAAAATGCAGTTCACGCCGAGAACGTTCTTCTGGAAAAATCGACAGATAATCGGCTGGTCCAGTGTTGGTCTCACATGAGCTTGAACAGCGACCCGCGCGGGGCTAGGGACATGGGAAGGTCTGAGACGAGCTGCCGCCTGATTCGGAAATTCAGCCTCTGGAGCTCTGGCGAGAAGGACTACAGGGAGACCAATTCCGGATTCTCGTTAACCAGCTGGGGAACTTCGAGGACGAAGAAAGACGAGTCACTAGTAGACAGAGCGTTACCATGGGGGTACAAGTCGAGCCAGATACTTCCCGCATCGTAACACTCCGTTGGGTATGTCAACACTGACAATAATTCGAGCAAAGGCTTCAGGAAGAGGATATGAGCACTCACATCCCCATGAAGAGCTTCTTCATAGCATCGAAGGCTGCAGAGGAGGCCATTTCTCCTCCTATTCCGGGCTGATTGTACCCGTGAAAAGCATCCAAGAACAGTTCTCTCGGGCCAGCTCTCGAGTGAGAACCGAGTGTGCTCTACATCAGTTGCCCTTTCTGTGTGGGGACTGTCAACGGCTTGGCGATTCGATATATGTGTTGTCTTTCTGCATGCATGCGAGGGCAGATCGATGCTAGGTTCTTTTCTTGGCTGGGGTACTACTTATGTTAATATAGATGGATGTTGTAATAAGAATCTAGCGCTTGTCTGTAGGGAAGGGAACAGGATAAGCTTTGTTTGTGTGAGAGGCATATATATGAACCTATGAGTATGAGTAGCCCGGGTGAGGCTTCTGTGATAGACAAGTGGAAGGGCTATCATGCATGGATTTAGGTCTCAATTTTCAGTAATTCTCCCGTAAACTAGTGCACGTGCTCAATTAAAGTCTGGCTTGTCATTCTCGATAGCTTGTAGATTACAGAATCTCGGTTGCGCGCTCTGCTTCATACGGTACCACTCGATCTGGAGCTGTAGATTCTAGTCGCTAGGGCTCAAGCCGCCGTGGTATTTGAAGCTTATCCAAAAGCTATACCCATCTGTAGCCTCGTCCCAGGCCTACCTCACACCGCCCGTAGCTTAAAAGTTAGTTTACAGCATGAACGAAGGCTGAGCAGTCATGCGCCCTCGTAGCTTGTTACACATAGTAGACTCTGTGGTCCATACATGCCGTTTTCGACAAACGAATATGAGTCGAAAAATAAAATAAAAGCCACCAGATGCCAGAGACCTCTATCTATAGCTATTTGTACACCGTCTCATTGCACCGTTGTCATGACCCTATTTAATCTACAACAAGTCTCGCTTGACGAAGGATTCGCGCATGGCACGTCCCAAGCCAGCTGGCGAACGCTCAACGACGACACCAGCTGCCTCCAGGGCCTTGATCTTGGAGTCGGCACCACCCTTACCGCCGGAAACGATGGCACCAGCGTGACCCATGCGTCGTCCGGGGGGCGCGCTGATACCGGCGATGAAGCTGACGACGGGCTTGCCACCGTTGACGGTGTTGTTCTCGCGCAGGAATTCGGCAGCGTCCTCTTCGGCCGACCCACCAATCTCACCGATCATGATGATGCCGTCCGTCTCCTCGTCCTTCAGGAAGACCTTGAGGCAATCGATGAAGTTGGTTCCGCTAAAAGGGTCACCGCCGATACCAACGACGAGGGACTGGCCGAGGCCAGCCTGTGTAGTCTGATTGACGGCCTCGTAGGTCAGGGTGCCAGAACGCGAGACAATGCCGATGCGACCACGCTTGTGGATGAAACCAGGCATGATACCAATCTTGCATTGGCCAGGAGCGATGATGCCGGGGCAATTAGGGCCGACGAGACGTGTCTTGGACTGGGTCTTGAGCATATCGGTGATGCGAACCATGTCTGGCCATATGTTAGCATACTCTAGCGACTGAGGCGAGAGATATCGAGACAGGATGTGACGCACCATGCTGAGGAATGCCCTCGGTAATGCATACAACCAGGGGGATCTCAGCAGAAATGGCTTCCTCAATACCGGCGGCGGCTAGCGGCGGGCTGTCGATTTCGATCAGCGACCTGTGCCTCGCATACCCAGAAAGAGTGAAGACTTACGGTACGAAGATAGCGGTGGCGGTGGCGCCGGTTTCCTTGACGGCCTCAGTCACATTACCGAAGACGGGGAGGCCGAGGTGCTCCTGGCCAGCTTTCTTGGGGTTTGTGCCTCCGACGACCTTGGTACCTGTCGCAAGCGCATGTCAGACCCGATCTGAAGGGGGGCAGTGTCGTCCCAGCTATCTCGGGGAGTGTAGCAGGTAGCATTTACCATATGCGATCGCTTGTTCGGCGTGGAAACTATGGGAAAGCTGCTCATCAGTACGTATACTCGACCAATGCGCGCGGAGGGAACCTTGTAGCTATGGGCGAACTCACGTCCCCTGCTTTCCGGTGAAACCCTGGAATAGGACTTTCGTTTCACTGTTGATGCGCAGGTTCTCGATTGTTTGGGCGTAGGCGGATGAGGTGTAGGTGCGTCTGGAGAGCTGGCGCAGCGCAGCCGGGCGCATGTGACGGAAGGCTTGCATTTTGGAAATGTGGCGAGATGAGATATAGCGCAAACAAAAGCTAGCTTTTTCTTGGCTGGCGAAAATAACAATCCCGACAGTCTGCGGAAATTAGGTGTAAACAGCGAAGCCAGACGCAGAGAAATGTCGGGAGACGGAGGGTGTGATTTGTGATGAGATCACAGGGAGCGATTTATGGAGGAGGTGCCAAAAATGAAGCATTTGTTATCATCGATATTTTGGGAGTATCAAAGTTTAACTTGCCTAGGTACCTACTAAGATAGGTATGTACTACGGGCACAGCAGGTAACACGTGCTAGGTAACAGGCGCTACCTACATACATACCTACCTGGTAGGTAGCTCTTTACCTACCGCATAAACCGAGTAAATTCGTAACGACACTACTGGAGCCAAGACCACATGAAGGCCGATTATTGGATAGTAGCAAAAAGAAGAACCCATAAACAGCCTTAGCGTAAACCAGAGCACCATACCAACGACGCTGATTCGCTTAAAACTCTGGGGTAACTTTAGTGTCGTTACGAATTTACTCGGTTTATGCGGTATTGGATACTTACTTTACCTACCCACTTACAGATAGCTCCACCTTTTGGAGGCTCAAGGGCGGCCGCGTTGCCCTTTTGGCGCCTGATGACAGCTAGCAAACAATCTGGATGCTGAGATGCAAGTTAACGACGGATAAGCTCCAAACCACTTCTCCCCATCTACCCACGTCGACGCCGTAACAACTCGCTATCAGACATCATCTCTCCGCCGACTGTATCGAAATCGGGCGCGCACAGTCACCATCTTAACTCGTCAGCGTTTTCAACCTCTTGATTCACCCATATCGAAACAAGTCGGATTTTCGCTTCCTTTTTCTTACCCATCTAGCTTGCGACCAGTCTCGTAGCATATCAGGTCAAGATGGTGAGCTTGTGACTACACACATACCAGTGCTACGTTTGGCCCATGTGCTAACGTTCCATACAAGGGTCAAAATCAGTCTGGCATGAATCCCAACAGGGATGGCAAAGATGACCAGGATAAGAAGGTTTGTTGCTCAACATGACTATCTCTACCGTCTTGGTCACTAACTTCAATGTAATAGAAGGACAAACCCAAGTACGAACCACCTCCGCGACCGACAACCCGCGTCGGCCGCAAGAAGAGAAAGGCCGCCGGCACCTCTGCCGCCGCCAAACTCCCCGCCGTCTACCCGACCAGCCGATGCAAGCTTCGTCTGCTTCGAATGCAGCGCATCCACGACCACCTCCTGCTCGAGGAAGAATTTGTTGAGAACCAGGAGCGTCTACGCAAGGCCAAGGCCGCAAAGGATAACACCGGCCCCGCCCCCGACCCGGAGGCTGGCGACCGTATGGCCGACGAACGGGGACGGGTTGATGACATGCGTGGCAGCCCGATGGGTGTCGGTACCCTTGAGGAGATGATCGACGACGACCACGCCATTGTGTCGAGTACCACGGGCCCCGAATACTACGTTAGCATCATGAGCTTCGTCGACAAAGACCTGCTGGAACCCGGCGCCTCTGTGCTGCTTCATCACAAGAGCGTCTCTATCGTCGGCGTGCTGACAGACGACACCGACCCTGCTGTTAACGTGATGAAGCTAGATAAGGCCCCGACCGAGTCGTATGCTGATATTGGAGGTTTGGAGTCCCAGATCCAGGAAGTCAGAGAATCTGTCGAATTACCCCTGCTGCACCCCGAGCTATACGAGGAGATGGGTATTAAACCACCCAAAGGCGTCATTCTCTATGGTGCTCCCGGCACCGGAAAGACGTTGCTAGCCAAGGCAGTCGCCAACCAGACCTCAGCTACTTTCTTACGCATTGTGGGCAGTGAACTAATCCAGAAGTACTTGGGCGACGGTCCTCGTCTAGTTCGCCAGCTCTTCCAGGTACGTTCTTATCACTAATCATTTTCGTTCCTGTCAGACTAACCATGCCTCACGTAGGTGGCTGCCGAAAATGCCCCCTCTATTGTATTCATTGACGAGATTGATGCTATTGGCACAAAGCGATATGATTCTACATCCGGTGGAGAACGAGAAGTTCAGAGAACCATGCTGGAATTGCTCAACCAGCTTGACGGCTTTGACGACCGGGGCGATGTCAAGGTTATCATGGCGACCAACAAAATCGAGACACTCGACCCTGCACTGATCCGCCCTGGTCGTATTGACCGCAAGATTTTATTCGAGAATCCCGATCAGAACACGAAGCGCAAGATCTTCAACCTGCACACGAGCAAGATGAGCCTCAATGAGGATGTGGACCTTGACGAATTTATTAGTCAGAAGGACGACCTGTCGGGCGCCGACATCAAGGCCATCTGTTCCGAGGCAGGTCTCATGGCCCTGCGTGAGCGCCGTATGCGGGTGCAGATGGCCGACTTCCGGGCGGCGAGAGAGAGAGTGCTCCGCACTAAACAAGAAGGTGAACCCGAGGGCTTGTACTTGTAGTGCGATGAGTGTACAGTAGTATTACGGAATATGCAGAAAAGTGGAATTCTGTGGGTTAGAAACGCAGTTCCAGCTATGAATAGACCCAGAACGATCTCATGCCATGCAACCCTACCGTTTTTCATGATTTTATATCGTGTCAAGATTTCGCTATGTGATATACATTTCCGCTTTTGTCGAACCATGACTGATATGCAGTCGATGTAATCCGTGCGGCCTGATCTTAACTGAGTTTCAACGACTCAACCAAGAACGGTATAATAATTGTAGAGGATGGGGTCTTTCTACTTGATTAATAGGTGAACAGATCGATCGACAATTAGGTTCTTTCGTTCGTGATTCTTAGGTTGTTTTGACAGAGTTCTGAGAATTCCTGGACAAGCCATGCAACAGCAAACAAAGGTGTTCGACGAATCCCAAATCTGATAACCACACTTAAACAATAACACATAATCTCATAACGACTAATATAGCGTTCATAAATTACCCCTAACAAGCTTAAGCGCGATGTAACATAGCATAGGGATTCCCGTATAGCACCAGAACTATAGAACGAAACGAACTCGGCTCACTCTCGCTCAACTCACGAGTCGGACGGGGTGGGCCCCAGGCTTACTTGATATGAAAATGTCCAGACGTCAGCATTAATGGGGGTAGCTACACGTAGCACCACCAACACATGCTCGGACACTGGCTCTGTGGAGTCGAAAGGGAAGAGAGAGGTTAGAAGTGGGACGTTTTGCTTCTGTTCTTGAAAGTGGGAAGACGTCGGGTGTTGGATGTAGTTACAATACTACTAGGGCAAATTGCTAAGCACCCGACATCCGCTCTCGCCAGCGATATAACGGTATATTAGTGTCTGATTACTTCCAACTTGTTTCCATATTGATGCGACTTAAGCTTGGAATGAACTGGTTGTGGTCCATTAAATTAGTTGTTGTGCTAAGAGGGAACATTGTATCAGTCTGAGTAACTAGTAGAATTTGGAAATAAATAGGCTCCCTTTACGTTTTGATCATGTTAAGCTTCGGTCAGTCGTATTGCACTTACCTAATGTTTTTGACGTATTTGCAAGGCAGTATTAGTAGGTATGTTAGATAGGGCGTAACAGAATTGCGAGGGTATTTTGTCGACGATTGTATAACAAACGCGCTTGATCATCGAGGGTAGAGTTAGAATTCCTGGATTTAAATTCGACTTCGATACTCACACTTGATCAGTGATTTTACAAACAAAGAAATGAAAAGAAAAGGAAAAAGCTGCTAAGTTTGCCTCCAAATCCAACGTATTATAGGCTTATCAGGATTACCGAATGGGTTCAATTTGTATATGTATTCTAAGGCAGCCAAATTACTTTGATGATTGCCTCGCGCAGGTGGACTATTGTCAGAAGGTAAATGCCCGGAGTGAATAGAGAGACCTGTCTGCGGCCAGGAAGTAGTAGTTAGGGCTCAATAGAGTGATCAATTGATTCCTGAACCACCCAAATCCAAGGGGGGTTCAGTCACTTATATACACAGAATCCACTAGTTCTACACCATAGGGTAGCCGTGAACTAATTCCCTGACAACTATTTCCATAAAACTACGAGCATGACTTATATGCTGTCAGGGTTTTTAGCAACCGGAATGTCCTCAAGACAAGTTTACCGTGCGAAGGGTCAGCGAGCTCTCCCGAGCACCCTCAAGAATTCGCAAGACATCGCGAGCCTCCGATACAGGAACAGGGACAGGCCCGTTTCCTCTCAGAGCCTCCCCAAAGAGCTCGTAGATCTTGGTATAGGTTACCGGCTCGACGTTGGGAAAGGCCTTGTCGCTCACCTTGCCGTCCTCGCCGAGGGTGACAAGTCGTCCATGCCATTCCTCCGAATCTCGACCAAACTGGCCATCGCTTATCTTCATGCCCGCCTTCAGCTGGTCCTCTTGCGGATCTAGCCCGTCCTTGTGGTAGCTCCCCTTCGTGCCTCGGACCCAGAACCTGGGCTGTCGCGTCTCGACGCTCATGCTGCCGATGCGCACACCGACGACCAGCCCCGAGTCGTATGCCAGCTGCAGGTTAGCGCCATCGGGCTCGACGGTCTGGTCCTTCGGGCTCAGGACGCGGCCCTCGCGCTGACAATACAGTTTGGCAGAAACGCTATTCGGCATCCCGAAGAGCACGTAGACCTGATCCACGAGGTGGGAGCCAAGATCGTACAGCGCCGACCCGCCCTGCGACATGCTGAGCATGTTGGCGCGCTGGACCGGCCGATACCGCTGGAAGTGCGTCTCGACCTCGTAGACACGCCCCAGAGTCCCGTCGGCAATCAGCTTCTGCACTGTTCGGAAGTCGCTGTCCCATCGCCGGTTCTGGTACACGCAGATGAGCAGACCCTTCTCCTTTGCGAGACGGTCCAGCTCGGAGGCTTCTGCCGAGGTCGGCACCAAAGGTTTCTCTATGAACACGTGCTTGCCTGCATTCAGAGCCTGCTGCGCCAGCGGAAAGTGTGAGTCGGGCGTTGTGCTGAGCACCACCACGTCTAGTGCCGGATCCGCGAGGAAGGGCTCCATGGACTGGAAGTGCTGCAGGTTGGGGTAGTCATTAGGTGCCGAGGACTCGGGCTTGGGATTGCGTTGAAGAATGGAGTGAAGCTTGAAGGATGGTGTGGCTGTTATGAAGGGAATCTGAAATATCTTGGCCGACAATCTAATCCGTCGAATGAATGAGTGAGTCTCAGACTAGATGAGGGAAGTGGGTTTGGAATCATTTGGCTTTGTGGATTTTGAGAGGTCGATGTTGTTGTACGGTAAGATGTTTAAACTAAATGGAGTGGAGGAAATGGCGACTTACCCGTAGCCGACGACACCGACCTTGAAGACCTTTTGCTCTGTCTGTGCCATGTTGACCTTGTAAGGCAGATGGCGACGATGATGATGAAGGTTGTGGTGGAGTATAGCTCTAGGTATTTTGCTACTGATAAAAAAGCATAAAGAAGAAATATACTGAGTATAGATAAAGAGAAGTAGAAAGCCCGTCCATGTTTCTCCTGGATAGCTGACATGTATTTATAGAGAATTGGACAATGGATCTTTGAATGCTGGCGAGTCGTGATTTTAGCCATAGAGTTCTATACCATGTAGTATCTAACCACGGATCCCTAGTTGTCCAAGAACTGTTAAAATTACCTTATTCGGTATAGCGTACGTTAATCATATATGGAGAACACCTTGATCTTATTGACTTTTTTGGTCGGAAGCTAACAGAACAAGTGACAGAGAAAGAGCTTGATTGAGAATTCTTGGTGTGGTTATGTAGTGAAAATTAAGTAGTAGACGTTAAGCGTAGGAGTATTATTAGTCCGGCAATTTTAAGTGTTGTTTGTTTAAAAAAAGAATTATTTCATCCTTCCAAGTATCTGAGGGCGGAAAGTACAAGTGTCTGGTCATGATCAGAGATACTACATATATGAGATCGCACCCGTGTCCAGAGTGGTCCAGAGTGACAGCGCTAGCAGTCCTCTGGCTAAAGAAATTTCATCTGCTCAGCCCTTATTATCTTCGCAATGCTTCAGGTTTATTTTATCTATTAGCATTGAAAGCATTTCTGGCAAACCTTCTATATAATCCAAGTGGCCAAAACATATTTAACCCTCTATCGACTTGTCCCTATAAACCCTTAACAGCGGCATTATATGCTTCGATAATGTGTTAATAAAGCATGTCTGGGTCTCCTTCGGGAAATCCCTTGAATATGACAATATTTAAATTTCCCATCCGGAGTAACGTCATCCCGAAAGTTGCAGATTGGCCATAGCTCCACAGCTGCTTTTTCCCTTCGACCTTTCATAATTCGTACTAAGTTACCACCCAAACTCTGTACAAGCGAAGCCGCAAAAGCGACGGCGCATTTACGGCGCAATGCCAGCTCGCAGCGGCCTGCTGCAACAGGCCGCTGCCTTGATGCAAAGGGGGCCAACACGCGCGCCGCGGACACTGCCGACCTCTAATTTCTTCCGCCCCAATCCCGCAGTGCGAGCACGTTATAACCGGCGTGGGCAATCGACCAATTCCAATTCCAAGCCCCCCCCCTCGGATCCAACCTCCATAGCCGCCGCCCCGCAATCCCGTCGCATATCCCGGATTCTGGCGGGCGCCTCCCGCTTCATGCCCAGGCGTCTACGAGGCGCTCTCCAAGACCTACGGTCGGCACCCCTCTCGCACATCTTCGCGTTTCTCGCGCTCCACGAGATCACGGCCATTCTGCCCATCTTCGGACTCACGTACATCTTCCATACTCTGAACGTCGATATACCCGCCAATTGGATGGTGACAGAGGACGGATTGAACAAGTGGACCAATTATTTCCGGAAGCAGCGCTGGTTCGGGCTTGAGCCCATAGATGATGGTCTACGTGAGGAGACATCGCCGAGGAGGGACAAGTCAACGGAGCTGATGGATCAGGAGACGAAGGGATTGCGGAAGGCTGACCCCCAACCCGAGGAGCCACTGTCGCCGCCAACGAAGGCTCAGGGCCTTGGAGAAACGGGTGATGCTGATTGGCGTTCAAGGTTTTGGAAGGTTACCAAGAATAAGATTAATGGGACAAGTGAGGCGTCGGTTGTAGAGAAGCCGGGTAATTCTCAATCTAAGGAAGTTGGGTCATTGCCGCCAGACTTGAAGCGTGTCCCAGAAGTGCACAAGACTGGAGCAGCCAAAATGCCGCCTGAAAATATGCAAAAGATTCTCGTCCAGGTGGCAGCTGCCTACGCTATTACCAAAATGCTGTTGGTGCCGCGGATAGCTTTGAGCTTGTGGCTGACGCCTTGGCTCGCAAGGGGTTTCGTGGGTTTCCGGCAGGCTTTACGGAGAAAGAGAAGGTAGAGATCGCAAGTGAACTATACATCTCGTCACGATCGTCACTTGCACAGGCATGGCAGCAGAAGAAATACAACTAACTGCGTCTTACGATCTCATCGGGATTTGTTTATTTTGCTCATTGTTCTTGCGCGTCATGCTATCCTAGATGATGCAGAGAGGACGAACTGCCACAGATACTGCAGCCTTGATGAGTATGTGCGAAACGTGTTACGCGGCTGCGCTTAGGGCTTCTCGTAGATCCAGCTAGCCTGGGCGCTCTGCCAGCTGACAACCTCACCCTCCTTGAACCAGAGCGCAATCTCCTTCTTGGCATTCTCGACGCTGTCGGAGCCGTGGCAGACGTTGCGGCCCACGTCAATGGCGAAATCGCCACGGATGGTGCCAGGAGCGGAAGCAAGGGGGTTAGTGGCACCGAGGAGGGCTATCAGAGATGTTAACTTCGGCCATCATGCATAAAAGCCGAAATGAGGTTCACGTACTTCGTCCAGTCTTGACGGCATCACGACCTTCCCAGACCATGGCGCAAATAGGGCCGCTGTTCATATCTATAGTCTCCCGTCAGTTATTGCATCGCCTAATACTAGGAGGTAAATAGTATCGGCATACATTCGACAAGGCCAGCGAAGAAGGGTTTGTCCTTGAGGTCGGCATCTGCGAGATGGCATGTTAGCTGGGCCGGACAGTCGAGAATATAGGCAGGGCTATCGTACAGTGCTGCTCGAGATGAGCCTTGCCCGGGGTGGTAAGCTTGATGGCAACAAGCTTGTAGCTGATCACTTAACATTAGTTCTAGCTTCACGAAGGATTTGTTTGGTGATTGACAGGACTCACCCTCTGTTCTCGAAGCGGGCAATGATGGAACCAACAAGGCCACGCTGGACGCCGTCAGGCTTGATGGCGATGAAACTAAAGACAAGACGTTGGTGTCGTTTCAATAGTTGTTTGAAAGGTCTGCTTCCTGACAAAGCCGACTACTTACGTCTGCTCGGTAGACATTTTAGGTCGGAATTCTGAGATTGGGTTTGGGTGTGAGATGGGGGTAATGGACTTCTGTTCGTCGTTCGGAACGAGTAGATCTGACGTGTGGTGGGCGGCGGCAAAGAGGCTACTGACAGCTCCTGTATATATGCGGTAGTCGTGCTTAACGCTTTGCGGAAAACTCCAGCCAGGACGATGGTGAACTTGCCAGGGAAGCAGGAAGAGGAGAAAAAACACAAGCCCGATGGTGGTGAAGAAAACACAGAGGGCGGGGTGGCGGGGCTGCACCTGCCGCTTTGGCCGTCCCTGATTGGCCAATGCTGGCTGTGTAGCTGCGTTGGACCCCGATGGAGGGGTAAATTGGCCGTTCTTTTTGTTGGCCATCTTCTATTTAATCCATCGATATGTTATTGAAGCTTGCATGCCAAAATGATATACATAGCTTGGATTATTCCTTGTATTGTTAGGAAACAATTGCTAGAGAACGTGTCTGGCAGTATTGTATAATTGTATGCGAGTGACATAGATGATCGATGAGGTAGATGGAGGGGCAAATTGACATTGATTCCGACAGCAAAGGAATTACAGTGTATAGTACTGTAGTTACCTTTAATAATATGCTATCGGGGCAGCGGCCCACTAGGAAGTTAGGGTGCCATGACTATGTAGTGGGGTATATAGTTTTGATTCCTTTCATTAGATTACGCCGTACCTAGGTCGTGCATACGATATTATAGCGATCTCAGAGTATTAACAATGAATAGGTTGCTTTAGCCAGATATGAAGGAGGAGGTGGCCCATCTCTTCTAACTCATGGATGCGCTCGTTGCGTTCATCTGCTGGCCCTTCCGGCCAGCGCCCGAAAACTTCCCAGAATTCTATCGCGCGAATGATAGAAGGCTGTTGGTATAGTAAAGATACTAGTAGGGGTATGTTCAATAATCCTCTACCTGTTAGTAAAAAGGTATATTTCGTCTGCGTAACTGCTAATTAGCATGTACTCCGAAAGCTATAAGCAATAGTCCCGATATTATCTATGTCTAACCGGTTTTAGTCAGAAGCACTTGAACTAGTTTAAAAAAGAAGCCGAATTACAATATATATAATGCAAGTACATCATAAAAATATAGTGCTGCAGGTCGTTGGTTTGTAGTACGTTTGTACGGACGTGATTTTGAGATCTGGACCCTAACATCGTAGTATCCTATCTCAATGGCAACAACTTCCTTAATCTCTGGTGGTAATCCCAAGTAGATGGCGATTGCATCAATAATCTGGTACCCGGCCCATCGCGGTCACCACTCTCCATACTTGACGCAAGGAAAATCCGTCCCACTGTTGGCAAAATCCATAATACACAACATACAAGCAAATGAAGCTCTATCATCCCAACGCAGGAACCAGCCCTTTCCGTCCAAAGCAATATTCTCCCGTCTTTAATGCGTTTCATTGGATACTAAGTAATCAGCCATGCGTGCGATAAGCAATAATAGGTGCCCGTAGATGGGGGAACCAGGCTAGTTCATGATCATGCTCCAATACCTACCTAATTTTGCTTTCCACTGACCCAGGAATAAGCACTTAACAGGTGTAGGGCACCTGCTGTTAAAACAATATATGCTATCTATCAGCAAAGGTCCACTTTACGTCAACATTTTGCATCTTAACCTCTTAAATATATTCGCTCTAGAAGTCAGTTAGCGTTAATCACTATGACTGAATACAGACATTAAGACGTAATAAGCAATAATGTTACTAAGTGAATAAAGCAATGAGTAAAGCAATGCAAGTTGTTTATTTAAGGCAGCATATATAGTCACAGAGACATTCAGAGGAATAAACAAACTTGCGTGGTGTTTTGCCTGGTTGTCCAGCAACAAACGCCTCACATGCTTGGATCATGACAAGAAAAAACCTGTTCGTCTAAAGGGATGCTCGAATAGGCAGAAGTACTAAGCTCTCTATTAACGAAAAATTTATAGTAGTTGATCGCAGCTGTCTCGTGTTGCTTTCGTAACCCAGATCATCAAGGTTGAGCACAAGCATTATTTGTGCAAACGTAGTCATCTGAGCAGTCATCAAAAGTGGTGCATGGACAACCTGAAGAAATAATTAGCTGTCACTCGTGGGCTGAGTTTCAGTTTCTGTCATAGGTACCTATGCAATGACCAGCCCAGGAGCAGCCCGTCTGGCAGGTAGGGCTGGGATTGCCACCACCACCGCAGATATTGGCCGCATTATTATTGGGATAGACGTGCCCCGTGTTACAGGTGCCAGAACTCCAAAGGGGCGTGGCTGCAAGATATGTTAGCCTAGTATCACAGCGGTATCGTTCTAAGCCGTGAAATAGGACTGTATAACTTACTGTCAACCTCGTAGTTGGTGGCGGGGTTCCTAATAACGCTCTGTGCTGCGTTCGGCGTGAGCCTGTTCTCACAACTAACTTGGGCACTTCCGCCGTTCTGAGAATTCCCCGTGAAGACATCAGTCCATTGGGCAGTGGCTTCAAGACAGTCAGCGATGTCACGATCTTTTGCTTTTTTTTTTCCCCAACTCCCCCATTCACAAGCTGTAAATGAGACACTTACTGCATCCTGCGCAGATATCCTCATTACGAATATATTTCTTCAGGTATGGGTGGTAAACGATTTCGCACTGGCCGTATGCGCCCCCTTGTTTAGACGCAAAAGTTAAGGGGTCACTAAACGTTCCTGTACCACCGGCATGAAAACCGCGTGAGGAACAACTGAATGCAATAGCATCCGACCCCGCGGGATCATTGTCTGGAACACCGTAGAAGGTGGTCTTCACATTGCCTGTTATGGAGCATGCAGCTGCTACACTGGCTAGAAGAAGGAGATTGGTTACAGGACGCATCGTGGTAGGAGTCGTTTAGAATCAGTAAGGATTATCAACAAACAAATGTTGGGATTAGTTCGCGAAGAGGCTACCTATTTATATATCAACGTAACTAGGGAAATTACCATGTTGCAATCTGACAAACAGATTTTAAGCACTTTTGGAAGCACCATTATGACTGCTTCCCATCTCATCAACTGCATAACGTGGTAGCACTAGTCTTAGACTCTTTCGTTCTTGCAGCCAATTACCTACTTGTACTGTAATAATGGGCTTTGAAGTCTGGGGGCGGAAGTGTTTTGTGGCTGTCGTCAGCAGCATCAGATGTTGAGTTCAGCAGCCGCCTTCCTGTCCTAGAATAGGTAGGTTGATTGAATTTGGTGTAGCCTTGATGTACTATTGCTTTTCCATGAAATCCTCCGAACCAAAACTGCTCTGCAGCAAACAGTGCCGTAATCCGTATTATATTGCTATAACTATGTATTTTTTTCATTTATTGTGAACTACTTACAAGTTAAGGGAACCGCCATCTCTTGCATGTTAAACTTAAGTGATCTGGCAAATTTAGGACATTATTATTCCTAACACCGCTTTATAACTATAAATTAACTAACCATCATTTACTTAGCAGTTAACCATATTTAAAACGTGGGTAAAACATATTAAATCTTATTTAATTAAAATATAAATGTTAATTTTAGTTAATTAATTTATTATTATAAGCTAATAAGTACTTATTTAATATTTATAATAATAATTAAAAGTAAAAGTAAGTTTATATAAAAGTAAGTTTATTTAGCTTAAGACTTACTTTTATTTAATTTAAAACTTACTTTTATTTAGCTTAAAACTTACTTTTATTTAGCTTAAAACTTATTTTTAAATGTTTTTTTAATGTTTTTTATAATATTTTTAAATTTTTAAACTTATTTATTTTTTTAATTTTATTTAACTTATAATTATAATTATTATTAACGCTGCTTACTTTTTTTTTCTTTTTATTTTAATATATATACTTATTTAATAC